>CM076579.1:1471469252-1471819307 GCA_034641835.2 Pinus albicaulis | reverse complement strand
GATTTTATTAATATTATTATTTTTTTATTTTTTTATTTTTTTCTTCAATTTGATAGTTGATTTTAAAATTTCAGTTATAATGAATCGAGTTTGCGCCCACAATGCGTCAATTTCATGGTCGGTCTTTAAGTTTTCATTACAATGGGTCGAGTTCACCTGCACCGTGTGTCAATTTGATGGTTGATTTTTAAATTTTTGTTTCAATATATCAAGTTGTTTTAGGCTAAGATTTTAAAATCGCTATTCATTTAACATTTAAAAAATAAATTCGTCTTGGTATACTAACTCTTTTATTCACGTGTTCATTTTAAAAAAAATTTTAGTCATAAATATTTTCCATAATATCACGCTTGAAATATTTTGAAAACTTTTTTTTTTTTTTTTTTGTAGTCATAATCTTTGGTTTGAATTCCATGGTTGAAAATTTGTCAAGATTTTAATGTTTTTCTAAGTCATGATATTTTATCTTTAATGCTATTGTTAAATACAATTATAAGTATTTTTTCTTTAGCATCATGACTGAAAATTGTTGGAATTTTAAGGTTTTTCAAAGGTGTGATATTTCATATTTAATGTCATGCCTAAAAATCGTTGGAATTTTAAGTTTTTTCAAAGACGTAATATTTTATCTTTAATGGCATGCCTTAAAAATCGTTTGAACTTCAAAGCTTTTTGGAGTCGTGTTATTTTATCTTTAACATCTTTATTAAAAAATGTTGAAAATTTACTGTGAAAAAGAAAACGTTGTTCCAACATCAACACTTTTCATTTTCAGGGTGTCTTTTGCACAAAAAAAGAAGGTTTTACTGTCATTTTTAAAATATGTTGAAATTTTACCCTAAAAAAAAAACGTTATTCCAACATCAACACTTTTTGTTGAGTTAGCCTATCTTTTCATGTTTTTTTGGTGTTTTTTGGCTAGAGTTCTTGTTTTGAGGTAATAGTTTTCGTTTGATCGATAACTTTATTGGTTTTGTCAGCCTCATAAATATATGCATACTGTTATATCATTTGTCTCTTTGTAATGAGCTTTCTTCTTGTTCTATTTTCATGCTTTTAACCAATGAAAATTCCGAGCTTCTTTTATAGTCCTTTTGCACTCATTAAACTAATTGAAAATGTTGAGTTCCTTCGTTCTTTGTTATTTGTTATTTAATATGAAAGTCAACAAGAAAACTCTTCTCTATTCTCACACTTGTTAAACCATGAGAAAGGCACAAGTATACTTTTATCTCTTTTTCAACCTTTTTATTAAATTCACAAAAAAGACATCGATATGAGTATTCCCTTTTTTTTTTTTGGTTTGATAAAACTTAATGAAAAAGACACAATAAAGCTCACTTTTCTTCTCCTTTGTTCTTATTAAACAATAAAGAGGGTCATCTATGTCGAAAATCTAACAACGAGAATGAATGTGATCTTATAATGTACTAAAACAAGATATTGAATCCTTTTACAATTTGCAGAAATAAAAAATGATCACACAATCACATAACATGTAAGAGAAAGAAACAATCAATCACACAACACAAGATGTATCTCAAGAAAGCAAACTGCCTAAAACCCCACTATATGTATATTGTGAAAAGTCAAGGATTATGAAACAATACAATGTTTTCTCTCTCAAGAGAAACTCCTCCACTTTGCCAACTGTCTCACACTGATCTAGGAAAAATTAGACAAATACTGAGCCAATTCTCTACCTCTGCTCAGCCTACCTTGCTCACGCATTCCTTGAGGAATTAAATCCCTATTAAATAAAAAAATACCTTGGTTTGATTGGGAAATCCTTCGTAGGCCTCCATCTGACTCTATAATTGACCTGTACAATTTTCTAATTATACAACTGATAGTTGTCATCCCTTTAACGTCAGTCTCAACTGGGCCTTCCTTAGAATTGACATGCAACAACTGTTTATAGTGAATAATCAGTTAACTAATTGATCACTACTTGTGAATTAAATCACGTTTAATTCACTTGACCTCTCACTAGCTCATCTCTCAATTAGAACTAGTTAAACTGATTTCAACTCAATTTCTTGAGTTAACTAATTACAATTCACAAATAACTGTAATTAGACCCCCTTAAATTGGCATGGGAGAAATCTACATGCATCCTCTTAGATCCTCAACTTGAATTTCCTAAGCTAACTCAGTCATTCTAACTTAGTTAACTAATACAAGTTGTCATGAGATGAAATTACAATTTCTCTTCCAATTTAATTAAGGGGAAATTAAATTAGAAGCCCCACTTTGGGGTGCCATTTATTGGTGTCGTTTCAACACTCCCTCTCAGCAAGAAATGGATTCTCTGCTACCTTAATCCTGCCTCTGTGGAATTCAAATTTGTTTCTTTCCAACGCCTTCGCCAATATGTCTACATCCTAATCTTTCGTGGAAATGTACTCTAATGATATAATCCTCCTCTGAACACAATCTTTGATATGGTGATACCGAATATCAATATGTTTGGACTTTTCATGGTATACTGGATTAACCAAGAGTTTGATGCAACTCTGGTTATCACAATGTCTCACGGTCGGATCCATATGTTGACCAAAAAAACCAACAAGTATCTTCCTCATCTAGATGGCTTTGCATGTTGCTTGATTGGCTACCATGTACTCTGCCTTTGCTGAACTAAGTGTAAGTGATCTTTATTTCCTGATGTACAAAGAAACTGCTATTGATCCTATGCTGAAGATGCCTCTTGATGTGCTCTTCATGTTGAATGGACTCCCTACCCAATATGCATCGGTGAAGCCTTGAAGCTTCACTCCCTCTGTCTATATGTACCATATTCCATACTCTATAGTGCCTCTTATATATCTCAACATGTGCTTCCCTTCCTACCAAAAGAGCTTGGTCATCTTAACCATAAATTGGCTCAGTTGGTTAATTGCGTAGCATATGTCGAGTTGTGTGTTCACCAAATACATGAGTGAACCTACAAGCTACCCGTAAACAATAGCATCCACTACTTCACCAGAAGTAGCATCCTCCTTCCTCTAGTTTCGTGCAAGAAGAGTCTCCATGGGTTTTCTACCCTCCATGTGGAACTTCCTCATAATCTTGGCATACTTTCCCTGGGATACAAATAGCTCGCCATCTCTTTTCCATATTTCCAATCGAAGGAAACATTACAAGGGCTCCATGACCTTCATCTCAAGTTCTCTTGCAAGATCATCTTTGCAAGAATTTATGAGCTGCTCATCACCTGTCAGTATCACATCATCAACATAAAGTAAAATAATCAAAATCTTAACATCAACCACAATATGATATAGTTTTGCATCCACTTCAATCTTGGTGAATCCCAACCTGGTGAAGTTGTTGTCATTCCTGGTGTACCAAGCAAAAGGCTCTTGATTTAGCCCATACAATCCTCTCTTGAGTATGCACACATGCGACTCCCTGTCTTAAGTCTCAAAACCTTCCGGCTGCTCAATGTACACTTTTTCCTCAATAACTCCAATGAGAAAGGTTGTCTTTACATCCATCTGATGTATTTTCCATCCCAATTACACTGAGAGTGCAAGGATGGATCTAATAGATGAGTACCTTTCGACTGGTGCAAAAGTATCATCATAGTCAAGCTCCTCCATCCAAGAGAACCCTCTAGCCACAAATCTAGCCTTGTGCTTCTCCACACTCCCATCTGCTATGTGCTTCACTTTGTAAACCCATATGGATCCTACAACAGACTTCCCCACTGGTCTTGGGACAACTTCCCATGCACTGTTTCTGATAATGGAGTCATACTCCTCAGCCATGGCATCAACCTTCTCTGCATATGCTGTGATGTGGGTGCTCTTACATTATCTCTCTCATCTAACAATAATATGTCAGCCTCTCTGGTTCGCTTCCTTCCATCTCTGGTGGATGGCTCTGCATGAGTGGTTTCTACCACTCTCTGTTCTTTTTCTTGCGGTTTCTCCACATCCCGAGGTTCATCCTTTGGTGCTAAGAGCTCCTCAGCTTCATGCAACTCAAGCTCCCTCTCAAGGGACAATCACATGACTTTGTCCTCATCGAACTTCACATCTCTTCTGACCAATGTCATCTTATGTGCTGGAAAGTACACCTGATATTTGTGAGGTGTATCAATGTACCCCACAAATATCCCCAACTATGTTTTTGGCTCTAGCTTCTTCCTGGCATATTTGGTCACATGGAAATAAAAAAATGAACCAAAAATTTTAAAATACGACACATCCAATGTCTTACCTGAAAAATTATCCTCTAGTGTATTCATCCCATGTATCCGATGAGGACTTTCGTTGTACAAATACTGTTGTATTGCATGATTCCGCCCACAGATGCAACATAAGGCCCTGATCATGCAACATAGCTCACGCTTCTCCCATGATAGTTATGTTCTTTCTTTCTGCAACCCCATTATGTTGTGGGTTACGAGGTGCTATCAATTCTCTTCTAATTATTTTGGAGGCACATAAGTTCTTGAATTCATTAGAGATGTATTCTCCACCATTGTCGCTCCTCACAACCTTCACCTTCTTGCCTGTATATTTCTCGACAAGTGCCTTCAATTCGCAAAACTTGGAGAACATTTAATCTTTATTCTCCACAAATAAAATCCAACACTTTCTTGAAAAATCATAAAAAAAATCACATAATACCTGTGATTTTCTGTGGAAGCTGCTGAGAACGGTCCACACACATCTGAGTGAACTCTATCAAGAATTGTCGCTGCTTGTATTTCCTTATTGTGAAAGGTGACTTTAGTATACTTCCCCAATATGCACCCTTTGCAGGTGTTCTTCTATGCAAGTGAACCCTTTAGAAGTCCTGTAGAAATCTGTTTCATGATGCTCAAACGTTGAGGTGTATATGGTCCAACCTCCTGTGCCATAACTCATCGATGCCTTGGCTCTCCACTTATTTGATTTACTTCTCAATCCTAGGCAATCATCTACATCAATTTTGTAGAGGTTCTTCACTTGAACCTCAATATTTTTCATCTGTCCTGTGGCTTTGTGACGAAGGAACACCTTTCCTTCACTAAAAATCACATCATATCCACGATCTTCGAACATAGCAACAAAAACCAAATTCTTCTTTAAGCAAGGTACATGCATGACATATTTTAGTATGAGGGGTTTACCTGACTCTCTCTGAAAGGTAACTGTACCAATACTGGTAGTGCTATACCTCCCGTCATCACCCATTTCGATGTGCATCTAGAGATCCTTCTCCTCCAAGCAACTGAAGAATTATTTGTTGTCGGTCATGTGGAATGAAGCTCCACTATCCAAGTACCACATAGATCCCATCATCGATGACACCATGCATGCGATGAGGGTGAAGTCCAACTCTAATTTTGAAGCCAATGCTTCACCTACTGCTCCTCCCGAGGCCTTCTTGTTGTTATTCTTTTGTGGAAATTTTTTGGCATAGTGTACATGCTCATGATAGTTGAAACATTTCACCTTTGACAAGTCTCGCTTCTTTCCTACCTTTCCAGTCTCGGATTTGGATTGGGACACCTTAAATTTTCCTTTCTTCGCCTTTCCATCCAAGGCACAGTTCTACTCATCGTTATTCTTTGATTGAGATCCATCTCTGGTGCTCCACCAAATTTCTTCTTTTGCCAAATAGGACCATATTCACTCCCAATCTAGTAGCTTCTCCCTCCCGTTAAAATATTCCTGATATCTATGCCAACTCTTGGGAAGGCCTAGAAGAGATAGGCTCACAAAATCATTCGAGCCAATAGTTATCCCAACACTTCCAAGCTGATATTGAAACCAAGTGAACTTTTTCAAGTATTTTTGGATCGCGTCGCTCTTCTCCATTTTGATATTCCTGAGCTTGTATTTCAATTCCAACTTCCTGTGGTCATTTTTATTCTTATACAGATCTGTCAAGGCCTTCCACATTGAATATGGAGTCACCTTCCCATGGAGACTCAAAACAATATGATCTAGAACTCACTCTAACAAGATCCTTCTCGCCTTTGTTACATTCTTCTTCCATGCATCACGAAGTTGAGCATCTGCTGATGTGGGTTTCGGGACATTAGTATCTATGAAAGTCATCATTCTGTTGTCCTCAAGCACTGCCTCCATTGTGTCCTTCCATGAAATATAATTCAAATTTCCCTCGAATGCATATTCGAGTCTCAAGCCATTGAAAGACATCTTGATCTGCTGTTGGATACCGAAGAATAAATCTGCAAATTCAAACCTGATAAAAAAAATAAATCTGCAAATTCAAACGTGATAAAAAAAAAACTATGTTCTTCTCTTCTTATTGTGATTCCTTGCACTCTGATACCATGTAGAAAATCTAACAACGATATTCAATACAATATTATAATGTACTAAAACAAGATACTGAATCCTTATACAATTTGCGGAAACAAAAACACAATCGCACAATCACATAACAAGTGAGAGAAAGAAACAATCAATCACACAACAAAATATGTATCTAAGGAAAGCACACTTTCTTAAGCCTCACTATATGTATATTTTATAAAGTCAAGGATGGTGAAAAAATACAATTATTTCTCTCTCAAGAGAAACTCTTGCATTCTGCCAATTATCTCACACTGATCTAGGAAAAATCGAACAAATACTTAGCCAATTTTCTGCCTCTGCTCAACCTGCCTTTCCCACACATTCTTTGAGAAATTAAATCCATATTAAATAGGAAAATCCCTTGGGTTTATGCGCAATCCTTCCTATGCCCCCATATGACTCTATAACTGACCTGTACAATTTTCTAATTATACAACTGATAATTATCATCCATTTAACCTCAGTCTCAACTAGGCCTTCCTTAGAACTGACATGCAACAACTATTTATAGTGAATTATCAGTTAAATAATTGATCACTACTTGTGTGAATTAAATTAGATTTAATTCACTTGACCTCTCACTAGCTCATCACTCAGTTAGAACTAGTTACACTTATTTTAACTCAATTTATCTAGCTATCTGATCTGAAAATGGAAGGTACTTGAAAAGGGTGCAAGGTATCCATTTTCGATTATGTAAATGAGTGCAAAAATACTCTAAGTTTAAATCTGAAAATGTGAGAACTTCATATTTCTAATACAGAGATGGACTGTATGGGAATTTACCGGATATTTCACCTTTCAAAGAAAGGATGAATCCAGAGGCTACCTGACCCTCTTACAGAATCTGCCTAAAGAAATATTAGAAGTAAAACAATCATATTTAATTAAAATGATCTTTCTTTAAACTTGACATTATGCGGAAATTTGGCTTGCAAATGGTGTATGTCTTTTCACTGTTTATGTATCATAAGTGTAATTGTTTTTGCTGAAAATTAACATGGGTATCAGCAACAATATTCAGAAATATAATATCAAAACACAACAGCAATATGATATAGGATTTCACCCCAACTCTTGGGCTACATCTCCTGGATCAAGCCTCCCAAAATGGGCTTGTCCTCTTGTATTAAAAGCTCTCAAATGCAATACAAGATTATAAGTGTCTCAATAGAAAAATATGAATATATAATCTGATTCAGAAGGCAGGAAAAAGCTAATAATGCCTTTTCAAACTCACTAAACAGTGAAATATTACCATCAACAGTGATTTCTTCATCAATGTCCTACTGGTGCTTTGAACTTCTCTGCAACTTTTCGGGCTGTATAAGTCTTCAAATTCCTCTGAAACCTCCTCCAATGGCTTCATAATGTCAAAATTATCTGAAATAGATCTTTTTTTCACCTCAAAATGATAACCACAACTCAAAATAGCTTCAATCCCAAAATGGCCCTAGTGGCCTTGAAAACTCCCCAAAAGGTTTTCAGCCTCTGAAAGTCTTAAAACAGAGCTAAGACCTATTCCAATGGCTCTGTAATGCAGGAAATAGTCTAAAATGACTTTTGGTTCACCAAAAAAGGTTAATCACAGCTCAACCAACCTCAAAACCCAAAATGGCCCTAGTGGCTCAAAAAACTTCTCCGAAGCTAAACAGGCTGAAAAAGAGCTCTAATGGCTCTAAAACCTATGCCATTGAGTCCAAAATTCTGAGAACATATGAAATAAAAAAAAAATTCGTTCAAAAAGGTTGAGTAATGAGAAAGTTATGACCAAAACAACTTTGCCCCAATTTCCTCCACTAAATGTGGGGCAACTGCCAGTTAACTCCACTAAAAGTGGAAGTCCGCCTAAATTTGGGAGCGCCTCCAGAATCTCCGCCATATTAAACTACACTTAACTGAAGTTTAATTAAATATTAAACTTGAGATTAGGCTCCTTAAGCGCTCTTAACATTAAGCTCCCACACTGGTCATATGATGAGGTTCCATGGGAGGAGGGCTGACCCCTCCGTGCTCCGCCGGACCCACTCCACTAAAAGTGCAATAACTTCTTCATACGGTGTCCGTTTTTCGAACCGTTTGCGGCACCGGAATCAGAAAGATGAGACCTATGCAACCATCTTGGTTTCAATCAATTTTGAGAACTTTCATTTTTGAGCTTTTTCCCAAGCTCAGATTTGAGCTCTTGATCACTAACTAATTACAACTCACAAATAACTATAACTGGACCCCCTTAAATCACATGAGAACTATACATGCATCCTCTTAGACCCTAAACTCAAATTTCCTAAGCTAAATTAGGCATTATGACTTAGTTAACTAATAGAAGCTGTCATGAGATGAAATTACAATTTCTCTTCCAATTTAATGAAGGGAAAATTTGATGAGAAGCCCGAATTTGGGGTGCCATTTCAACAATATACACAAAAATAGGAACGAGGGGAAGAGTCTATTGTTATTTTTTTTATCAAGGAAAATTTCAGTCGCCCTTGAACATGGCACTTGTTTGAGTCATCCTCTTACAATTGGTCTTTTCCTAGCTTTAAAACCACACCATCTGCATGAGTCAAGTCACTCTATTATTGAGTCAATATCTCACCCGATAAATTACCCTTCCAATCACTATGTTGTGGTGATGCCTCATGTGTTTCCATTGTGTCTAGATGGTATTCTTCAATCCAATATGCCAAGTTCACATCTGTGTCATGCCATTATATGTTCAAGGCAAGTCCTAGTCAGAGTAGACCATTTGTAGTAACATTCCACCTTTTGTGTTGGCCATCCTCGTGTTGGTTGTGCATCAATTCTTCATTTTCCATCATCAAAGACCCCATCTTGGTGTCAATTCCATATCAAATGAAGGGGGATACATCATGGTAATCATTCAACATATCTCTTCCCATCGACGTCGACACCTTACTTGTGATGTAGATATAAAAAAACCTAATATCTTGGACTTGGTAATTGTTGAAAAATGTAGCAAGAAAGGCTCAATTTGACTTTAGCCTTAGTCAAATTGAGTAAAATCAAATTTCCACATTAGCAGGATAACTTGGAGGCAATTAACTAGTGTTACATGGATCTTGTCACTCAGTTAACTCAGTAAATTCAAGTTAGAGGGCTTGGACTTCAGTTATGCATGTGTGATTGCTAAATTTTAGTAATCTAGTTCATTTATTTTCAGTTGTATTTAGTTAACTGACATCTAACTATTGTTAGAGTCAGTTGAAGGTTAGTTGTGTAGTGGGACAACAATATAACTTTGAGATATGTTAATTAACTAATCAATCAACCCAAAATAGCTAGTGCATGAAAGAAATTTGAATTCCTTAGCTGAAGTGGAGATGAGAAGGCAGTGTAACACAAGTTGTATATTAGTTTGTGTGTACAATTGTTGCATGCAGTCAGGAGATCGATCCATGGGAATTTCACAAGAAAATAAGAGGAAATTCCTATCTTTTAGGAGTTAATTTCTTCAAGGATTGCACAAGGAAATAAAAGACTTATGGAGGCATAAAGTGGCTAAGTGTTGGTTATAGGTCCTCAGTCAATAGTGAGAACAAATATTCTTTTGCAGGTTGTTCTTAGAGCTAGATCATGCAATTGTAATATTTTATTTTTCAATTGATTAATGCAAAATGGCTTGATGGGATTTTTTTAGTTGGGTTCCCCTAGAAATCACTGTGTATTTGTTGTTTTGTTTTTTTTTTCATGTCTATGCATTGTTGGGTATGTGTTATATTCTTTCTACGATTAGTCGCACGCGCAGCAAGGGGGTTACAGGGGGGGCGACATCCCCCCCATTTTGGGGGTTCGCTGCGATATGTTTTTTTTAACCCTATTTTTCGGTGGGCGAACCGACCCATGGTTTTGTGCATGGGTTTGCACATGGTTTTGGGGCATGATGGTTTTCAACCCCTAGTATTTTGTAGATCCGATCAAGGGAACTATGGTTATGTTCTAATCCAGGGTTAATGGATTGGGGTTTATGAATGCTTCGACATGTATATATATGTGTTGTAACATTAAAAGAAAATAATGAAAAATCAAGTTGGTAGTCCTGATTTGGGATTTAGGGGAAAATCTCTGTGTATATATGTTTTATGGTTTATTCTCTCGCTATTGTTTATTTTCTATTTTTAAGATTCGTTTGCAGATAATTTCTATACAGGGTTAAAACCTACATGCATGTCGTTCTAAATTGTGAATTTCATTCTGCAAATTAGTAGAGTATAATTCTGTCGCTTGATTTTAGATTAAATTATTTAAGAAATTGCAATTATATCAAATTTCTACAGTAATCCTCATTGGCGGGCTTCCTCACGATTGATAGTGGGCTTTCCTCATTGAACCAAGTTGACCAATTCTATGAGTGCTCATTGTCAACTGATTCATTCACACTCAATATATTGTGTTAGGTACCTTGGGAGCCATTTTCAACAATGGTGGTCTCCCTCATGCCTATTAACAAGATCCATCAAGGCCTGGTAATTAGACGAGCTACTTGTATGGTACACATCAACTCATTCATTCACATGTAGTTGGTCATACCATTGGGACGAGTTGAAGACCTTGGGGCATGAGGCTACCTCACTTAAGTACATTTCCTCCCCCAAGATGCATTGGAGAATGTATTATGTACTTTGAGGGCAATCATTTGGGAACTCGACTTGGTGTTTACAACCCTATTTATATCTACCATGCCAAAGATCTACATTGTATCATGACTAATCCCTAATGACATGAGTCTGCAATTTTATGTGTGGGAATCCATACACTATTCTTCAGTATCAAATATGGGTATTTCTATCACAGGGATGTACTTTATATGTATTTTATTATAATTTTTGCAACCCTTTGCAGGTTCTACGTCCTTGGTTCCCTCCCTTTGTCTAGCTCACTAAGATTATTGTAATGTATTCCAACCATCAACTTCTCTTCCTACGTCATACATTAGGGCACATCTTTTGTAGCTCAAAGTGTCACCATCTAAGTGATCCATAGCTCAAAGTGACACCCCCATAGGTCCATTAGGGAAATACATTAACACGAAGTTTGGAATGTAAAAAATGGTCAATGGAAACCCTACAAAAATTAATATCAAATAGAATTGTTAGGACCAACAATGTTGTTTTTGGATTTTCGGGGAGATTTGAAGGGATCAACGACTCTCCAGTTACATAGTAAAAGAGATTTTAAGAGAAATTACGAATGTCAAGAGCAAAAAAGGTCAAAGTTGATCAATTAGTAAAAGAGAGTTTAAGCGAAATTGTGAATGGCAAGGGTAGAAAAGGTCAAATTTGATCAGTTATAGGAGGCAAGGATGAAGGTACCATATTAAACACAATGCACAAAGTGTCTAGATACATCTAATCACTCCTCCAAGCCATCTATAAAAGTAATTATCTCTGTGGAAAAAAAGGATAAAATTTTATACAATGAAATGTTGTTGGATAGAAGACTTATGTTCTCATTAGGATAAGCTGAAAATATTGTATGCCTTGATCATGAGATATGGTGAGACAAGGGAAAAGGATTTAGGATTGTGAAAGGAACAACTTCTGTATACTTTCACGATATAATAAAAACATATGCTCCCCCCCAAGGAAATATTTTTCTCTAATGTTAAATGTGTTTGTATTTGGGATTTATGACACTAA
Source organism: Pinus albicaulis (assembly GCA_034641835.2). NCBI lineage: Eukaryota > Viridiplantae > Streptophyta > Pinopsida > Pinales > Pinaceae > Pinus > Pinus albicaulis. The sequence goes on along the minus strand of CM076579.1, from coordinate 1,471,807,324 downwards.
TGCTAATGGGTATTGTAGGAGAATATATATTGTGGCTATTGTTTCTTGTGTGTAGGTAACATGTGCAAGAAAGTAAGGAGAGAAGATATTTGGAGCATCTACCACCAACATCACTAAACATCCACCCTTCAAAATAAATTTCACATGTAATCTCTTTCTTATTTATTTCATGAAATGCATGCGTGATGTGTCAAGGGTTAAGTAGGTTGGGAACTTGCTATCTATGATAGGCCCTAGGCAATCCTATGGGTTTAAAGTACCTTGTCATTATAAGGAAAATTTTGTAAAACACCAACACTAGCTTCTTCCAAACATTCTTCTAACCTATCAATGTACATGCCAAAAAGGGTTGAGGAAAAATGGCACCCTTTCTTGACTCCATTATTATAGATAATATCTTCCAACCAACCCTAACTGGTCTTAAACTTGGAAATAATGTTCCTATATAACCTTGTCGAAGAAATTCTAGATGTTTTTTTTTCCAAGGAAAAAATCAAAACTTTCTATTAATCATAAAAAGTTTACATAGTACATGCAAAAGCATTCTATCTGTTTGTGCCTCACAGAGAAACACACAAGCAGATCCATACAGTTGTTTCGCTCACAACCAAAATCTCAAAAAATAGAGAAATACCAGATATCTGCGTGAAGCTTGTTCACATAGGAGCAAATCAGTCTATGCTTAGCCAAACTAGAAAAACCAGGGCTCCTCAGAGAGGAAAACACCCCGTGGCATGGCCAAAAGCAATTCTAGATGTTAGAATTTACTGCATAAATATTAAACAATTTATCGAGAGAATAAACATAAAAAGCCAGCAACAAATCATAAACATAAACACATATTTTTATCCGGGAAAACCCAAAATCCGGGGATAAACCCAACCAATGAAATTCACTAAACATTGGCCAAAACCCTGGCCAATCCGACCAAGTGAGCCTTCATCGCTCACCTCCAAGCCTACATTACAATGAAGTCTTCCCAGCCTTTTATAAGCTCCATTACATGAAATACCATGGGCCGAAAACCATGGGTGCACAATACCATGTGCCCCAAAACCATTACTATTTACCCTAGTCAACATTGACTCTATCCCGAGTCAAGTTTACCTAACAATTCCTCCCTTAAACTTGACTTGGGTTTTCTTTACTAAATCTAGGAAAAATTGCTAAGTGAGACAACCCCACTCACCCTAGCCCTCCCCCCCTCATTTTTTTTTTACCTAGGGTAATTGTTAACTTGACATCCCCCCTATCACCTAGATCTAACCCTGACTTTACCAATGATTACCCATGGGTAGCATGCCATACCAGGGCTTACAGCAGTATTCCCATTTACATGCAAAAAATAACTCCATTATAATAATTAATATTTTTTTTTTTGTTTCATTGTTGCTATCTTTGTACATCAATGTCCATATAAAAAGAACCCATCTAACGGATTACACAGGTCACCAGCCGCTGTAACCGCTAGTCCTCTAGGAGATCTCTTCATATACATGGCTCATCAATTAATTAATCCACGTACAAATATCCTCTCTCACCTTAAAAAGCTCTCTTCGATCTACATTTCTTCAACACTATGATCTACACCTATGTAATGTCCATCATATTCTGTATGGGAGCACAAACCTCAACTCTCTTATTGGGCCTCTCATCATGACGACTCTGTAAAGCCAAATGACTGCTCTTCCATAATTAACTCCGCTACAACACCATTTCTCATTTTCTGAATATGTTGATGACCTCATCCACATCCTCTCTATTGAGCTTGAGAGGATCAGGCAACCCTCCAAGGAGTGCAACAATAAGATGAATTGCAATGAAATGAAACTGTAGCTTCCCTTGAAAAAATTTCATTACAAACTTACTGAATTTCATATGTTCCCTGCGCCGCAGTGCTTTCACAACCATCAAAATTTCCTCCACTCCCATTTCCCAAGCATTCATCTTCTTATCAAGTAGGAGTTCACCCATTTTTATTTTTATTTATTTTATTTTAACACGTCTCCTGACATTGCTAGCACGTCCACTCCCATGCTTCTTTGCTCCCGTGCCTAATATTTTGGCTACATTTCCTGTGACTACCAACAAATTGCATGCCTCGCTTCCATATTCTCCAATACCACCACGACTGTGGTCCCTTCCTAGGGCGTCTTATCGATCCTCTTGGTTACTGGTCTTGACGCATTACGCCAGCCTACGATCCCATTCCGAAATCCACCTCTCGGAAATGATCATAAAATGATATTGTGCCTTCATTTTCTTAAAAAATCCCTTAGAATCATTTCACAGTGACTCTGGATCCATGAAACCAATGGAAAAAAATTGTGTCACACACCCTTGAGATGAATTCCCTTAACACACACCATGATTTAATGCTACGACCGCCTACCAAATAGAATTTCACACAATGTGTGCTCGTGGACTCCTGGATTCAGTGGGAGTATGCTCATAAAAAAATTTAAGTGGCAACTTCAAACTTCACGCTTGCCATATTTGACCAAATCTAAATTCGGTTGCCTCTTTTCTAGTAACGCCATATTCATTACACCAAAAATTGCAAATACATGTTGCGTCTTCTTCCACCGTCAGAGCCCTCCATGGATTCCCTATTATTCGTGTGGCTTCTGCTATCACCAGATCCATGAAATTTCTCATGTTGTCGAGTCCACATACTCGGCTATCCATCCTTCACCCACTCATATTCCTTGGTGATCTAACTTAGTTCTTCCTTTGACAATTTAGATCAAGCATGTCACTTTGTTGATCTGCAGTCAGGTCTCTCCATTCACCAGGGCATATAACCCTTAGCAACAAAAGAAGCCAAAATGGCTCTGATAGTAATTGTTAGAATTTACTGCAAAAATAATAAACAACTTACCGAGAGGAATAAACATAAAAAGGAAGAAAAAAATCATAAAAATAAGCACATACGTTTATCCTGAAAAACCCCAAATCTAGGGCAAAACCCAACCAATGAAATTTCATTAAGCATTGGCCAAATCCCTGGCCAATCCGGCCAAGTGAGCCTTCACCGCTCACATCCAGGCCTACATTACAATGAAGTCTTCCCAGACTTTTATAGGCTCCATTACATGCAATACCATGGGCCGAAAACCGGGGTGCACAATACCATGTGCCCCAAAACCACTACTATTTACCCTAGTCAACATTGACTCTATCTCGAGTCAAGTTTACCTAACGCTAGATGCAAGAGGAATATTTATCTTTTCCAACCTATTCTAAAGATTTGTCCTCAGAATGGTATCACAATATTTTCTAACATCAAAAAAATAAAAAAGGAGATCAATTTTATTATTGGAGCAATCATCCACAATTATCTCAAGAATGAGAATGTGGTCCAGAGTTAAATAATATCTCTTAAAACTTACTTGGTGTTTAACTATCTTATCACAACTTTCCAGCCATAGGAAAATATTCTCTTCCAAAATAATTCCTTACAACTTAGCTAAAGTAGGGCTAATGATATGGTCCTATAATTTAGAGGGAATGATTTTATCCCCACTTTTACAATTAGGCTTTGTGTTCAAGGCTTGGGGAAGCCTTACTTCAACACCAAATTTGAATAACTTGTGTATGTGAGGGATGAGGATAGGCCTCCCTATTTTCAAAATTTCAACTTGGTAGCCTTCAGTGTCCTTGACTTTCATAGTCACAAGTACCTTAACCCCAAACTCTATGTCTTCCACAACTTTTTTTTCATCCTCTATAGGAACATTTTAAACAGTGTCCATGTCATTAGAGGTTTCACAAATATTTTTAAGGTAGGAATTCAATCTTCAAAGGAATCATAATGTTTTCTTTAGTTTTACAAATTAAAATTCTCCTCTAATTTTTTGAGGATCTAATTTAAATAGGTGCAACAATGAATTTTGATTTTTATTTATATAATATTTTCTTTTCCTTTTAATAGGGGTTTTGTACATATTTATTTTATCAAGTTTTAAAGATTTATTAGAAACATCTTTAATCTATTTTCTAACAATGTTACAATTTTCTTTGTTTTTTTGTTAAGTAATGTGAGTCTTGAGATGATACTCATGCCTAACCTATGGCTTGAGTAGCCACGACCTAGGGTCATCTATGCTATCAAAATCACCCTGGAATTGCACCTGGCCTGGGCCGCACCAACCCTTGGAATTATTGGATTTTTTCCCACACAGTTTTGTACCAGTGACCTTTTAAGTGTTCACCACAAAGTGCCTTAGTATAACACCCTCTCACTATCTATTATGCACCCGTGGGATACAATTTTACAATTATTATTATACCAATGATTTGTTATTTTATAATTCTTTTTACATATCATCTTGATTTTAAAAATAACAATTGTTAATAAAAGTTATTAAAAAAAAATCCAAAGGGAAAAAACCGTAATCTCATTCATTGTGGTAGTGAAAAAATTACATTCTATAGAGGCACGCTCTGGTTTCATTCATGATAAAGATAACTAATTTGGTACTAGTTGCCCACTTAAAACAAGGATTTTTATTATTTATTTATTTATTTATTTTCTTCAGTGAAATACATTATATTGAAGAAAACCCAAAAGTTTCCTACAAATATGGACTATTTGAGAGTTATGAACATTGTAAAGAGTTTTATTAAAAGAGGTTTAAAACTAACATTGAGTGTCGATTCTTTCAGCCCTTGTGTGGAGATTCTGGTAGGGCTTGTGAAAAAAAACAGAAGTGATAATGTCGCCATGTTATTCCATGACCTCCGAGGGCCCTGCTTCCATTAACAATTATTCTTTGGAAAGGCGATCTACATTCTAATTCCTTTCCCTATAGATGTGAGAAAAAGAGAAGTAATTACAAGAACTTTTTAGTTGCATTGCTTCATCAAGGATAGGCATGAGGGTAATGTTATTACAATCTTGAATTTTATTTAACTAGTTTATAATCAACATGGTGTCCTCATATACTTGGATTTGAGTGCAACCTTTAGCTAAGGCAAAGAGGAACAAATTTTTACAAGTCAAGAGTTTAACCATGTTATTGGTCCATGAAACAAACCCCATTTTTATTTTGAGAAAGTATGAGTATGAGAGGAATAGGATAAATCCCCCACCATTTTTCATCCTTGTATCTCAGAATGATCCATCAAAGAAGGCCCAAGGGGGGGAACCCCTTTTTCATGAGGGAAATGTTATAAAATTTCCATTTCCTTAGCCACAAAGTGTTCAAGGATTAAAGGCTTGTCCTGGAATAAGGCTTTGTTATGAGCTAACCATACTCCCAAGAATAATATTAAGGGTAGAGCCTTGAAGGTACGACAATATGGATTTTGGATCCAATTCTTCCAAGCCCCCTCTAGGTTTTCCCTAGCCCATTCCACTGAGAGACATGTTACATGTTTTCATACATGCCAAACCTACTGGAAAAAAAAAAGGAAAGTCATGAAGATATGATTTGCTAATTCTTTGGTGTTCTTACACAAGGACCACCAATCGAGCCCAACTATAAATATTTTATGAATAATATCCTAGGATGGGGCTTTATTTTCCATCAAGCACCACATAAAGAGTTTGGATTTTGTAGGGCACTTGGCCTTACAAACTGCCTCCCACCACCATTTGCTAAGAACACATCTCTTACAACCATAAGTGAGATATATTTGAGGTCAGGGGTGTCAGGACCCAAGATTGTCTTAGTTTTTACCCACCTAACCCTATTTTACTCTATGTTCTACAATCCCAAAAGACCTTCATGCACAAATTTTTAGTTTATATTGTTGTATTCATGAGGATGTGGATATAAATTTGCTTATAATTTAAAAAAAGGTTGATCGATTAATCTTTAATGACTAAATGCTTACATCTGATGTTATCCTAGGGTCTTTGTTAAGTCTGAATTTTACCTATTTTTGCCACCTATACTAAGCCTTGTTTCCTCCATTTTTGATCTCTTTTTGGTCTTTAATTATACATAGTCCGGCTATGTCATCCAATTTTGTCTAAAAGTGGTATCATAGGCTAAGGTATGTTGAAACAACATTAGAAGTGTCATTTTATCTAATTTTGAGCATTCTTTGAACTGGTTGTGTCATTATTGCATTACTACTCTAACTAGCCTTGGAATCATGCGTAGATTTGTTAGATTCAAAGAGTTCTGCCAATCCTACAGAATAGCTCATACAACTGAGATTCCTGCAACCGTTCCGGATTTCCTGCAAATACACCGATTTCCTATAGCCACCTCAAAATCCTGTAGTGAGATCGATAGACAGCTTCAGTCGCGCAACAGAAATGGTCTAATCTATGCCTTTAGTCATGGATTAGAGCCAACAAAAATTTACCCTATCAATCTGTATCTGTATTAGGGTTGTAGGCTTAGTTTAGTAATCTATTTTGTTCAAAGCCAAATATGGGCTACCAAAAATGTATAAAATCGGATGCAATTTTCTTATATGGGAGTTCTTGGGTTGGGTTGGAAGCTGCTATTATAGAGCACGATATCAGACAGTAATCGATTATTATATTAGATTAATAAAATCGTTTATGTTCTGTTTATTTTCCTGAGCAACTTCTTTAATCTTTAAAGGAGTTGTGAGTGAGGGAGGGCCCCCTTCTCTCACAACTCCTGCAGCAGAGTGTGTGTTTATTTATGTTTTAATTATGCATTAATAATTTCCTATAACAGCTAGTGTTTTTTTTTTTTGTATTTGTTACAGAAAACTGTAGATTGGTTAAGTGAATTAATATTTTATGTTGAAGAGCTCTTTTCATTTGGCCAATGCTTGGATTCATGCTTTTCAAGTTTGATTCTTGATTGGGATTGATTTCTTTTATCTTTCCAGCATCAGTATCAACAAACACAAGTGTTATAGAGGGATGATATATGTCGCTCCATAACCATTGCTGCAATAGTACATATACAGGAAAGTAGCATGAGTTGTTTATTGTTGTTTGATCTTTATCTTTTCACGGTCAATATTAGCAATCTTAAGTGCTATAAAGGGATGATATATACCACTCCATAGCCTTTTTTGCGATAGAATTGACATGGGAAAGAAGCATTAGTTTTTATTTGTATAATTAATTAACACTTGTAGTAATTAGCCTGCATATATTGTGCACTGCATCTCATTAGTTTACCTTCATGGGTTGACAATTTATATTGGCAAATTATACACGTATAATTTGACTCAACATTTTAGCGTCATTGTTGGGGTGGTGCTAAGGGATGATACTGAAAGCGTTTTAGTTTTATTTTGTTGATTTTGTTTTCTTTTCAGGACTAGGGGAGTCGAAGTGCAAAGATGCAAGGCAAAGCCTATGCACCCAAGAGGTCAGACACTCACCAAAGTCATATCCTGATTGTTTGATAAGTTTTCATTTTTTTATTTTGTTTGAATATTAGATGAATAGGGTCCAATATTTTCTATATTTTTCATGGTGGTGTGAGCACCAATCCATTTACTAATACACTGTAAAGAACAAGGAAATATGTAAGAAAAAGGGCAGCAAAAAAGGAGGAATCCGAACAGGAGGTCTGTAGTTCTGAACAAGTTAACCTTTCTACAGAAGTATCCTCTGTTGGAGAATATTATATTTCTACCCATCTTGAATCTCCCCTTACAAGGAAGACCACATCTCTTCTCAGTGGTCAGCTTGAAGAATAATTCCTTGTAAATCCTGTCAAAGAACTAGAATTTCAGACCATTGACTCTGTAGAATCTGTAGCCTTCCATGGTCTTACTCTTTCTTGGACTGACATGGCTCATTTAGAAGGCACTGATGAGAACGAGAAGAAACTTATCACATTTGAATTTCCTATCAGAGAGACTGGGGGAGCCACTCAGATGAAAAAAATTCCTCCCTCAGCCTTGTCTAACTTTCGTGGTGCCTCTAGTGAAGACCCTGATGCCTTCTTATTTGAATTCGATGTACTCTGCAGGAGCTATGACTATTCTTCCAATGCTCAAAAGCTAAAATTGTTTCCTGCTACATTGAAAGATGCAACTCTTAGGTGGTTTATGGGGTTGGGATCAAACTCCATTGCAACTTGGGACGACATGAAGAAGGTGTTTTTGAAAAAGTACCAGGATTACTGCAAAACGATGGATCTCAAGGAAGAAAAATTTGGCGTGACCCAGAAGGAAGGGGAAGCCTCAAGGATTTGGTGGAAAGATTCCAATACAATTACAGAGATCTAAGATGAATCAATTGGATAAAGAGACCAAGAGAACCATTTTTCTTAGGGCCATTAGACTAGAATATCTGGGGGTCCTAAATCTAATGGGAGCAGGCAATGTATCAAAGCTGAGTTATGATGATGTGTGTGAGCTTTGTAAAAGTTATTCAAGAGGAAACTCCAATGTTGGAGGTGGACCAAGAGATCCTTCTTCCAAGCTTGTCAAATCAGTTGCCAGAGCTAGAGTAACCAGAGCTGTAATGGGTAATTTATTTGAAAATTTTAAAACTGATATTCTTAGCACTTTATCTTCACAATTGGATGTTTTGCAGGCTAAGAAGAAACAAGAGAAATAGGATGAATTGGAGAAATCCTTGGCGGTGTTCTGCTCCAAATGCAGGAAGAAACATGCTCTAAGGGAATGCCCTGTTGATAGTATTGAGGTATGTCGAATTTGTGAGGCCGAGCATTCCACTGATCAATGTCCTTCTCTGCCTAAAATTAAGGCAGCATACATAGCAGATCAAGGAGTTTTCAATTCACTTTATGCAATGGCACCTCAGAGACCATGGCAGCCATGTCCTGCAGGTATGTCACAGTCAAATTTTCAATTTCCTTATGCTCAAAATCAGATGTGGAATGTTCCAATGCCCTGGCAACCTTGGCCTCCTCAACATCCTTGGCAGGGGAACTATTCTTATCCGACTACACAGAGTTTCCCAGACCAAAAATTTTATTCATAGCCCACACCACAACAAATGATATAACCACAACAATAGCTTCAATTGACTACTCCACCAAATCAACCTCGTCCCATGCAAATTCCTACTCAACCAATGTCTAACCCCAACAATAAAACCATCTGATCCGCTCACAACATTGGATTGATCACTTATCCCACTTTTCCTACCTACTGTATTGCATCTGAGCCGTTGCAGGAAGTTTATGTCCCTATTTTACAAGAATTTCCTATGTCTCTGCAGGAAATGCTTGTTCCTGTGTTACAGGAGCTCCCTGTACAGTTGCAGGAATTAACTGTGCAGTTGCAGGAAATCAACCTTAGGTCAGGAAGAGTGGTGAATTAGCCTAAAAGAATTGAGGAGATTGTAGAGGAAGATACCTTAGAGATGCCTCAAGAAACCACACCTGAACTAGCAAAATCATCTACCTCAAGGCCACAAGAACCTTCCTCATCTCATATAATCCAGCCTCCTTTTCTATAGGGGTCAGAAATGGAAATCAAAGCAAAACAACCCAAATTTGATCTTGTATCCGAACTAAGGAACATGTGCATCAAGATCCCATTGATGTAAGCAGTAAAGGACATCCCAATATATGCTAAAATAGTGAGGGAACTATGTACCAAGAAACCAAGGAGACAAAAGAAAGAAACCTCGATCATTCAAATAGGTGGAAAGCTTGCAAGTTTAATGTCTACCGGATTTGTTACTGAAAAATATGTGGATCCCGGAATCCCTGTGGTTACCACCTTTATCAATGGATATCCATAAAGAACACTTTGATTGATTTAGGTGTGGCCATCAATGTGATGACTATGGAAACTTTGTCGCATATAGGATCCTTTGACTTGTTACCCACTCCTACCATGTTAGAATTAGTAGATAGGTCTAAGGTAAAGCCAGGGGGTGTTTTAGAAGACATTGTCATCTCATTAGATTCCTGGGAGTATCCTACAGATTTTTATGTTCTTCAATCTAAAACTAACTTGGGAGGGCACCTATTGATCTTGGGGAGACCGTGGTTAGCTACAACTAATGCCTACATAGGGTGTAGATCTGGAAACATGACTATCACTCATGGGGCTGAAACAAAGAAAATTAACCTGTACCCCCTACTAAACCCCTCTTGAGATCAGAAAACACACAATGGGTTGAAGAAGAGGAATAAGAACATGATTTGGAAGGTACCTTACTATTTTTAACAATAGCACAAGCCATGAGTCTTAAGGAAAATCCTGAAGAAGAGATGATAAATTGTTGTATTTATAATCCTGATTTCCTGCAGCAGTTAGAAGGACAATCTAGTCATAATTTAGATATCATTACTGATCTGTAGGATTTTTATGAACATAGTTCAACTTCTGAATTACATTCAACCCTCTTATCTGCATTTTCTGCATATTCAATGTCTGAATGGGGGAGTAAGGTAGTAGAATTTTTTCCTGAAAAAGATTTAAACATTAATTCCGCCTTAACTCTTGAAAAAGAAAAGCAATTAATACAAACATTGAGAATTTTTTTAGACACATTTGCATGGGAATATACCGATATGAGAGGCATTCACCCAAACACATGCATTCATCACATTTATATAGAAGGAAATGTTAGGCCCGTAAGACAACCACAAAGGAGGATGAACCCTGCTTTAAGAAAAATTGTAAAAGATGAATTACAAAAGTTGTTAAATGTAGGATTCATCTATCCTATTTCAGATAGCCAATGGGTATCCCCACTAGTCATTGTCCCCAAGAAAAATGGTAAATGGCGAGTGTGCATAGATTATAGGGAATTAAACAAAGCTACATTAAAAGACCATTTCCCTTTAAGGTTTATAGACCAAGTACTGGACACTTTAGCAGGGAAAAAGTACTTTTCCTTCCTAAATGGATTCAGTGGATATAATCATATTAGGATAGCTCCAGAGGATCAGGAAAAGACAACATTTACATGTCCTTGGGGTACCTATGCATACAAAGCCTTACTATTTGGTCTATGCAATGCACTAGCCACATTTCAACGGGTGATCCTTGGTATTTTCTTTGATCTCTTGCACGATTGCGTACAAGTTTATATGGATGATTTTACAGTTATGGGTGATATTTTTGAAGAATATTTACTTAATCTTGAAAAAGTTTTGCAGAGATGTAGAGAAACTAATCTTTCATTAAGTAATGAATTTTTTTTTATGATTATGACTGAAGGTATTGTTTTGGGTCATCATGTTTCTGCTGCAAGAATCAAGGTTGATCCGACGAAGATTGATGTTATTGTAAAACTGCCCCCACCAACTAATCAAAATGGAGTTAGAAGTTTTCTTGGACATGCAGGCTACTATAGGAGGTTTGTTGAAAATTTTACAAAGGTAGCCTCTCCATTATTTAAATTGTTGACTAAAGAATCTAAATTTCATTGGAATGATGAATGTCAAGCTGCATTTGATAAACTCAAGGTAAAACTTTCTTCAACACCCGTATTACGAGGCCCAAATTGGAATTTTCCTTTTCATATTTCCATTGATGCCTCTGATTCAGCCATAGGAGAAGTATTGGGTCAAAAGGAGGATCCTGTCACCCATGCTATCTATTTTGTTAGTAAAAATTTAACTCCTGTAGAACTAAATTATACAGTGACTGAAAAATAGTTCCTTCTTGTGATTTACGCTATTAATAAGTTTAGACATTACATCACGGGTTATGAAGTTTTTGTGCACACAGATCATTCTGATATTCATTATCTCATGAATAAACCAATCACTAATGGGAGAATTACTAGGTGGTTGCTGCTGCTATAGGAATTTGACATCAAGGTAGTGGATAGGCCAGGAAAAGAAAATCAGGTAGCTGATTTCTTATCTAGGCTTAATCATGTAGGTGAGGATGTTCTTGTTAATGATAACTTTCTAGATGAAAACCTATTTGCCATCTCTGTTAAAACACCTTGGTTTGTATACATGGCCAATTATCTTACTATAGGAAAGTTTCCACCTTACTTTTCATCTAATCAGAAAAAGAGAATCATTAGGAAAAGTGCTGATTATTCTCGGATTAGGGGAGATATTTTTTTTTATAGGAGCTGATTTGATTATTCACAGGTGTGTTAGAGAAGATGAGATCTATGACATCTTAAGAGCCTGCCATGTGGAGGACACTTCGCAGATAAGCGGACAACTTACAAGATCCTTTGTTTAGGTTATTACTAGTCAGACCTCTTCAAGGATGCAAAGGAGTATGTTCGAAAGTGTGATAGCTACTAAAGAATGGGGTGACTTGTACAATCATATGAGATGCCTTTGCAGCCACAGGTTCTCATAGAACCATTAGAGAGGTGGGATCTTGAATTTGTAGGTCCCATCAACCCCCCATCCAAAGGTAAGAAGTATATTTTAGTTTGTACCGATTATGTGACAAAGTGGGTGGAGGCAAAAGCACTACCTAGAGCAACAGAAAAAGCAATGGCATAATTTCTTTTCTCTAATATTTTTGTAAGATTTGGAGTACCTAGGGAAATAGTTATTGTTCAGGGTGCTCAGTTTGTGTCTAATCTTATGCAATAAATTGTGCAAAAATATCAAATTACCCACCGAAACTCCACCCCTTATCATCCACAGGACAATGGGCAGGTGGAATCAAGCAAGAAGGTGCTGGAAACAATCCTTACCAAAACAGTTCAATTACATAAGAAGGATTGTTCTGACAAACTTCTTGAGGCCTTGTGGGCTTACCGGATCACATGGAGGGGTACCACTGGCTTTTCTCCATATGAACTAGTGTATGGAAAACAAGTTTTGCTGCCCATTGAATTTCACATCAAAACATTTAGAATGGCATCAGAATTGGGTATGAACTTCGATGAAGAAAAAAAACAAAGAATCTTGCAGCTCAACGAATTAGATGAGATTAGGCAGGATGATTTTTAGCATACTAACTTGATCCAACAACAAAGGGCTAAAAGGCACGACAGATAAAGCAGTTCAAAGAGGGAAACTGGGCATTGTTGTATGATTCTAAATTTAAAAACTTTAAAGGGAAATTTAATACACATTGGCTAGGAACCTATGAAATCGAGAAAGATTTTGATAATGGATCTGTTCAGATTAAAACTATTGATGATGAGAATGTTACCTTCTTGGCGAACGAGCATAGAATCAAGCTATACCAAAAACCCCAATCCAAGGAGGAATTTGTGAAGGAAATTGTGAAGAAGAAAGAGTTGGAGATGGTAAGGGAAGGGATCCTTCCTTCCACTATATATACCTGATTTTACTTTTTGATACAATGAGCTCACTCTATTCCTCCTCGTGCTCGATAAACCATGAGAGGAATGTCTATTGGGTATAGGTTTATCCCTTTTTCTGGGCCCAATGGACTATTTACGGAAAGGGACCCCTTGGAGTCTTCTTTTTCAGTATTTCAGACTCTCTAAAATTGAAATCTAGCGAGCATGGACTGCCCTGGGCTCGTTAAAAACACAGGTCAGTAGATCCCTTGGGATCCTTTCAATAATTTTTTTTTTCTAGTTAATCTATGGATTTCTCATGTTGGACTGATGTGGGATTTATTAAGGCCTTCCTTCCAACAATCCTGGCCCATCGACATCAACAAATTATCTGGGTACAGGATTAGAGCCTTGTGATGCCTTGAAGCTTCTATGCCCCAATGACAGGCTATATCGCCAGTGGTAATGGAGAATCATTATGGATTTTTTACTACTGGATCCTACAGGAAGTTCGACAACAACTCATATATTCACACTTGATAGGATGGATTAGGGTACCTTGGTCCTCACTCCCATTAATGGTGATGGACCTCACATTGGTTAACAATTGACCTCAATGACTGGTAATCCAATGAGCCCATTGCACATTTGACATCGACACATTCATTCATGTGCAATGGATTGTACACAATGGGTGGAGAGAGCAGTTTCTGCAGATTCAACTTCAATTCCTGCAGAATGTTTAGTAGTTGTAGTTTTGACTTCCTGAAGAATGTTCACAGTTATTTTAATTCTTGCAGAATGTTCATTAGTTGTAGTTCAATTCCTGAAGAATATTTAACAGTTATTTTTGCAGAATGTTCAACAGTCGTAGTTTTGATTCCTACAGAGCATTCGACAGCCAATTCTTAATTCCTGCAACATAATTGTTAGACACAACAACACCGGGATTTCCCGAAAAGACAAGAAAAAAAATCATTAAACAGAACATAGATTAAAAAATCATGTAATAAATTATTAACAAGTCATTATGTGGTTAAGGTCATGGATTATATGTCTGATGTAATAGGTTATCATTGCAAGAGCAGGCTACGTCATCAAGGACATGACCATTGGAGGTAAGTGGTAACATATAGCCAATGATAAGGCTCTCGAGGTAAAGGTACAATGACACTTAATTTTTAATTTTCTGCATATCTAAGGCTATGGTAACCCTTTGCAGCCATGGATCGTTATGACATTAATCCCATGACTTATCATCATTTCACCGGTAGTGTTTGTACTTTCGAGATTTATCGTGCAGGTCGTATCATGATAGCAATCATGATCATGAACTGCCATTGAAAAATCTCTGTATTTTCTATTTATTTCCTCTCGCTGTCAAACTATTGCATAAGTCTCGGACTACATTCCCGCAACCCACATTTGATCTGTTTTGTCTATCTGTAATTTCCCTATCCATTTCCCCCCCTGCCTGTCCATTTTTCTCCTCCGCCATGACTAAGATTCGAGCCCCCGTCAGATTCAAGCCTCAGAGTCTCACGCTACTAGAATCTGATCCTCACAACAAGGTGAGAATAGAAAAGGTGGGATGATTGTCCTTATTTCAAAGGTTCAGCGGGCATAATTCTGAAGTAACCAAATATTTTGCCTTGAACTTAAATGGGGACAAAGAACAGGTGGGGAACATCCAATTCAGGCTGACAGAATAACTGGTGGCAAGGGCGTGTGGGATTCCTCAAGATGGAGAGCGGTGGTTTAAAAATTGTCGCTTCAACAAAGACATGTGCACAACTTTCCTGCAAAAGGACCATTTGAACCCCGACTGGAGTAAGGGGATTCTGCAGGAATTATTAAGGCGTAAGTACCACCAGTTACTATTTTTCCTTCAAAAATATGTTACATGTGAAAGCAGGTTTGGCCTTGCATTTCTGTTTCATATCAAGCTCCTTGGACAATTCCGAGACAAACCTTTAAATTTTCCCTATTATTTGAAAATGTCGTTGATCAAGATCTCCTTCGCCGCAAAAGAGAGGGTTTACCACATAGAGGAATACTTCTACCATCACGGGCTGCTAAATATTATTCTGGTGGAGGTCCTACGGAAACATGAGAAGACCTGGGAGGATTTTCTGCAAGAAAATCATTTTTTGGAGGATGGAGATTTTGAATCTTTAGGGGTCTAGGAAGAGAAACCCATAGAGAAGCCAAAAAATAAACCGCAGATGCGTGGACCTAAGGTGGAAAAATATGATGAGGATGATGAAGTTGTGGTGACCGGTGAAACTTATGGGAAGAGCTTTTGGTAGAAGGGGCCTTTGACCCTTGAAAAACGGTATACCAGAAGCCAGGCTACCCAGCTAGCCATCAAGGATACAACAAAAGAGGGGGCACCAACTAAAAGAAAAAGACAGAGAAGTCCCACGGCCAGCCCAAGGGAAAAGAAAAGGTGAACCCTACTACAATTAGTGACAAGGACACTGTGTCTTTTCCAGACCCCTCGCTGCAGGAAAGTCAGAACGAAGCCATGAAGTCGCAGGAGGATGTGAGTGTGCCCCAATCCTCACAAGGGCATAATGAGGGAGCGGTGACCCCATTGAAGAAACAATCTCGACAAATGCTAGAGCAAACCCTCAGAGAACTTACCCTTTCAAAACGGGTCTTGAAAGCAGAGAACGTGGCTCTAAAAGAAAATAGCCGCAAGATGCAGCAGGAGCACTAAGAGTGGCACGAAAAGGCAGCCCGCATCATGAAGAAGAAGTAGGCCCAGATCGACCACTTGAAGAGGAAGACTGAGGAGTATAGGGGACAAATTCAATCAAAATTTGGTTGGGCTCAGTTAGATCACCTGGCTGTAGTGGCTGCGGCCCAGGTGAAAAATTAGCTTTCTGTTGAAGTCTGCTTCAGTTTTTCTTGCATAGGGACATGCAATGGTTTTGGTGTGGGGGAGATGTTAAGTCTGAATTTTACCTATTTTTTCCACCTATACTAAGCCTTGTTTCCCCCATTTTTGACCTCTTTTTGCTCTTTAATTATACCTAGTCCGACTATGTTATCCAATTTTGGCTAAAAAGGGTACCATAGGCTAAGGTATGTTGAAACAACATTAGAAGTGTCATTTTATCTAATTTCGAGCATTCTTTGAACTGGTTGTGTTATTATTGCATTACTACTCTAACTAGCCTTAGAATCAGGCACATATTTGTTAGATTCAAACAGTTCCACCAATCCTGCAGAACAACTCATACAGCCGAGATTCCTGCAGCCATTTTGGATTTCCTGCAGATACGCTAATTTCCTGCAACCACCTCAAAATCCTGCAGCAAGATCGAAAGACAACTTCAGCCGCGCAACAAAAATGGTCTAATCCATGCCTTCGGTCATGGATTAGACCCAACAATAGTTTACCTTGTCAATTTGTATCTGTATTATGGCTATAGGATTAGTTTAGTAATCTGTTTTGTTCAAAGCCAAATATGGGTTGCCATAAATGTATAAAATCGGATGTAATTTGCTTATACGATATCTCTAGGTTGGGTTGGAAGCTGTTTTTACAGAGCACGATATGAGACTGTAATCGACTATTATTTCAGATTAATAAATCATTTATGTTCTGTTTATTTTCCTGAGCAACTTCTTTAATCTTTAAAGGAGTTGTGAGTGAGGGAGGGTCCCCTTCGTTCACAACTCCTGCAGCAGAGTGTGTGTTTATTTATGTTTTAATTATGCATTAATAATTTCCTGTAACAGCTAGTGTTTCCTTTTTTTATTTCTTACAGCAAACTGTAGATTGGTTAGGTGAATTAATATTTTATGTTGAAGAGCTCTTTTCATTTGGCCAATGCTTGGAGTCATGCTTTTTAAGTTCAATTCTTGATTGGGATTGATTTCTTTTATCTTTCCTACATCAGTATCAGCAAAAACAAGTGTTATAGAGGGATGATATATGCTGCTCCATAACGATTGCTGCAATAGTACTGATAGAGGAAAGCAACATGAGCTGTTGATTGTTGTTTGACCTTTATATTTTCACGGTCAATATCAACAATCTTAAGTGCTATAGAGGGATGATATATGCCACTCCATAGCCTTTGTTGCGATAGTATTGACATGGGAAAGAAGCATTAGTTGTTATTTGTATAATTAATTAACACTTGCAGTAATCAGCCTGCATATACTGTGCACTGCATCTCATCAGTTTACCTTCCTGGGTTGACAATTTATATTGGAAAATTATACACGTATATTGACTCAACGGTCTTTTGTCTTTAGTTATCCATTAATCTATTATGGAGCACACGTGTTACAAAAAGAGGCAACTATTTTTGATCTCGGGATTCCTGCACTAGACTAAACGATTCCTGCACTATCTAGAAGTATGGACCATTGGAAAAAATGATTAGTTCGCAGTCAAGTGATTTTTCAAGAGAATTTTGTGGATTCTGAGGAAAACAAGGCACTCTCATCACTCCTAATCTTCAGTGGACAACTTTCAGATTACAACATCTTTTCTAAATGAAGTCGGTCTAATATGGAAGCATATCTTGGTGGCCAATAATAGCTTGTTTTAAGGTCTATTATAAGGAGTCTGTTACCAACAATTTTCTATTTTATTTTTTTATTGCATCGCTCGTTATGGCCATGTATTTATTATAAAATTATATATATATATCGAGTCATAGGGAGTAACAAGTTAGTGATACCGTCATTTTGTGTACTATTGAGTTTGAGACCTTTGTATCCCCCAGATCTATCTTGAGCTTGACTACTGAGTTCATGATGTACTAAGACTGAGATTTCTTTAATATAAAGAGCATAAATTCCAGGTTCATTTCCTTATTTTGTTCAACCATATTAATGATTTGCATCACTCTGTAGTTTAGTTTCTCTTCAATGAGGCAATGAGATAGTTGGTAAGGGCCTAACCAACCCAACTCGTTGACCCTTTGTTAGTTAGCACTATGTGGTTTGTCTCTTTCAAACATAATATTATGGTTTGGAAACTTATTGATTATATATTGCATCTCTCATAGCTGGAATGATATTTCCTGAATGATTATTGGGAACTCTTTTTTTTTTTGAAGCTGTGAAGTGTGGGTGGTTTTGAGTGTGTCTAGCCTAGATTTGGGAAGGAGCGTTGTGTTTTCATGAAATATTTCAGTGTTATAACCATTTAAATCCCCTTACATACAGATCGAATTTAAAAAAAAATGTTTATTGGTCTTTCAAAGTTTGGTTATATTTATATCTTGATTCAAGGCCTGTTCCTTGTGTTGAAATGTTGAAGTTCAAGAGATTAATAAAAATGAGGGTTTGATACTGGACCTGGAGGATTCTATTGTTCGAAACCATGTTTTGTTTACATACATTTTCTGGGTTATATGAAATAAACCTTGAAGTGGCTCCTATGTTTCTACGTATCTTGATGAACTAATGTAAATAGTTTCCTAGAAGTTCTAGAAGATTAGGTTGAGGGATTTAATGGTTGAGTATCATTGTTTGACAAGAATAATCTTTCGAAACACTTGTTTTGCTTTGGATATTTGAATGAGAGTAACTAGTCTGAGCCTGAGTTATAAAGAAAACAACATTGAATATACTAAACCCTAAGTTGTACAACGATACAAGACCGATTGTAATCCATTGGGTATCGGTGTAGGAATATACTCTTTGCATTTTTTACGACTAGAGATTTGTTTGCTGAAATTGTTTTATTTGAATTAGAACAGAGTCATATCATAGGTGAATACTTGAACAATTTTATTCTCAAAGACTGAAAGCATTACTCAATTTTGTTATGGTGCAAAGAGATAGTGACTGAACAAGTTATGTTTTGAATTTGATATGTACATGAATGGAATTCCTTGACATCATATAGTTTGGTGTGCGAGGTGATGTTGAAGGGATAATCCCTTGGTTTGACATTACTTTGAACCAAAACCTTTTTATTTATTTATTTAAGTGTCACTGAATTTTCATTATAGAACCCCTCTTTAGACACAATCACAGTTTCTTCATTTGGGAATTTCATTTCTTGCTTGTGAATATTGAAACAAAGTAATATTCCTTGATATGTATGATTTTATATTTTGTTAAACACATCGAGATTTTTATGTTTTCTTTCTTTAATTCTCCATGCATAAAAGAGAGTGGATGGGTAAACAATAGATCAGAGTGTCAGTAGTACATGAATTGGGTCAACAAAAGAGTGAAAGTTTATATAATGCATGAATGTTTTGACAAACTATGTGTTTCTTTGAATGCTCTTTTGAGTTATTGGGATCAAGGCTTGTGATAATTTTGAGGATTTTATTTAATTTGCAATATCAGTTTGTTTGAAGTGTATGCAAGCAAGTTAGCTAGTGTCTAGATTGATCAAGGTGTTTTTAAGAAATGCCATAATAGTAGTGTAGGAATTGAATATTAGAGTTTTCATTCCTTTTTCAGAACTCATAATATTGATGATTTGGTTTGGAGATAGGATTGGTTTTCTTATTAGTATTTTTAAAAGTATCTTTGCATTGACTTTGTTGTGCCTTGAAGTGTATGACCCCTGGTTTTACAAGTAAGCGTTGAGGCTTGTAGGAAACAATATTAACACCCCATAATGGGTATAAGGTATTAAGGGAAAGATGCTCCAAGAAAGATCATATGCCCTATTAGTCAATCAGAGGTGACAAGTTACTAGGGAATTAATGAGTTCATTCCATGCCTCACAATAACCCTCGTCCAGATTCAAGTCCTAAACTGAAATCCATCCTTGGATACAAATCGATGTAGTAGCTAGATTTTCAATGTGGATGAGTTTGGAAATACATTTTCCCCTCAGATGTTTGATTAAGGGAGGTGGGAGGAGGTGGCCTTGACCACTATTTGGCTAAGGATCGAGACCAATATGCACCTCATCCCCTCTACCCACTTTCCATGACAACCCGTTGCTAATAATATCAAAAGAGTTGAGGACAATCCTCCAGATCATGGATATGTTAGCACACAACTTATCCACCCATTTGATGCACACTTCCAGTGAGCATGGAGAAATGTATTTATAAGTAACAATGGATTTCCATAGGTTCTAAGTATAAATTAGCCTCCATGCGCACTTTGTTGTTAGGGCCTTGGAGAACAAAAAGATATTCGTTAAGCCCCACCACCCTAAGAGCTTTTGCATGGAAATTTTTTCCCATTTAACCCATGGAAGAACATCACAATATCGTTTCCTAGACCGAAGGAAATTGAAACATAGTTTTCTATTTTTTTCCAGAATAACTTTAGGGATCCATGCCATTGACATCTAATAGACAAGGATAGCTTCAAGTACCAATTTAATTATCAATAATCAACCTGCTAGGGAAATACATCATAAATGCCACCTTTTTAGTCATTTATAAATCTTGGAAATGATCCAAAGCCAATCCTCCTTTCTATACCAATTAGTCTTGAGATTGGTACTGAGATATTTTAGCCCCTCCTATGGTAGTTTGGTTTCAAAGGGGAGTGTCTAAGTGAGATGACGAGTCTCCCCTTCGTCCATATTTTGCATGGAAATGTTGGATTTCCTATTGTGTATATACATACCAGTGGCTTTCTCATACAAAGAAAGGATGCCCAACAACTCACTCACCACTCTTGGAGTCATTGAAAAAGATGAGAATATCGTTTATGAATAGAAGGGGCATGATGGACATGGAATGTGTTATAAGGGTGCCATGGAAAACATAACACCTCTTTCCTACTGCCAATAATCAATTAAGTCCTTTAGCTACTTACAGAAAAAGAAAATGGGGGAGAGGGAATCGCTGATGCAAATGTCTTTGTGCATGAAAAAAGGGGGAGGGTGAGCCATTGATAATACAACAAAGGAAACATATTGAATACAACTCATCACCCATGTCACAAAGTCTGGGTTGAAGCCCACATGGGTCATGAGAAGCCTTATGTAGATCCAAATGACTATGTTAAAGGATTTTGATAGATTAATTTTGACAACAACACCTTTCAAATTAAGAATTTTCACACTATGAAGGCCCTCCTAAGAAACACCTATAACTTTGTGAATTTGTATCCCTTTCAAGAAATTTTTTTTTATGAGGATATATAGCACGAAAGGATAGGCCCAATTCTTAGAGCAGTTTTTTTGGCTACGAATTTATAAATGGCATTGCAAAGAGAGATAGGGTGAAAATCATCCAAGGATGAGGGATGGTCCACTTTGGGGATTAGTGCGACAAAAGAGGAATTGAATGCAGGAAAGATACTGATCCAAACATAAACAAGAATGCAACAAAATATAGATATAACCATAAATGCAAATATGCAATAGAAATAACACTTCACTTCATTACTATCAAAGAACTGAAAAAAGCTTACATACGGAATGGAAATAAACTACATCGGGCGATGGTAGCTTATCTTTCGAAAGAGATGTGGCAGCTACATGCCTCTGGAATGTGTTATAATGAGGTTAAAGGGTATTTTATTATTGAATGATAAGGGAAAACTCTAAACAACCAAAACCTTAACCCAAGGAGATGAAACACCAAGAGTTTGTCGGCCTGGTTGGCGTTAGTTGGGCAGCAAACCGGGGTCGTAACTTGGTCATATTATCTATGTTTGGCACATACGCTACCTCATTGGAAATATATATATGAGAACTATAATATTTTCCATAAGTCCCTTCCTATGGATATAAGCCTACTGCATACCTAAAAAATGTTGTTTAGTGGTTCAAAACTACTCCGGAAGTTCAAGACCCAAAAAACTGCTAAAAATAGTAAATGCTACTATAAACAAGGAAATTGATGAAACCAAATGGAGGTCTAGGTGGAATAGGCAGGTGGCCACCAATATCCACCTAGATAAATCCTCCCCCCTTAGGAATCAATGGTACTCATTGTGTGTAGAGCCTCCATGAGGTGAGGAAATTTCTGTTAAACTTGGTCCCTGATGAACTACTTACCCTAGTGAAGGAGTTGGCCTTCTTTAAAAAATCAATATAGTTGGATTCTCTATTGGCGAGTGTTCTTGATCCGAGTTTCAATGATATGATTAGTTGTGGCATATTCCATGTAGTCTGGGTTTAACTCTGTTGGTGTGAGTTGTTCTGCAATGTCGGATTTGTCTAGTAATGGAGGAAAGTAAGACCGAAGGTGATCCACATTGAATGTTGGGTGCAGGGCAAGGAACGGTGTAATACTGATCTTGAAGGCATTGTCCCCGAGAAAAAATTGGTGATGGTGTACGACCCATATCAGAGTGCGCTAAGCTTGCGGTGGGGCCCAACAAGGTTCTCCTTCTACAAATGTAGCCAAACTTTTTCGCCCACATAGAACTTGTGTGGCACCAATTTTAATCAGCCACTAGTCATTTATGGGCTGGGATACTCAGATGCTACGTTGGGCTTTGTTACTCGGAATTGATGGCTGCTGCAATACTGAAATTGGCTTGGTGGGGTTACTCAGCTTGGATACCCGGTCGACCGGGATACTCAATGCCGCTACTCGATCCAATATTGACAGTATCACCAGTTGGCTAGTATGGCTAGTCTTTCATATGATGGGAGTTGCCGAAGTATTGGGTGCTGCTCTTCTATGTGCTATTCATGGTGCTAATCTTTCTACGGAACGGAAAAGACCCATTAACCTGGAGACTTTTTTCACTATTCTTTACGTCCGGGATTACGTCCTGGATCGTGCCTGAATTATATAGGTAAGGAAGTGATCGATATTATATACGTAATTACGGTTAATTCCATTGAATGACGATTGAATTAATGATCCGCCGATGTGCTGCTTGTACATAGCATTGGCTCTATCCAATATTTCATGGAACTACTAGAGGATGTGATGAATGCACTCAATGAAGTTGTTATCCCTGTCACTTTCGGACTGAAAATGAGCTGAATCCGCCTGAGTAACTGCAAATGGTATGGCCACATCAATGGGACATAGTGGTTAGAATCCCAACCCCACCAAAAAGGGGTTGTGTCTAGTTAAGCTATGGAGAGATCTGTTGTAGTAGTGTTGTAAATAAAGGAGAATTTCATCCCATGTGCATGGATTCTTCGAGTTGTACATGCACATAATGTGTACGGTCATCCTATTGACGACCTGTGTTTGGCCATCAGTTTGGGGGTGGAAAGCCATGGACTTAGTGAGCTTGGTATCCAACATCGACCAGATACTTGACCAAAATGTACTTAGGAAACTGTTGTCTCGGTCTAAGATAATGAAATGTGGGATCTCAAAGTGTACCCGCACTCGTTCAAATAAGATTTTAGCAGTGGCTTAAGCTGTGATACTCTTCTTGGTGGCCGCCAGAATGGCCATCTTAGAGAATCTGCAGACGACCACGAAAACATAGTCATTGCCATGATTAGTAGAAGGAAGGCTCGAAATGTAATCCATGGAGACGGATTACCAAGGTCTGCTAGGAGTAGGCAAAGGAGTATATATGCCTTGCTTCTTGATGGTTGGTTTGGCCACATGGGATTCACCGCAGGAGCAATACCATAGCACGTGGGTTCATATTGGAGGATATATAATGAGGAAAAATTGACATAATATATTGGGGGATATATAGGGGATATAGGGTTTTTATATTGGCAGGTATAAAATATGGAGCTCAAAGTTAATGAAAAAATATAAAGGGGTATAAAAAAATTTAATAAAAAAATGGATACCTACAATATATAGTGAAATTAGGGGCTTTTTAAATTGGGAAGGTGTATTGGGTTTATATTGGTAGGGGGTTAAATAATGTGATTTTAAGGGGTGTTTTCCAATATGTACTCAAATTAAAGGTATTTTTTAATATTCTATGATCGCATGTGATATGTTAGAGGTTTATTGAGTGAAGCCCCCGTGGGTTTGGAAATGGCTCAGGCAGTGTAGGATCTAATGTACTTCCCAACATCTTGTCGAAGTTTCGGAAAATAAAATACTTTTGCAGTACTGCCACTATTTTCTCTACCCCGAAATGTACAATGACACAACTATAGTGTGCCTCCCATATACTTTTGGCACACTCACTTAAAGGAACACAGAGGTGTCCCAAGTGGAATAACAGTGCATCCTAGAGGTGAAATTTTGGAAATTTCTTGCCTTCCAAGAGCGTCTGGTATGTGCTTTCAAATTCTGGATCGCTCTTGTAAAGATTCAGCCACCCCAAAGTCTCATGCCCACAAGAGTCGAGCACAGTGGTCAGCACCATGACCGATGGTCGGCTGAGTGAGTCTGCAACCTTGTTGGTGTTTCCCTTCTTATACTTAATGTTAAAATGGAACTGTTGTAGGTATGTATACCATTTTTTATGGCTATCATTCTGCAACTTCCCTTATGTATGGATGAACTGCAGGGGTCGGTGGTATGTGTGGATGACCATTTCCTTCCCAAGAATGTAATGCTTCCATTGTTGGTAAGACTTCACAATGGAATACATCTCTTTGTCATAGGTGGGATACTTTCAGACTATGTTTGAAAGTGTCTCACTATGATATGCCACTGGATTCCCCTACTGAGTAAGAACTGCACCAATAACATAGTTGAATGCATCTGTCTCAATCTCAAATGGTTGTTGTAGGTTTGGTAATGTGAGTACTAGTGTAGAGTAGAGGTGATGCTTCAACTTGGTAAATGCCTTCTGTTGGGATTCAAACCAAAAGAACTTTTCTTTCGCTCCTCCCTTGGTGACTTGACTCAAAGGCCAAGTGTTATGAGAGAATCCCAACATGAACCTACGGTAGAAGTTGGCAAGACCCAAAAAGCTACAAAGCTTTATTAGAGTGGTTAGGGTTGACCAATCCTGAATGACTTTTATCATGGATAGATCCACATGCACACCCTACTAATTAATGATGTACCCCAAATATTGAACTTGGGTCATGCCAGGAGTGCATTTCTCCAAATTGGCACACAACATAAGTTTCCGCAGGGTTTGGAGGACATGTTGAATATGGTGGAGGTGCTCTTACCAACTATGGCTGAAGATCAGGATGTCATCCAAATACACCACCACGAATGAGTTGGTGAAGGGTTGCAAGATGTCGTCCATAAACCTCATGAAGGTTGCAGGGGAATTCGTTAATCTGAAAGGCATGACCAGCTATTCAAAAGGCCATCCTTGGATTCGAAGGCGATCTTCCACACATCAAAGGGTTCGATTGGAACTTGGTGATAACTATACTTCAAGGAAATCTTGCTAAAATATTTGCCCCCCTTAAGCTGGTCCAAAAGGTCATCAATTTGTGGGAATGGATACCTATTCTGGACAATGATGTTGTTTAGTGCTCGATAGTCAATGCAGAGTCTCCAGGTCCTATCTTTCATCTGTACCAACACGATCGGGCTCCCATAGGGTGATGAACTTGGCTTGATGTGCCCTTTCCGCAACAACTCCTGAATCTTCCTATTGATTTCATTGTTCTCCAAAATAAAGCATCGATAGATCGGTGGATTTGGTAGCGACGTGCCCGACGTAAAATCAATGGAGTGCTTGACTTGACAATGTAGAGGTACCCCTGTGGGTGAGGTTAAGATGTCCTTATACTCCTCCATGACCTTGTCCATCTACTACTGCTGTGATAAGGAGCCCTGTATGGAGGCCATGGTCATAGTCTTCTTATTTCCTTAAGGGTGAATCAGAAGGAAACAAAATTTCCTTGTTTGGGAATTGATCTTACTGCATTGCTTCATAGTGATCAAAGAGATGGCAGTAGGCAGTGCTGCCTCCGGTATCCTGTACAAATTATTGCCCAAATTATTAATAACAGTGTGAGGCCTAAACTCATACACAACATGCCACTTCCATCAGTATGGTTGCCCTGATAATATGTCACAAACTTAGAGAGGAGAAAAATCACACAACACCTCATATGTGAAGGGATTGATTTTGTATGGAAGATGACATTGCTGGATGATGCATAGATATCGTCCTTGGTGAAGCCACCTAATGGTGTATGATTGCGGGTGTGCTATGGTAAGTATGCCCAATTGCTTCATGAACTTTGTTGAAATGAGGTTATTTTAGTTCCTGTTGTTCACAATGAACTATAACGAAGAACCCTTCACCCCACTACAAGGAAAATACCCTCTAGCGGATGTTTTTGTGGAAGGCCTTAAAAAAATAGCCCAGATATCCATTTGTAGCGGAGGTCACTAGAGGAGGTTGGCGAGAGGATGTTTTTGCGGTGCATTTATAATGATAACATGCACCAATGTGCTTAATATATATGTGAAACATTTGTGCAAAGTAGAGGCTAAAGCACCGTTGCATAGTTATTTTTAGGTACTACGAAAACACCAGTGCACTTCATACATACGACGCACCGGGGCGCCTAATAAGTGGTTCCTCCCTTACAATGCACCGATGCGTTCAAGTTGATGGGCACCACGACAGAGTTTTCAAAAAAATGACGGTGCACTTTATATAAAGCACACCGGTGCATACGATCAAATGGCACACCAAGATACTCACTATATAACATTCTCGGTGCCTCGAATTAATCGAGTGCATCGACCAATTGGCTAATCAAAAAAATGTTTTCACCATTGCAGTGCTATACTCTAAAAATGACAAAATAGTGCAGTTATGGTGATATGACGCCCCAACGTAAGGTGTTTGTTTAATGAAAATATATGGTGCTTTTTATATAACATGCTTGATGCTGGTTGTATATTTCCAACCCGGTGCGTTTCATTAATTGAGAGCATTGCACGAGGGTTTTATTTATAAAACTATTTTCACCTTTTTGGTCCTAAAAACTAATGACAATGGCATGATGTAGTTTAGGTACAACGACACATCAACATATGGTTTTTATTCAAAGGAAGCACAATGTGCTCTGTACAAGTCGGCTCGGTGCATCTGAGTAATCCAGCACACCGTAAAAGGGTGAAGTTAAAAAAAATATTTCCACCAAGTTCGGTGCTATACTCTAAAGACGAAGCCCTGGGGTGGTTAATGTTCCCTAATGCACTGGCCCATATCTCTTTTAATTTAAAGAAATGTGGTGCACAATTGATACAACTGCCCAGTGCATCTCATATAGGAGCGCACCAAAAAAGGGTTTATTTAAAAAAAATTACCGGTCATAAAAATTATTTTTAATATTTACAGTGTTGTAGATCTCTCGAGCACCAGTGTGACCTTTGCATCTTTGAGGTGCCTTGCCATCGATTCTCCCATTTCCCGCATTACCTCAGTCCGTTGCTCAGTGTGTGGACTTTGAATTTTGCGAAATGGTAGGAAAATTTGGTTTTTAATACTCGGTTGGAAACATGCCTCCTTGACACGCAAATGTGTAGGTAATGTATATGTTTCTCACCAACAAAATATTTTATCGGATTAATTTTGAAAATTGACTTAGAATTCATTGTTTTTTTGAATTTTTTTTCCTGCGTGGTGCATTCAAGCTGTTCATATCGCACCATTCCCAGTGCTCCCTGTTAATTTATAGGCGGAGTCACGAACGATGTTAACAGAAACTGCACCAGGTGGTTAATGTGACAACCTGGTGCTCTACTGAAAAAAGCGCACCTCAATAACAATAAATTTTTTGCGGTGCGTGTCGGTTTCCAACGGCACCGACAATTTATAATTTTTTAGAAATAACAATTTTATTTTATATTCGGCGGTGCGTTGGTTTACTGTAATGCCCTGGGGAATTATGTAAAAAATAAACATAATGGCCCAGTGCATCTATATTATGGGAACACACCGCATTAAAATACCATTTGAAGCATTAATATTTTGTTCACGTGGTGCGTTCTATAAATGCAACAGGCCGTGACGATTACTTTGATGGTGTGTCATTGTCACGGGGCGAAATAGTGCATTATGTTTTACTTATTTCACTGTCTGTTATTAAAAAATTGGAAGTACCTTTAGTTAAAAATTGTCAAATATTTATTTTAATATTTTTTTTGTGTGACACGGTGCATGAGTTTACCGAAAGGCACCGGTGCAATGTTGATAAAACAAAAATCCTCGGTGTGTTTCAATTACGTAAACACACCGCACCGTTGGACAACGCACTATTGAAAAAAAAAATTTGTGCGGTGCGTCGGTCAAACGTATCGCCCTGGGGAATTTTGTGTTTGGATAATGCACTGCTAGTAGTAAAATATTTCAAATAGGTGGTGCATTGAGCTATAATAAATGCCCCGAGATGGATATGGTTTGTCAAAACACCGCCTATAATATTTATTTAATCAATATTTTTTGTTGTCGTTGTGCGTGCCTGTTTTTTATGCGCACCGTTGACAGTGCGTGATATTGATGTACTCATCGTTGGCAGTGCGCGACTGTTTTTTACGGTGCGCCAAATGTTTTTTTTTGTTTTTTCAATAAAAGTTATATTTATATATTTGTAAATACATTTGTCATTTAATAATAAAAAAATATGTTTTACATATGAGGGAGGCTGATGTATTTAATATGTGAATCATTCAACGATGTCAACGGAGATAATAGAGACAACAACATGAGTAGAGGGATGACCATTACAACATGATATAACATTGGGAGGCAAGGGAGAGGGAGAGACGTTTGCACCCTCGCCCTATTACGTCACCCACCCAGTTGTTCTTGAGGGATGTAGGCCTCCTTAAGTTCTATGAGGATGCTACATCCCTAAAGAGGCACAACAGTTTATTAGTACGGTTGATCTACAGATGGGATGCTCACTGACAGACTTTCCGTGTCGGTCCTGACCAGTGGTACCAACCCACTGAGGAGGACATGTATTTTATCATTGGCCTATCTAAGAGAGGGGAGGATTTTCCCTAGTTCCCTGATGTCCCCTTCGGTTATGCAACAAAGAGTCATTTGGTGTACTCTCAGAGATACATTATGGATGCCATACTTTCTCCAGCAAATTTTCAGGTGCCTGGTGGACAACTACGGATTGATTATTTTGGTCCATAAGAGGTTAGGTTACTCTCACTATTACTGACCACCATTGCACATTATACCAGTGACGGGAAGCGCATTAGTTTCCCTCTTTTATTTTATGTTGATTATCTTTTCCAGAGGCCACGACTTGTTAGATGGTCTACCATTATTTTGCGGCAGTTTTATATAACCTTAGATAGATGTCATTCTTAGGCACGTGGGAGGTTGACCTTCCCTTTTGCTTCAAATTTGTTTTGTTTATTTTTTGAGAGGATTCCGGAGATGAGGCCTACTTTTGTCTTTCAACCTTGTAGGCCGATGATAGAGGTACAAATGCACATGTGGGGTGAGATGATGCCCAAGAGGGGCCAGTCGGAGTATCTAACCAGGATTTCTAGTGATGCACTAGAGCTACTAGCCAGTGAGGATGACCGCATGTTTGTGATGGTGTCGTGTCCTTACGTGGGGTTGGATTGGCGAGGGTGTCCCAACATCCTCTTCACATAGGATGAGCCACCAGATGATGGAGGTAATATTAGTGTTTTCTTTAAATTAATATAGTTTCATTTTACTGTCTTAATTAATTAGAATCAAATTTATTCTAACATGTTCTTTAACTTGTTTTATTAAATTGTTTTATTATTCTTGTGTATTGTATATTTTGTAGATATTGGCATGTTTTTTGGGGACATGCCTCCACCCCCACTGGATGATCATGTATATGATGAGGATATGGCAAAGGTCGCGAAGGGTGAGAGACCTCCTCAGGTGAAGATACCCGCGGGCATGCGGTGTAGGGATGACATATGATTTAGGATGGATTTGGGTGACCAACTATATAGACTCTTGGTTGATGTGGGACTTTGCCCTGTGATGATCAGAGACATCCAGGCAGATCGTACACTCACATATCTCTAGAGGGACATATCGCGTGATATGATGAGCCTTATGTGTCTTATCATCGGAGCTTCCAGGCTACTGGCAACGAGGAGGGTTAGGCGCTATGGAGATGTGCCACACAACAGCTCAGATGATGATCATTAGGGGAGTGATCATTCTAGTACTCCACCTCCTCCTCCTTCACCTCACAGAGATGAGGAGACAACACCTCCTAAACATGCACCATCTGAGCAGGAACCTCCTGAGCAAACACCATCTAAGCAGGCACCTCCAGAGCAGGCCTCGACTAGTTATAGTATTGTTCATGTACTACGAGATATTTGACATTTATATGCAGTTATATTTAAGTTGTATATTTCTGACATTATATATATATATATATATATATATATATATATATATATATAGTGCATGTTTTATGTTCATGTTGATGTACTTAATTTACATATTGGTGTTCATCATGATGTTTGTACTGTTAGGTCATGTTAGATATGTTCATTTAATGTGCTTGTAGTTAGATGTGTATGTTATAGCAGTTATTTGACATGAGATGTATATTTGAAGTTTGTGTTGTGATGATGTTATACGATTCGTGTATTTTGTTAGATGATCACGATAGCGATGATTAGATGATGTTAGTGAATTTGAATGTGTATTTTAGAATATGATGTTTGTACGATGGTTATCATCATCGTGATGTTTATTTTTAATATTAAATCATGATATTTATTAAATATTATGTATTGGTACATGTAAAATTGTAAAATATACAATTGTAATTGTATGTAAAATTGTAAAATTATAATTGAAATTGTAATTGTATTGTGAAATTGTAAAATTGTAATTGTAACTGTATGTATTGTGATGATTCAATTTGATTAGAATTGCAAAATTTGTAAAATTGTAAAATTGTAAATTAATTATCAAATTTGAACCAAAATTACCGTAAAATTGAATCATCTTAAAATTGTTAAATTACCATAATTGCAAAATTGTAAAATTTATACCATACATATTGTTAAATTACCATAATTGTAAAATTGTAATTGTAATTATATGTATCGCGATGATTCAATTTTATTAAAATTGTAAAATTTGTAATTTGAAATTTTTTCAAATTGTCAAATTTGAACCATAACTACCATAAAATTGAATCATCGTAAAATTGTAAAATTTATACCGTACATATTGTTAAATTACCATAATTGTAAAATTGTAAATTTTTAAATTTTTAGTTGTAATTGTATGTATCGTGATGATTCAATTTTATTAAAATTGTAAAATTTGTAAATTTAAAAAATTGTCAAAGTGTCAAATTTGAACCATAACTACCGTAAATTGAATCATCTTAAAATTGTGAAATTTATACCGTACATATTGTTAAATTACCATAATTGTAAAATTTTAAATTTATAATTGTAATTGTATGTATCGTGATGACTCAATTTTATTAAAATTGTAAATTTTGTGAATTTGAAAAATTGTCAAATTTGAACCATAACTACCATAAAATTGAATCATCGTAAATTGTAAAATGTATAACGTACATATTGTTAAATTACCATAATTGTAAATTTGTAAGAATATAAATAATTGTAAAATAATAAATCTAAAATCATATGAATTTTTGTAACATAATAAAGTTTAGAAAATAATGCAAATAACTTCATGTTTGGAATTATCATTATTTTATTATG
This sequence comes from Pinus albicaulis, assembly GCA_034641835.2. Lineage (NCBI taxonomy): Eukaryota > Viridiplantae > Streptophyta > Pinopsida > Pinales > Pinaceae > Pinus > Pinus albicaulis. The sequence goes on along the minus strand of CM076579.1, from coordinate 1,471,775,722 downwards.
ATCTTACATACCAAAAATAACATTATACATTAATACATTTTTTTAATTTTTTAAGATATCATATATATATATATATATATAAGGTGCATTTATTTAAGTAATGATATAGTGAAAAACCATTTAAAGCAATCAAGTAGTTGCATTATTTTAGGAATTGACATAAAAAAAAGAACTTGATACAATGCATTGCTTTCGAGATCAACATAATTGCAAATTATCAAGTGAAATGATTTTAACGTTAACACAATGCAAACCAATTAATTCAAAATACATATTATAATGTTTGGAAAAGAGAGTCTTAGTTATCAGGTTAAGTCCTCTTCTATATAAAAATCCATCTTAAATAGTATAAATGATGAAATAACACATGTACCATATCACTCTATGTTCTCATCACCCTCATTATCATCCTCTCTTGGCATGATAACACTATTGTTCTCAAAAATATGTTTTGATCTAGGGTCATGTCTCAATACAAACCACAAATCCCTATCCAACACATCTGGGTAAAAAACACCTGGTTGCAGTGTTTGGGGAAAACATAAGGCTCCTTAGCTTCATCCCACATCTTTCTAGAGTTGATACATATCAGCCTACTCTCGCGATCTTCCTTTACAATATTCCTATCAAAGGTGTCCAACCACTTGCACCTAAAAATAACACATTAGAAATAAGAGAAGTCCACTTCAATGATATCTTGTATCTTTCCGACGTAACCTAACATCCCTCGTACCAAGTTTTGATCACGGTGGCTAGCTTGACTAGATTGATTGAATTCGACTTCCACTCCATAGTCTTGTGTCATGTGTCCATCATTGATATTTTCTATGCGAAAATGGTGTCCATATGCCCACGTAGATGGGAACAAATTCGCCTATAAAAAATCTAAAAAATCATAGTGTCATGTGTCTAATAACCCAACTGTTAAAATATAAAATATATATGTTACAGATCAAAGGTGAATTATTAAGTTTAAAATGTACATAAATAGATTATTACCGAGTTTCCGCATCCAATCCTTACATTTAGCGCATCCTCAAGAAAACGCGGGTAACGACTGGTTGCACCATATTTCTCTCTGACTTGGTTAGTAACCTAACTAGTGGGGCATATAATTGGCATATTTTCTTTTAAATGATCAAGATAAGGCATGCTTCAACCATTCAATCATCTGAATTCTTTCCTGTCACTATCCCATTTCATCCTCTTTTGTTCGTACAATGTGACCCACAGTTGTGTCACTTCATAATTGTAAAGAACGAATTTATTGATTTCTTCAATTTCTTCATTCGATGATGAAATCAAACTGACATATAGTACATATGATATCAAAATATAAATTAGATCGAAGTTCAACGTGAATATTTACTTTATGTAAATTTGACAAATTATAAGTTGCTTACCCTTTATCAAGCGCTTTTTTCCATTTTTTTGGATAATATCCCCTTCTCTTTTGTCTTCATCCCTTTCATTGTCCCAAATCACCATACCTGGTGTGTTGTCGATCTACTTGATGTACTCATTGGCATAATAGAAAGAATCATACGATATGTACCCCTATGCCATAGAACCCTCAGGTTTTTCCCTTTGTTGACTAAAACCTTTCAATTTCTTGATGTACCTCTCTAAGAGAACATCCAACGACAAGAAAGAAACCCAACTAATTCAACCTCATCTACTAGGTGGATTAGAAGATGAACCTGCAATTCGATGAAACTCGTTGGCAGTTCCTTCTTAAACATGCAAACAATCTCAACTATCTCTTGACGCCACCGTGGAATGCTAGCCACATGAATCTCCTTTTACATGATCCAACGTACAAATGCAGATACTTTAGATATGGGACATCCTAGGTATTGGGGGATGTCATTTTTCACACACCCACACACGAACAAAGGATAATGACACTACAAAGTTATAAACACATACAGAATTAGTTATGTTTTATGATCCCATAGGATAAAAATTATTAATATAAAAAATAATAAAATCATGCTTTTGACATTATACATACACTTAGAAGATTCAAATGGTCATGCCATTTAAACCCCGACAAATGGTCTTCCACGGTGAAGCAATGCCGTAGTTAAGACCCATATGAAGATGGCACCCTCACACCCATTATAACTTCATTTTCCAGAAAGATCATATTTTTTTAAAATCCATGGGACATCACCTTATTTGAAAGACAAATTAGAGGGACCATCCTCTCCCGTACTTTCTTGTCTTGGCCAATGTTTCTTTTTAGTTTTTGAAGCAATAAGATATTTCCTAACAAACAATGTGTCGCTTTTTTTCAATGATATGTGCCTCCATAAAGAAGATGAAACATTTTTAAATATATGCATGGGATCTAGTAAGTGGGTAATATTAATATGCCCCAATATGGGAGGTTATAAAAGATAAATCTCCTTTTCATCCCAATGGGAAATTTCTCAACATAGGTGTTGAAGAATTATGGATCATCGAACATAGGCTCCCCATTTGAATCAAACATTTCTATGAACTCCTTCTCCTTCTCTCTCTCATATGTTGTAATACATTCAACTGGCATTGTTATTGTAGGCCTTTGGGTTCTCTCTCGTGTTGGGAAAAATACTGAGAGGGGGGAGGGGGAATCAAGACTTAGTCCATACCGAAATTTTTTTAACTTTTTCTTGCTTTTAAACCCATACGCTACTTTAATGAACACAACTCGCGTATACACGCAGATATCCTTCAGTAAACTTGCGTATGTTCAGAGATCTAAATATGCATTTAATTCTTAACTTAGATCATTGCATCATTCATTAATCAGATGTTTAGTAAGCATTAAACAGGTGTAGTAAGAACATAATAAATCACCACACATAAGTAACACACATGAACACCAGGATTTAAGGTGGAAACCCAATTCGGGAGAAAACCACCGCTGCTATCGTCTCAGTCTTCAATATTTATTATATAAAGAAAACTTCTTACAATAATGTACTGGCGCAGACTCATACCAGCACGCAGGCACCCACCTACAGAAGGCTACAACCTTCTCTCGTTTACCAGCCTCTCCTGGAAGGGAGCTACAACTCCCTGCTCTTGTTTACCAGCCTCTCCTGGAAGGGAGCTACTACCCCCTGCTCTCGTTTACCAGCTACCACTGGAAGGGAGCTTCTACCCCCTTACTGAAGGCTTCAACCCTCAGCACTACTGCTGACCATGTTTCATCAATTTTCAAACTGGATCAAACAGCTTCAACACAACCTTTCACTTATCAACAAATATACTTCGCCCAATGCTTCAAACAGAACAGTGAAACCACTGTAACATAGATAACCCAGAATTTAGAATAGATATGCAGAAACACATTCAACCTTGAGCAATCATTAGTTCAGATACCATACGCACTTTTATTCAGTCAGACCTACGTATACACGTGCGTTTCATGAAACGAATCCATGTATACATTTATGCATTTTTCAGAAAACCCTAACTGCCCATACGCGCTTTTATTGAATCAGATCCGCGTATACACGTGCTTTTCATGAAACGAACCTGCGTATAGATCTATAAAAGATAAAATTTGCAGAGCAGATCAGATCTATGAACTTACCCAGATTTCTTCAATTTCTTCATCAGATTTGTGCCAGGTCTTCATCACTTCTGTTTAGATCATCCTATAGATTCATCATTTCTAGATCTTCATCATATTCATAGGTGCATCATAGATTCAGATCTATCAATTAAGAACAGAGTTCAACCATGCAGATATACTTCAGAGTGAAGTATTCATTAAAGCCCATACACTTGCCCGCCCTCTTGCACTATGATTTTCTTCTCCTTAAATAGATTTGGCCTTTATCAATACCATGAGTCAAAACCACTCAACCGCTGATGGTATTCCTGGACGGGATGAATTATATAATCAAGCGCTCAATACTTTGGGCCAATACCATGGTAATGCCCCCTGGTTTTATAAAAATAGAGCGCAAATTGTCATACGCGACTTGGCACGTTCATTTCCGCGTAAATACGCGACTTCTCCTTAACAAAACCGCGTATGCATTGTGACATACCTTGTTCAAAATTATTCTGGCACTTTCTGAGCTACTTCTGAACTGATATGTGGATACATCAGATTTACATCATTAACAACTTCATCAGACAGGTTCCATCAAAGTCAACACCGTATCATGATCCAACATTTTTCCCCTCTAACTCATTAAGTAGGTTTCCATCGAGTACACCTTTCATCAAGTAGGTTGTCATCAAATTTATCAAGTAGGTTGCCATCAAGGACAACACATGCCAACAATCTCCCCCTTTTGACTTGATGGAAACCATAATGGTGTTTGATCACCAAGATACATTGATTATAACTATTATGCAAACACGATGATACTCTCACCCTATTCAAACATCATGTTACTCTCCCCCTTTGACATCAAGGGCAAAGGGCGGATGAAGGCCAAAACAAGGTTTTTCTTCTCTTGTAGAAAGAAGAGCTTTGTAGATCTGATGCGCACTGAAGTTACCATGCTCCCCCTGAGTTCATGCTGAAAACATATTTTTCCATGAAGTACATGACTCTATGACCTTTCCTAATGTTTTCATGACTCATACTTATACCGTTTATCACCTAAGTGGATTACACCGATGACTCAACTACCCAACCAAGTGGGTTTACAAATTTGAACAAGTCCTTACATGAATTAATATTACAATTTTACATCATAGGTCTCATCATGACCTTTTCATCAAATTACAAATATGAATTTTTATAATCAAGACCAAGGAATCTCAAACATGAGATCAGATCACAGCAAATCAAGAGAATGCCAACAATGCATCCTTCCCACATGACTAATGCTCCCCCTTAGCTTGTGCATCCTGAAAACTTTCAACAACAATTCATCAAGGCATCTTTACCCAATATCAGAGAATGAAACAGAAATATAAGAGTTGAAACATCATCAGAGATACTATACAGCATCAGAGATACCAAACAGTACTGCAAGTGTGCTGAAGAATGCTGACCCCAAGTAAAATCTGTTAGTAACTAACCATACGCGGTTTTCTTTGTATAAACTCGCATATATACGCGACTGTTTTTCAGGAAACTCGCGTATCCAATTTAATCTTCTAAATTTAAGCAGTTATGATTTTCTGCATGGAAGAGACTACTCCCAGCTTCTGTCTGAGATATTCGAACACTTCCTTGGGCAGAGGTTTGGTAAATATATCAGCAATTTGTTCTTTGGAGGGAACATACTCCAACTTCACCTTTTGTTCAAGTACTTGTTCACGTAAGAAGTGATACTTGATGGGAATGTGCTTGGTCTTGGAATGCATAACAGGATTCTTTGAAATAATGATGGCACTTGCATTATCACACATAATGGAGATAGGAGGTGAACATTTGATTTGAAAGTCTTGTAAGGTTTTCTTCATCCAAAGAAGTTGAGTGCAACATGATGCGGCAGCCACATATTCTGCTTCTGCTGTAGATAAGGCAATAGATTTTTGCTTCTTTCTAAACCAAGATACCAACCGAGGCCCCATATAGAATGCACCACCACTAGTGCTTTTCCGATCATCAACATTTCCAGCCCAATATGCATCAGTGTAAGCATGAAGAGTGAGATCAGAATTCTTTGGATACCATAGTCCAAAGTCTTGAGTTGCTTGTAGATATTTGAATATTATTTTGACAACCTGAAGGTGAGACTCTTTTGGATTAGCTTGGAATCGTCCAACAATCCCAACTGCATGCATAATGTATGGTCTAGTCCCAGTGAGATAAAGTAGACTTCCTATCATAGATCTATATTCTGGTTGATTCACCGTGGGAGAATCATCATGAGAACTGAGATTACATCCGGTTATCATTGGTGTACTTACAGGTTTGCACTCTTCCATGCCATACTTCTTCAGAATTTGCTTAAGGTATTTTTCTTGTGATAAGAATATGCCATATGTAGTTTGATGCACTTGTAAGCCAAGAAATAATGTTAGTTCCCCAAGTAAAGACATTTCAAATTCTTGCTGCATAACAGAAGCAAATTTCTGACTCATAGATTCTTGATTACTTCCAAAAATGATATCATCAACATATACAACCACAATCAATAGTTTTTCATTTTCAATTTTTGTGTACAAGTTGCTATCAGCAGATCCCTTTGAAAATCCTTTTTGATGAAGATATTTTTCAAGACGATAATACCATGCCCTTGGAGCTTGTTTGAGACCATATAGAGCCTTTTTAAGTCTACAAACAAGATTTTCATCATTTCCCAAAATGAAGCCTTCTGGTTGTTCTATATAAACTTCTTCTTCTAGATCACCATTGAGAAATGCAGATTTAACATCCATTTGATAAACTTTGATTTGTTTAAAACTTGAAAAAGCAAGAAACATTCTTATGGCTTCAAGTCTAGCTACAGGAGCAAAAGTTTCTTCAAAGTCTATACCTTCTTGTTGAGTATACCCGTTGCAAACCAGTCTAGCTTTGTTTCTTACAATATCCCCATTCTCATTTAACTTGTTCTTGAAGATCCATTTAGTTCCAATGACATTTTTGTCATGAGGTCTTGGTACTAATTCCCAAGTGTGATTCTTTTCAATTTGATCAAGCTCTTCATTCATGGCTTGAATCCAAAATTCATCTTTGCTAGCTTGATTGACATTGTGTGGTTCAATAGTGGATAGAAATGCCAGATAGCTAGAAGATCCCACAAGAGTCCTTCTTGTTTGTACACTTGATCCCTTTTCTCCCAAAATTTGAGATTCTGGATGATTCTTTTGAACATATCTGGATGGAGCTTTTTCAGATAAATCATCTTCAGGTTCTTCATTGGGTTCACTATTTATATCATTGCTATTTGATGTGGAAGGGCATAAGTCGCCATCGTCTTCATTTGTTATCTGTTTTTCTTCTTTTGGGGCTGCAGGAGACTCATCAATAACAACATCAATACATTCAACAATTTTCCGAAGTCTTTTATTGTAACATTTATAAGCTCTACTCATGGAGGAGTAACCAAGAAGTATTCCTTCATCCGCTCTAGGTTCAAACTTGCCAAGTTTTTCATCATTATTTTTGATAAAGCATTTACTTCCAAAAACTCTAAAATGATTCACAGAGGGAGAATTACCATACCAGAGTTCATATGGAGTTTTGTTACTATTTACACAAACATGTGCTTTGTTGAGAATGTTTACCGCTGTATGTGTTGCTTCTCCCCAAAATGTGTCGGGTGTTCCAGAATCATCAAGCATAGCTCTAGCCATTTTTTGAACTGTTCTATTCATTCTTTCTGCTACGCCATTTTGTTGTGGAGTGCCAGCTACAGAGAATTGTCTTTTTATGCCATGTTGTTCACAAAATTCAAGGAATTCATCTGAAGTATATTCTCCTCCTCGATCAGATCTAAGACATTTGAGTTTTAGATCTAATTCATTTTCAACTAGAGCCTTGAAGATCTGAAATTTCTCAAATGCTTCGTCTTTGTGTTTAAGCAACCCAATCCAATACATTCTAGAGAAATCATCAATAAATAAGATATATTATTGTTCACCACGAGGTGAATTTTTCCTCATAGGTCCACATATGTCAGTATGAATGAGTTCAAGAGGCCTACTTGATGATCCTTCCTTGGCATTAAATTGCACTCTGGTCTGCTTGCCGAATTGGCACGATTTGCATATGATACTTTCAGGTAGAGTAATATTGGGAAGACCATGAACAGCATTAAGTCTGCTTGATTTGTTGATTTGAGAGAATCTTAGATGCCCCAACCTTCTATGCCATAGCCAGTTTTCTGAAGATTTACTCAAGTAACATTGTTCTTTGCAGTTCTTCAATACATACATGTTGCTTGGAGTTCTTTTTCCTTTTATAATTGTTTTACCTGTATCAAGATCACGTACCACACATTCTTTTGAACTAAAGACAACTTCAGTTCCTTGATCACACATTTGACTTACACTTAACAGGTTATGCCTTAATCCATCCACATACATGACATCATTAGCCTTTACCTTTTCTCTTAAAAACACAGACCCTTTTCCTTTAATTACAACAGGAGTATCATTTCCAAAAGTAACTTTCTTTTCCTTTTCTAGAGCACTATATGCACGAAGTTTGTTTTTGTCACCTGTCATGTGTCTTGAGAATCCGCTATCAATGTACCATTGATTTTCTTCACCTTCTGCAAATAACGCTATGCCACAATTTTCAACCTGTAATTCCTTCTTTTTCCATACTTTGGAACTTGAAGGAAAATGCTCTTTTGGCTGAACTTTGCTCCTGCATTCAGATTCTTCATGCCCAAAGTTATTGCAATAGGCACATTCAACTTCATTTAAAAGAGGATAAAAGTTGTTATAGGTATTCTTCTCAAATTCAATCCTTTTCTTTCTTGCTTCTCTAGTCATGATGGTTTTATATGCAACACATTGAACAACTTTATGACCAAAATTGTGACATGAAAAACATTGTCCATTGAAGAAGAAATTTCTGCGATCATGAAATCTTCCACTTGAATTTACCTGTTGATTGGTGTTTCTTTGAGAGATATTCCTGTAAGTGTTCTTTGAATTGAGATGATCATGCTTTACCTGTAATGATTCTTTATTCCCTTGCTGAGTGGCAGAATTTTGTAAACCAACTGTAGCTGCTTTTAGATAATTTGGTGCTGAAGCCTGAGAAGATTCTCGGTATATCCAAGACCTGTCTTTATAAGAGGAGAACATTGTACCTTGATAATCTCATCTAAGGTTTCAGATCCTTTAGAAAATCTAAGATTCGGAGTCTTTAATTTCTCAAAATCTTTTCTTAGACTTACCACTTCACATTCTAATTTCTCAATGTGTTTCTTTGCTTCTTCAACCTGCTTTTCCAGAGTCTCTATGGTTATTTTCCTTTCTTCTAAGAGTATTTTACTTTCTTCTAAGTGTATTTTGAGTTGATTGTTTTCTTCAAGAAAATCATTGTCCTCTAGAGCATCCATAAAAGTATCATTTTCTTCTCTAGATTCAAATGCCATGAGAAGTCTAAGATCTTGTTCACATTCTTCCTCACTATCTGATAACCCATCACTGTCTTCGTGAGTATAGTAAATTTTTCTAGTGTTAAACCGATTCTTATTCCTTCTTGCTACTTCCTTCCCTTTTGCAGGTGTTTCTTTTTTAGGACACTTAGCAGCATAATGACCAACTCTTCCACACTCAAAACATTTGAAAGGAAGCTTACCTCTGAACCGTCCTGTGCCAAGTTGGAGTTTCTTTACAAAATTTGCCTCGTCTTCTTCTGAGATATATCCTGATCCTTTTGCTTCTTGTACTTCTTTCCCTTTTGTAGAAGCTCTGAAGATAGCCTCTTTAACTTCAGATGGTCCTCCTCTTCTCATTTCATATGCAGTTAGTATGCCATGAAGTTGTACCACAGTAAGATTTTGAAGATCCTGTTTTTCTTCAAGAGCATAAACTTTTGACTCAAATTTTGCTGTTAGCGATCTTAAAATTTTCTCAACCAAAGTAGATTCGGTTATTGTTTCTCCCAGATTTCTCATACGATTTACAAAATCATCAACACGTAGAAAGAAACTGGCAATATTCTCATCACTATGCATTCTTAAATTTTCATATTCCATTCTGAGAGTTTGAAGTTTTGCACTTTTTACCTTTGCATCACCTTCATAACTTAGAATGATTTTGTCCCATATCTCCTTTGTTGTATTTAGCTGCATAACTTTGACAAATTCAGATTCAGTTAGACTTCCTATTAGAGCATTGACTGCCTTTGCATTTGTTTCATAATTCTTCTTTTCAGTCGCATCTGTTAGTACTGCAGCTGGATATTGATATCCTTGTTCAACAATGGCCCATACATCTGCTCCCATAGACTAAAGATAGGATCTCATCCTTATTTTCCAGAAGATTAAATTGCTTCCATTGAAGAGCGAAGGCTTGATAGATGTTGTTCCATCTTGATTTCTCATCTTGCTTGATCTTCCTTCTAGCGGCTAAGCTTTTTCAGAAGGACCTGCTCTGATACCAATTGTTGGGAAAAACCCATATTTAGTGCTGACTGAAATTTTTTTAACTTTTTCTTGCTTTTAAACCCATATGCTACTTTAATGAACACAACTCGCGTATACACGCAGATATCCTTCAGTAAACTCGCGTATGTTCAGAGATCTAAATATGCATTTAAATCTTAACTTAGATCATTGCATCATTCATTAATCAGATGTTTAGTAAGTAGTAAACAAGTGCAGTAAGAACAGAATAAATCACCACACATAAGTAACACACATGAACACTAGGATTTAAGGTGGAAACCCAATTCGGGAGAAAACCACCACTGTCGTTGTCTCAGTCTTCAATATTTATTATATAAAGAAAACTTCTTACAATCATGTACTGGCGTAGACTCATACCAACATGCAGGCACCCACCTGCAGAAGGCTACAACCTTCTCTCATTTACCAGCCTCTCCTGGAAGGGAGCTGCAACCCCCTGCTCTTGTTTACCAGCCTCTCCTGGAAGGGAGCTACTACCCCCTACTCTCGTTTACCAGCTACCACTGGAAGGGAGCCTCTACCCCCTTACTGAAGGCTTCAACCCTCAGCACTACTGCTAACCACGTTTCATCAATTTTCAAACTGGATCAAACAGCTTCAACACAACCTTTCACTTATCAACAAATATACTTCGCCCAATGCTTCAAACAGAACAGTGAAACCATTATAACCAGAATATCAGAGATAACCCAGACTTTAGAATAGATATGCAGAAACACATTCAACCTTGAGCAATCATTAGTTCAGATACCATACGCACTTTTATTCAGTCAGACCCGCGTATACACGCGCGTTTCATGAAACGAATCCGCGTATACATCTGTGCATTTTTCAGAAAACCCTAACTGCCCATACACGCTTTTATTGAATCAGATCCACGTATACACACGCTTTTCATGAAACGAACCTGCGTATAGATCTATAAAAGATAAACTTTGCAGAACAGATCAGATCTATGAACTTACCCAAATTTCTTTAATTTCTTCATCAGATTTGTGCCAAGTCTTCATCACTTCTGTTTAGATCATCCTAGAGATTCATCATTTCTAGATCTTTATCATATTCATAGGTGCATCATAGATTCATATCTATCAATTAAGAACAGATTTTAACCATGCAGATATACTTCAGAGTGAAGTATTCATTAAAGCCCAGACACTTGCCCACCCTCTTGAACTATGATTTTCTTCTCCTTAAATAGATTTGGCCTTTATCAATACCATGAGTCAAAACCACTCAACCGCTGATGGTATTCCTAGACGGGATCAATTAGATAATCAAGCGCTCAATACTTTGGGCCAATACCATGGTAATGCCCCCTGGTTTTATAAAAATAGAGCGCAAATTGTCATACGCGACTTGGCACGTTCATTTCCGCATACATACGCGACTTCTCCTTAACAAAACCGCATATGCATTGTGACATACCTTGTTCAACATTATTCTAGCACTTTCTGAGCTACTTCTGAACTGATCTGTAGATACATCAGATTTACATCATTAACAACTTCATCAGACAGGTTCCATCAAAGTCAACACACTGTATCACATTGCCAACATTTTCCCCCTTAACTCATTAAGTAGGTTTCCATCGAGGACACCTTCATCAAGTAGGTTGTCATCAACTTTATCAAGTAGGTTGCCATCAAGGACAACACATGCCAACATCTCGTTTACCATTGAAAGCAGATGTTGCTCTTCTGTAAGGGTGTTCTTCTGGGAGGAATACCCCGGATCAGTCATACACTGGCTTTCGTAGGTCGTTGGACCATCTAGCTTTCAAAGAATGTCCACAACATTTACATCCATAATACCCTTTTGTTACAAGGCCTACAAAATTATTGTATACAATATGCATGGCACGTTAAATAATATCATGAATATCAGAAAAATTACAACGAATTAAACTAATATGCGAAAGAATATTTTTACGTATATAAACAAATCAATAAACATGTAATTTACCAAAGAAAAATCCTAAGCTCGAATAATCATGTGTGGTGTAAGAAATCATGCCATACAATGTAAAACTCCTCTTTGTTGTGTTGGGTCTTGATACATCGTATACATTTATCCCATCCCATAATTCCTTCAATTCATCTACCAGTGGTTGTAAGTAGACATCCATTTTCGTCACTTGTCTTCTACCAGGGACTATGAGAGCCAACATAAGATGTTCATTCTTCACGGAAAACGATGGGGGGATATTGTTATTAATCACTACTATAGGCCAAACATAATAGTTGGTGTTCTGGAGGGAATATGGGTTGACGCCATCCATGGCTATGCTGAGTCGTAGAATTCATACTTCATCCTTGAATTTTTCGGGCCATGTATCCTCTATATGATTCATTGCTATTGAATATGTTTGGATTCACATAACTCCCAACTCACATCTGTGTGAGGAATGCCATCCCTGCAACATAGCTAATTATTTGCAACAAAAGTGCCTTTGAATCCTTGGGATTATAGGCATGTGCCTCAATATCTTAAGAGGAGGACCACGTGATTTTCCCTTCTTTTTTTATTTATCGTAGCTGGCATGCCCACATTTCAGACATATCTATTTATTTGCATATTCTCCTCTATATATAATACAATAATTTGGACATGCATGATATGATATGTACTCAACACCCAACATTTTCAACAATTGCTTTGCCTCTTCACAGCTACTGGGCAAGACATTATCACTCGGAAGAACCTTATATTTGAATAACCTGTAGTTGTTAGACAATATTAAATGTACAATGCCAATAATTATTAACTTTCATAAAATTGACCATTTGTAATCTTGATTGTGTGATAAGATTTCTCAAAATATAAGGGACTTGATGGTCAATTACCTTAAAATTTCCGAGAAACATGCATTCAACAAGCCAAAATTTGCTTTCAAGTTGTACAATAACATCATTTTCCCCAACTGGGTAGACTTTGACTAACCGACAAGTCCAAAGAGAGGGGTGCTAGAAGCAGATTTAAGGATTTCGAAAAAGGTATCAGCGATATGAGCATCATCCCCTAGATGATCATCATTCTAGAATGAATCTAACAACATTGTCTCCATGCCAGTCGTATCCCTTAAGTAATCATCCATACCAACCTATATTTGATTGCCTCCATTGCCAAATTGTGTAGAACTACTATTTTTGTAGTCATTCTTAATTGGTGAATCTGGACGTAGTGGGAATTGAATAGGTGGTTGATTCAACCATTCTTGGTATTGTTCCTCTCTGATTTTTTCTCTTAATTAAGCCTTCTCTCGATTTGACATTGTCGTGGGGTGCAACGAAAGATGGTAGGTAGGCCACTCATCATCACTAGAACCCTAATAATTTCAAAAAATATATTTGAACATGATTAATACAAGATCGATGATATCAATTAGTAAGCACATCAATGCATGATTAATTGGTTTGCGTTGAAATAATTACATTATACTAAACAATTATTACCATCATTGTCCCAGATTGTGGCTAGAAGATGGCATGTTACAATTGGCAGGGTGAAGCGACTGTCCATTTTCATCTACCAACCGTGCCTTGCGGTATGCTACTCCTGATAAGAGCTTGGGACATTTTTGACCTGTTTGAATATTTTGTGCATCTAAACTCGATTCTGAATCTGCATGAACCTGCAAGCTTGTATACATTAATTTTATTCAGAATGACATGGATTAAAAAAATAAATTCAATTAAATAATGAAAATATAAATAAAACATGAAGTAATTATGTTTGGAGATGGATAGTGATAACTTTGCGATGGAATTTGAGAAATATTATGGAACGAGCTAGATTTTGAAGAATTTTCCATTTGATATAAATATGAGATTTTCTCCCTGCATTTGAGCAAAATCAACAATAAATTTTGGTGTACATACCTAAAAGTAATTTCGGTGCGTTAAAAAAGGAGTTATTGTTATTGGTGATAATGTATTGTTAAACGCACCAACGTGGTTTTATTAACTAACACACTGGTGCGGTTAATTAACAAATGCACTGAATATCGGGAAAAAAAAAACAACTTTATTTTTTTGAAGTGAAAAAAGAAGTAGTAAACTGAAAAATGAGCGGCAAATGATTTTTGGAAATCTAATTTCATAAAAAGTTCTTTAAATAGTAAAAATTATTCATTATTTCATTATTTTTGCCAAAATTTTCAGGGGAGGGTTTTGGAGGAGAGACATACCTGGAGCAAGAGAGAACCATGGAGCAACAAAGTACTTTCGAACAACAACACTATTCAAAGAATAAGAATTTGAAACATCTGGTGATTCACACAAAAACCCTATAGTATAGTAAAAATGTTAAATTTTACTGTAATAATTAATTTTTTTTACAGTTTCTGTTATATTTAATACATGCATAGTAAAAACTTAAATTTTACTGTTCATTTTAATAATAAAATCATTAACAATCTCTATTCCTATTTAGAATTAATTAAAAAGAAAAAGAAAAAGAATCCATTCTTACCTTAAACCCTTGCTTCTACTTGTTTATGTCACTACAAAAATTCATAATTAGGGCTTTTCATTTTAGATTTATAGGGTTTGTATATATATATATATGACATCTAACCCCGGGGACCACTTATAGAGTTGGAGCCCAAACTTTGTCAGCCCTTTCATGATTTTTTAAAAAACAACTTTTGTTAATCGATGCGCCCTGTTTAATATAGCGCACTTGTGCATTCTTTTAGTATAACGCACCGGGGTGCGTATTGAAAAAGGGCATTGTTTGATAAAAATAGTTTCCATTCATTTATATGCTTATTTTTCAAAATACTCGCTTCTGTTATTCGGTGCTCTCGTATTAATATAACGCACCAAGTCTCCTATTGACAAAGATCACCGTACAATGTTTCTACTGTAGTGGCGACATGTTTATAATAACATATCACACCATTATTGTTTAATTTTTTTCCCATTGTCAGTGCTAAAATATGAAGTGCACTGGTAAGGTTAATATGATAAACACACCGGGCGTTTAATTTAGATAGAAACACCGTTTTCTTGATTTTTTGTTTTCTAGATGAAAAGCATGTGATTTATTTATAAAATATATTAATGAATGGTACAGGGTTTGTAGTGATAAAAAAATGGCTGACAAGAGTTTAAGAAACAAAAGTACCGATAGCACATCCAAAAAAGCAAAAAAGGCAATATTTTTGTAAATTCTTTACAAAAATTATTATTTTTGAACTATATGTAAATTTAACTAATATGTATTGTTTAGTGTGTGTCATGAAGAGCCACAAAATGACGGAGCTCGATAAGATTCTTTCTAATCTAAGACAAGAAGAGCGTAAAAGCATGATGGAAAAATTGCAGAAGGATGAATCAGGGAAATGAAAAAATACTATCAACCCAATTTGAGTTTCTTTTTTAAATTTTCAGTAATAATATACTTAAAAATATTAGATAACATGATTCAAACAATCTATTAATTCATATATGTTTAATGTTCTACAGGGACCAACAATGAAGGAAAGGAATGTTGTTCTAAGAAAAGAAAAAAGATAGAACACGCAAATGAAAATGAATTGCTCCTTAGCTCATATGGAGTGGTGCTGGAGGTTAAAAAAAAGGGTTAAAACTTTTACAAAACTTTGAGGGATCTATTGGAACGAATGTATAAACATTTTTTCCACTTATAATACAAAAATAAATCCAATGATTCCAAGAACAAAATTTTGTTTAAACTACAGGAAGAGTTTCTAGAGAATTGGTCAATGAGACATGTGAGACTTTTAATAGCAAAAGCGTACAACAACAAAAAATAAGCATTCAAAAAGTAGTATTCCTATAAATGTTTTTCTAGAATTATATGTATATATTACTACAAAGAAATTATTTATAAATATCACTTTTGTTATATTTAGTTTTCTTATATCAATATAAAAATTAAATAGTTTATTGTCATGTTACCTTTTCAGGAAGATTATGAAAATCTCAAAGTATGAACGAGCTGATATCAGAAATATGCTAGTAGGAAAGTCCAAAAAGGTGTACAAGGAGATGGTCAAAGAAATGGACATAATTGCATCGCACGAGGAGCCATCTCAACAACAACGTGCTTCAAATGTAATATGTAATCATTGAATTTTTCTATTAGGTACAATAAATATATAATTTATCATTAAATATTAATTTTCAAGTAATTTCCTATAGAAAGGAAAAGAAAATGGAACCCATTCAACACATAAAACAAGACAACAAGGAAGAAAAGGGTGGATTTCAAAGTTTGCGAGTAATTGTTACTTCCTTATAACAACTTAACTTGATTTCTTTTTTGTATATTGTAAGTTGTTTTACAACAACCATCATTGAATGTCTTCAAACATGTGCTAACATACAAATAAGAACCATCAAAAGAATTGATTGACATTGGGTGAAATATGGGTTGTTAGTATATGTTGGCATATCAGAAATTAATTGTGGAATTCATAAGTATCTATCTTGTTTTACTTAGTTGTGTCTATAATTAATAAAACAAAAAAATCTTTTATATTAAATCTATGATTTGTTATGGGGTATACAACTTGCAGGAAACAAAGTGTGGACCTGCGACAACAAAAGAATTGTTGAAAGAAGGAATGAAATTTGGTTTTTAAAGAATGTGTATAGTTACGAGTCAATTCTTGCTATGGTACATTTTTTTTTTCGATTTACATTGATATATATTATTTAATATTACAATTTTCATTATTCTCACCAATGTAGATACACTCATTACACTTTATTTTTATGTTTGTAGATGGAACTTGAAGAAGAAGAAAAAAATCAACACAATGAACAAAACATTCCTCCAAATAACTGAAGTCATGGAAGTAGCTCAAGCAATGACAACATTTCCAATGAAGAATGATGATCAATATGCTTGGATATCAGTGCAAGCCGTTGTATTTTTTGAAATATTTGTCTGTGAAAATCAAACATTTTGTTTAATGTAATGGACATAGTGTCCCAATTGAAAGATAAAGTGTTACCAATAACTGTCCCATTTTGTAGGACAAAGAGTCTCTTATTCATATATAATAAAATACGTTTTAATTTATGCTATTTTGTTCTCCATTGTGGCTATGAAATGTTACACCACTAATTAAATATATGGATGATTAAATATTATAATGAAGAAATGTGAAATATGATAATATAAAATATTCATCCAAATATTACATCCAAATGCACTAATAAAAATTTAATTGATATGAATACTGTTATAAGATATGTGTTGAATTTTGATGAATAATGAATTTAAAAAAATCACAATAATTGCACTGTTACACGTCGATGTTTCTAAAAAATAGAAAATGAACACCGGTGCGTGTGTATGATACTATGCACCGGTGCATTTCTACGACATATGAGCACCACACCAAATACATATACCAATTAGAACACCTGGTGTGCTTTATCGACGACTACGACCCAGGTGAATAGGCGTTGCATGCACCGGTATGGTTTTCCTTTAACGTGCCGATGCGTTTTTACACCTTAACAGCCTGGGGCATGTACACAACCAATACACACCAGGAGGATAGAAGGTGCATGCACCAGTGTTAATTGACCTCAACATACCGATGCATTCGTATTTGTAACATACCGGTGTTGTTTGCATTAAATGCCTCGGTGATTTACAACTATAACGCCCTAGGGCTTATTTGTTTTGTAACCACCCAGGGTTGTACCTTTCGCAAAACGCACCAGGATGGAAAGGTAATATTAACGCACTGGTGCTTGGATATTGTCTAACCACTCAGTGCGTTATAGGTAACAATGCACTGGTACGTTGAATTTGAATAACACCGGTGCATGCACCTTCTATCAACTCGGTGCATATTTGTTGGTGACACACACCTAAACGTTGCATATGTAAACGCCCCGGGCCTTCAAAAATTTGTTTTCCTTCCCGGTGCTCGGTATTTTTACTGCACTGGTGCGTACCATTTAAAATGCAACAGTGCGTTCACACATGACGCGCACACCGATAAGAAAAACATCCATAAAAACCTCTGACCGCCCAATGTTTTTTAGTTGCGTTGAAGTTCCGTTAGCAGCTCTGTCAAAACCTCCGTTACTAAAAACAAATGTTGTAGCAAATGTTTTTTTGACAATTTTGGCCAATTTTATAACACTAAAAATCTCCTTTATAACCTCTGCTAGAGGGTATTTTCCTTT
The DNA here is from genome assembly GCA_034641835.2 of Pinus albicaulis. Classification (NCBI taxonomy): domain Eukaryota; kingdom Viridiplantae; phylum Streptophyta; class Pinopsida; order Pinales; family Pinaceae; genus Pinus; species Pinus albicaulis. The sequence goes on along the minus strand of CM076579.1, from coordinate 1,471,757,484 downwards.
TAGTTCCCACATCTATGAGTGGAAGAGGCACTCACCGTCCTTTGGATCTTTGGGCTCAAACTTCTGGATCCTGGTGGTGGCAACAGTGGCACTGGGCTACACATCAATAATCTGCTTTCCTTTATCATTCCCCTTACCAGGATCTAACTGAGAGTCAGAGCATTCACTGGATTTAGAAGCCTTCAACTCGACCACTGACTATTTGGCCCGACACAGGCTTATGTTGTGAGTGGGGCTCTTATGGAACTCACACCATTTTCGTGTGTCTTTCTTTGTCTTCGTGGTGTTATTATTTACTTGCGGTTTTAGAGGGTTGTCCTAGATCACCCTGCGTTGCCTTTGTCCTTTGTTCCGTGATTTGGGGGCATCTTTCTGTTACACAACATTTTGTCACCTTCCCTGCAATCCCTCGTCCCGTACATTGGAGGACTATTCCTGTGACCTGTGAAGAGTAAAATGTCCTGAAAACACCTTGATGGTATCCTTCTACATAAGGACAAGAATTCTCTTGAAGAACATTTCCTCTGAAAAGCCCTAAAAACCCATGTTTTTGCATTGGCGCGGGTAGCCAATTCATCCCTAGCGCCAATGAGGAAAATGCACACTAGTGGGTGCGCTAGTTGGCATTCTGTCCCTGTGTTTTACTCACGCCAAGCCTATTAAGGAATGTTTTTTAAAAATAAATGGCGAAAGTTTGATTCTAACAACTTCAGAATGAATCATCAGAAAGAAGTTGGGTTGTTTGCCTCCGGATCTCCCTGATTAGGAAGTGGTTTTCCACCTCTCATGGAACCTTCCTAAGAGATAGGGCTCTATCCCATGATTATAGGGATCCCAACCTCCCTTCCTCCCTCTATAAAATCCCGCCTTCTCCCTTTACAAGCTAGCTGAACGCTTGGAAGCTGAACATTTGGGAAGAAAACTATAGCTGAGCAACTATTGAAAGCAGAGCTAAGGAGAACCCCATAAGAGAGAGAGCCTTGTCCAAATTCCTGACAAGCTTTGTGAGACATGCTCCGCTGGAAGCCCTGCCAAAGGAAGAGCGCGGCGTCGGAACTCGGTTGTAATATTTCTTTCACATTTTAATATATGCTCGACTACGTTATTGGTTCCACTGTTGTATTGCTTATCTGTGTAATGCAATTTAGCTCAATCCTTTTCGACTGATTGATAATTACATGTTTGAATCATTACGTTGTATGCCGTCGTTTCTTCTCTGCATGTATACAGCTGTCCAGTCGCGGTGAGCGAAAGGATCGTGATCTGTCAAGCTAGGAACGGGAAGCAGCGCTTCTTCTTCGACGATGGCAACATAGGACTTGAGGTAGGCTATCTATTATAGCTTTGTCTTTTGTAACTAGGAATCGGTATCGTAGCATGTTTTGTTTGTTGCTAGACCCACTCTAGGGCTAGTGGGATCACCTCTATCCGCAGAAGGGATTTACCTCTCCAACACTTTCCCTTGCTTTTGATTCGCAAATCCAAAGTCTCACTTCTTTTATTTAATTTTTTACTCGATCTTGACAACATATCAATAGGAAACATCAAGTGAGGAGATATCCAGAAAATCCATCTTGTCCTGGATGCACTTGTGTAGACAGTCATGATACTTGAGTACTAAATTTATCTTAGAATCCTTGATACCCAACTTTGTGTTGAGGGTGTGAAAAATATTTGTGAACTCTGGCATGTCTTGGTCCCTTACCTGCCGCAATGTGGTCCACTTTATGTATTTATCCTCATAGCTCCTGATAGGGAAATATTGTTCATTGATGGCATCCTGGAAATAATTCCAAGTGGGTGTCACTAAAAATAATGAGGTTCCCCTCTCGTAGCTCTTCTCACAGTAGGTTTCCCACCAGTCCTTGACGTGGGGGGTGCCTTTAAGGAGTGTAAAAGTAATATTTTCCCGGTTGGAAAAATCATGAACCAAAAAATATCCTTCTATTAGATTTAACCGTTTATCTATGGCATCCACATCTATCTGACCTTTAAATATGGGATGTCAAAGTTAACATGTACCTTAAAGGGAGTGGCGCTTCTAGAGTGGTTTCCAGAGGAAGATGCATCACCTGTGGGTAACCGCCAAAGAATCTAGAAAAAGTTATCCATCATCGCATTCCTCTGTCGATTAGGGGCTTCATCGAGCAATATTTTGAAAGGATATCCTGCTCCCTTGTATTTCTTTCTTCGGCCATGGGAGGTCGTTGGGGTTTGCGAGGCAGGTCTAGAAAATGTTCAACCACTTCGAGCCCTAACTCTTTATACCCTGACCTCATTGGGGACACACAAATAAAAATAGAGAAAGAGCATACGCTCTGATACCATTGATCCAAACTTAAACATGAATGGAAAATAATACAAATATAAGCATAAATACAAATATGAATCATAAATAACACTTCATTTAATTGATATCAAATAACTAAAAAATGCTTACACACAGAATGGAAATAAGCTAGTTCAGGTAATGGTAGCTTCTTTATAAATATAATTGTGGCGGATGCATGCCTTTGAACTGTGTTACAATGAGGCTCAAGGGATTTTTTTTGTTTTTGAACAACAAGGGAGAACCCTAAAAAACCAAAACCCTGGCCCCAGGAGATGAAACACCAAGAGTTTGTGGGCCCTGTTGGGGTTAATTGGGAAACCAACTTCCCGAGGTCGTAACTTCGTCATATTATCTTCGTTTGGGGCGTACGATACCTCGTTGGAAATATATCTCTGAGTGCTACAAGATTTTATGCAAGACCCTTCTTATCTCTAGGACCTTGTTGCATAACTCAAAAAAGCGTCATTTAGGGGATCAAAACTACTCTGAAAGTTCAAGACCTGAAAAACTGATAAAAATTGTAAATGCTACTATTAAAAAGGAAACTGATGAAACCTACTAGAGGTCTAGGTGGAATAGGCAGGTGGCCACCAATATCCACCCGGATGAGTCCTCCCCCCTTAGGATATAATAGTCCCCATTACATGTAGAGCCTCCATGAGGTGAGGAAATTTTTGTTGAACCTGGTCCCTGATGAACGACTTGCCCTGATGGAGTTGAACTTCTTTGAAAAATAAATATGGTCGGATCCTCTGTTGGAAACTATTCTTGATATGAATTTCCATGATTCAATCAGTTATGGCTTGTTCCATGGAGTTTGGGTTTAACTCTGTTGGTGTGAGTTGTTTTGCAATGTCGGATGTGTCCAGTAACGGTGGAAAGTATGGCCGAAGGCGGTCCACATTGAACATTGGGTGTAGGAAAAGGAACGATGGAATGATAAGCTCAAATGAATTTTCCCCTACAACCTTGGTGACATTGTATGACCCATATCAGAGCGAGAGAAGCTTGCGGGGGGGCCCAACGAGGCCCTCCTTCTGCAAATGTAGCCAAACTTTGTCAGCCACCTTGAACTTGTGTGGCACCCGATGTTGATCATGTAAATGATTGTACTTAGCATTGGAATTGTCCAATATGGCATGGACCTACTGGAAGATGCGCTCAATGAAGTTTTTATCCCTATCACCTTTCAACTGGACATTAGTCAAATCTTCTTGAGTAGTTTAAAATGGTATTGCCACTTCAATGGGACATAGTGGCTAGAATCCCAACCCCACCTAAAAGGGGTTGTGGCCAGTTGAGTTATGGAGAGCTCTGTTGTAGCTGTGCTAGACAGAGGGGATACTTTCATCCCATGTGCGTGGATGCGTCGAGTTGTACATGCGTAAAATGTGTACGATCATCTTGTTGACGACCTCTATTTGGCCATAATTTTGAGGGTGGAAAGCCATGGACTTAATGAGCTTGGTATCCAACATCAACCAAAGACTTGACCAAAATGTACTTAGGAACATACTTTCCCAGTCTGAGATAATGGACAGTGGGATCCCAAAGTGTACCCACACTCATTCAAATAAGAGCTTAGCAGTGGCTTCTACTGTGATATTCTTCTAGGAGGCCACCATAATGGCCATCTTAGAGAATTTTTTGACGACCATGAAAACATAGTCATTTCCATGCTTAGTAGAAGGAAGGCCCAACATGTAATTCATGGATTTGGATTCCCAAGGTTGACTAGGACTAGACAAAGGAGTATATAGGCCTTGATTTTTGATGGTTGGTTTGGAAATGGCACAAGCATTGCAAGATCTGAAGTACTCCCCAACATCCTGTTGAAGGTTCGACCAATAAAAATACTTATGCAGTATTGCCACTGTTTTCTCTACCTTGAAATTTCCAACGACCAGATGATAGTGTGCCTCACAAAACATCTTGGCACACTCGCTTGAAGGAACAAAAAGGTGTCCCAAGTTGCATAACAGTGCATCCTGGAGGTGAAAATTTGGAACTTTCTTGCCTTCGAGGAGCATCTGGTATGTGTTTTCGAATTCTAGATCACTCTAGTAAATATGCATCCACCCCAAAGTCTTTTTCTCACAAGAGTCGAGCACAATGGTAAATGCCATGATCAGTGGTTTCCTGAGACAGTCTGTAATATTGTTTGTGTTGAACTTATTGTACTTAAATTTCAAATGGAACCGTTACAAATATGTGGACCATTTATGATGGCGATCATTCTTCAACTTCCCTTGTGTCAGGGTGAACTACCGGGGTCGTTGGTCTGTGTGGATGATCGTTTCCTTCCCCATAATGTAAAGCGTGCATTGTCGGCACGCCTACACAATGGAATACAATTTTTTTTCATAGGTGAAATACTTTCAGACTGTGTCTAAAAATATCTCACTATGATATGCCACTAGATGTCCCTGCTGAGTAAGAACTACACCAATAACATAGTCAAAGGCATCTGTCTCAATATCAAATGGTTTCTGCAGGTATGGTAATGTGAGTAATGTGCAGAACAGATACGATGCTTCAACTTCGTAAACGTATTCTGTTGTGATTCATACCAAAAGAACTTTGCTTTATCTCCTCCCTTGGTGACTTGACTCAAAGGCCAAGTGATATCAGGAATCCCAACATGAACCCGCGGTAGAAGTTGGTAAGGCCTAGAAAGCTAAAAAGCTCTGTTTAAGTGTTTGGGGCTGGCCAATCCTGAATGACTTGTATCTTGGCTAGGTCCACATGCACATCCTGCTCATAAATGATGTACCCCAGATATTAAACCTAGGTCATACCAGAAGTGCATTTCTCCAAATAGGCACACAACTTGTGTTGCCGTAAGGTTTGGAGGACCTATCGAATATGGTGGAGGTGTTCTTACCAACTTCGATTGAATATCAGGATGTCATCCAAATACAACACCACGAATGAGTTAGTGAAGGGTCACAAGATGTCTTCCATCATCCTCATGAAGGTTGCAGGGGAATTCTTCAACCCAAAAGGTATTACCAGCCATTCAAAAATTCCCTTCTTAGATTTGAAGGCAGTCTTCCACACATTAGAGGGTTTAATTGGTACATGGTGATAACTGAACTTCAAGTCAATATTTCTGAAATATTTGGCCCCAAAGAGCTGGTTCATAAGGTCATCAATCTATGGGATTGGATACCTATTCTGAACAGTTATCTTCTTCAACGCCCAATAGTCAATATAGAGTCTCTAGGTCCCATCCTTCTTCTGTACCAACATGATCAAGCTCCCACATGGTGATGAACTTGGCCTGAAGTGCCATTTCTGCAACAAATCTTGAGTCTGCCTCTTGATTTCATCGTTCTCTAGAACAAATCGTTGATAGATCAGTCCATTGGGTAGTGGCGTGCACAGGGTCATATCGATGGAGTGCTTGACCTGACAGTGTAGAGGTACTCCTATGAGTGAGGTGATATGTCCCTGTACTCCTCCAAAACCTACTCGATATGTTTTTTCCGTGCAAAAGAGACCTGTCTGGAGGCTGTGGCCATAATCTTCTTCTTTCCCTGAGGGCGAATCATAAGGAAAACAAATTTCCAAATTTGGGAAATGATTTTTCTTCTTTGCTTAAGAGTGATAAAAGAGATGGAGGTAGGTGGTGCTACCTCCGGTATCCTATACTATTTATTGCCCAAAGTAATAATAAAAATGCGAGGTCTAGAATCATACACAACATGTTGCTTCCACAAGTATGGTTGGCCTAATAATACATCACAAACTTAAAGAGGAGAAACATCACACAATACCTCATCTATGAAGGGCTTGATGTTGTAGGGAAGATGACAGTTTTGGATGATGCATAGATCTCATCCTTGGTGAAGCCACCTGATGGTGTATAATTGCGAGTGTGATGTGGTCAGTAGGCCCAACCGCTTCACGAACTTTGCTGAAATAAGGTTATTTTGGCTCCTGATGTCAACAATGAACTACAACAAATAACCCTTCAACCATATCTATAAGTGGAAGAGGCGCTCCCCCTCCTATGGATCTTTGGGCTCGTCCTTTTGGATCTTGGTGGTGGAAATAGGGGAACTGGGATTTGTGTCAATAATTTTCTTCCCTTTTTCATTCCCCTTGTCGGGTTCTCACTTAGAGTTAGAACATTCATCTAATTCAGAAGCCTTAAGCTCGACCACCAGTGACTGCTTAGATTGACACTCACTTGTGTTGTGAGTGGTGCTCTTATGGAACTCACACCATTTTCCTGTGTCCTTCTTTGTCTTTTTGGCATTGTCCTTTTCTTGCAGTTTTGATGGGTTGTCCTGGGTCGCCCTGCCTTGGATTTGTCCTTTATTTTGCAGTTTAGGGGCACCTTTCCCTTGCTTCGAATTCACAGATCCAAAATCTCACTTTTTCTATTTAAACACTTGTGTAGACACTTCGAGTACTTGAGTACTAATTTTCACTCAAAATCCTTGATACCCAACTTCGTGTTAAGGGTATGAAAAATATTTGTGAACTCTGGCACGTCTTGGTCCCTTCCTTATCGCAACGTGGTCCACTTTATATATTTATCCTCATAGATACCGATAGGGTAACATTGTTCCTTGATGGTGTCCCAAAAATAATTCCAAGTGGTTATGACTGAAAATATTGAGGGCCCACTCTCGTCCCTTTTCTCACAGTAGGTTTCCCACTAGTCCTTGACGTCGGGAGCGACTTTGAGGAGGGAAAAAGTAATATTTTCTGAATTGAAAAATATCTTTCTAGAAAATTTAACCATTCATCTATGGCATCCTCATCCATCTAACCTTCAAATATGGGGATGTAAAATTTAACTTGTAGCTTAAAGGGAGTGGCGCTTCCAAAGTGGCCGCTGGAAGAATATGTGTCGCCGTGGGTAGTCGCCGAAGGATCTGGACAAAGTTTTCCATCATCGGGTTCCTTTGTCACTCGAGGGATTTTTCGAGCAATATTTTGAAAGGATCTCTTGCTCCCCCATATTTATTTTCTTTCGCCATGGGAGGCCGCCGGGGTTTGCGAGACTGGTCTTGAAAAGGTTCAACCAGTTTGAGCCCTAACTCCTTATACCTTGACCTCATTGTGGACATGCAAAGAAAAATAGATAAAGAGTAGACCGATCTGATACCACTGATCGAAACTAAAACAGGAACACAAAATAATAAAAATATAACCATAAATACAGAGATGCAATAGAAATAACACTTCATTTCATTAATATCATAGAACTGAAAAATGCTTACATACAGAATGGAAATAAACTATCTCGGGCGATGGTAGCTTATATCTAAGAAGATATGTGGCGGCTACATGCCTATGAAATGTGTTACAGTGAGTCTCAAGGGCATTTTTATTATTGAACAAAAAGGAAAAACTGTAAAAAACCAAAACCGTAACCCTAAGAGATGAAATTCCAAGAGTTTCTGGGCCCCATTGGGGTTAGTTAGGTAGCCAACTTCCCAGGTCCGTAACTTGGTCATATTATCTCTGTTTTGCACGCACGATACCTTGTTACAAATATTGTAGAAATATCGATTTGATACCTTGTAGAAATATCTACTAATGGATTCAATGCAATCTTGTGATGTACTAAAACAAGATACTGAATCCTTCTACAATATTTGCGGAATAGAAAACACGATCGCTCAATCACATGCAAGTAAGAGAAAGAAGTAAATCAATCACACAACACATGTTGTTCTTCGAGAAAGAAATTGCTCAAAACCCCTCTAACTATATTGTGTATTAATAAGTCAAGGAATCATGAAACAATACAATGCTTAATATCTCATGATATTCTCCAGCACTCTGCCAACTGTCTCACTCCGTTCCTGCTCAAAACTGGCTTACAATTCTCAGGAAAATTTGATAAATACTTAGCCCATTATTAGCCTCTGCTTAGCCCAACCTTTCTTACTCAATTGAATTATATCCCTATTAAATAGGAAAAATAGCCTTCCGTGATTGCACAATGCATCATGGCATCCCAATGAATCTATAAGGCACATGGGAAATTTTCTATAAATACATTGATAGTTATGTTCCTTTGAACCTATGTCTCAACTAGGTCTCTCTCGTAAGTGACATGCATGTAACTATTAATATTGAATTATCAAATATATGATTGATCACTGCATGTGAATTAATTCTAATTCAATTCACTTGACCTCTCACTAGTTCATCTCTCAGTTAGAACTAGTTAAATTGATTATAACTCAATAAGTTGAGTTAAATCACTCACACCATGTATCAAATTATGCATCAACTGCAACTGGACCCCAAAAATATTATAATCCCTCTACATGCCTCATATTAGACCCTCAAATCGAATTTCCTAAGCTAACTCAGTCATCATGACTTATTTAACTAATACAAGTTGCTATGAGATGAAATTACAATTTATTTAAGGGAAAAATAAATTAGATGCCCCACATTCCAAAGCCAAAATTATAATGCATCAAGTTTCCACATTCCTGGTGCATCATTATTCCATGACCTTTGAGGGTAATATTTTATCCTTTCTGATTTCCAATTTCACTCCTTCTTGTTACAAATTTCAACACTCCCTCTCAAAAAGAAAGGAATTCAATTTATCATGCTCCGGTACCTTTGGAATGTTCTGCATGCAACACTTCTCTAGTGTTGTTTGCACTCACAAATCCTAAAATTGAATAGCCTCTGAACAACTGAATGAGTATAATGAATCTATCATCATATTCTTTTGACTGTTGCTAGCTACTGGACTCTCTGCGTTGTTGCTCACCTCTGCGTCCGTGCCCTCTACATTGCTGCCAACTCTGATCTGTGCTCCAGTATTTGACATCTGTCACTTTGATTTCTGTCTTCCTGACATCTTCTTGCATCAATCTAATTGATCCTTCCTACTATTGTTGTACTGCAGGCTCCTCATAGCTAGCTTCGATCCTTGAGACACACCATCTCAATGGAACCTTCCCAAATTGATTCCTGGGATTATATCTGCATATTGCCCCACCTCTCACCTGGAGGTATAGTTGCATGTGTATAAATTATACAAATATATGTATATCAATGGATTCAATCCGTTCAAGAAATGTACTAAATCTAGATTTTGAATCCTTCTAGAAATCAATTGCAGAAATTAAACACGATCGCCAATCACAACAAGTAAAGAAAGAATCAAATCAAACCACAACACAGATAATTTCTCGGGAAAATATTGTTGCTAAAAACCCCTCTATATTATATTGTATATTCACCATGGAATCATGAAACAATTACAATGCACTCTTCTCACAAGAGTCTCTTGCACGCTCACAACTGTCTCACACTACTCGGACAACATCGACCAACACTTAGCCAATTCTCAACCTCTAATCAGTTTGTATTGCTTGTGCAATTCATGTGGAATGCAATCCCTATTCTTTAGCAATTTCATCCTTCCAAAAATGCACAAGGATCATGAACAATCTAATGGATGTCTGGTTGCATGCGGGAATCATACTAATCACACAACTGATAGTTAACATCCCTTTAACCTTTGTCTCAACTGGGTCTCCACTAGAACTGACATGCATGTAGCTATTAATAGTAAATCATCAGTTGCATGCCAGATCACTGATTGTGAATTAAATATGATTTAATTCACTTGATTTCTCACTAGTGCAACAAACAGTTACAACTAGTTCAACTGACTTTAACTCACCTAACTGAGTTAAGTGATTACTCATGTATTAAACTAATGCACCAACTGCAATTCAAACTCCATAACTAATAGAATCACTTTGCATGCCTCACCAACCACCCTCAACTCGAAATACATGAGCTAACTAAGTTTATCACACTTAGTTAACTATTTCAAGTGATTATGAGATAACATTACATTTTATTGTCCAATTTAATTAAGGGAAAATTAAATTAGACACTGCAACAATTTATTTAATTAAATCGGCCTTCACACTAAGGTATCGCTAGGACCCGTGGTCCCACACTTCTGTGTGTGCTGCAATTTCTTGTCGAAATTTCAACATAATGTGCTCCCTCTGCCCACCTGGCTCAAAATTTCCCTCTCCTAGAGGTCTCTGCTTGAGTGGACACTTCCACTCAGTCTCCTCTATGCTTCTCCAATTGTGGCTGCTCCACAACCTTCTGAGACTGCTTCTAAGGCTCGATTTTGAGATATAATTGCTCCCTCTCAACCACTAAGTCACTAACAACAACTTTTATCCTCAAAGCTTTGTAATGCATCTTTGACCTCGAGAGCATACAGGTTCTTGACTCTTGCACCGATATGTTTCACCCATCCCGTGATGATGTGTCTAAGGAGCACCATTCCTTTTATAAATATGAAATCATTTCCATAGTCTTCCAATACCACTACGAAAACAAGATTCTTCCTTAGACTTGGAACATACAAAACATTTTCCAGTTTGAGAGGGGAGCCAGAATCCCTCTGAAAGGTAATCGTACCTCTGCCAGTCGCGCTATACCTCCTGTCATCTCCAAACTCTATGTTCTGCTGGAGGTCATTCTCCTCCAAGTCACCGAAGAGATCTTTATTCCCCATCATATGGAATGAGGAACCTCTGTCTAGATACCACGTGCATCCCATTACAACGTTGGCCATGCATTCAATGAGAGTGAAATCAATCTCGAACTATGAAGCCAACGCTTCACCGACTGCAACCGTAGACTCTTTTTTGCTTGCCTTCTTCTGTGGAAAATTCGCGACATAGTGACTGTGCTCGTGACAGTGAAAACACTTGATCTTGGACAAGTCTCTCTTGCCCTCTTTGCCTTGGGACTTCTTTCCCTTGACTTTCTTTCCTTTTTCGACATATGCACAATATTCTTCTTTGTCTTTGCTAAAGGTGTCATCTATGGTGCTCCACCTTATTTCTTTTATTACAAAGTCAGACCACAAACTCTCCCAGTATGGTAACTTCTCCCTCCCATTCAGAGATTCTTGGTAACTATGCCAGCTCTTGGGGAGGCCTATAAGTGCTAGGCTTATCAAATCATCCTGGGCTACACTCACACCAACACTTCTAAGCTCATCTCGACATTGAGTGAATTCGACAAGTGTGTTGGTATCGTCTCGCCCTCCTCCACCTTGATTTTTCTGAGCGTGTCTTTCAATGCCAACTTCTTGTGGTCACTTGTATTCTGAAACAGATATGTCAAGGCCTTCCACATAGCATATGGAGTTTCCTTCCCATGGAGACTCAAGACAATATGATCTCGAACTCCCTCTAACAATATCCTTCTCACCTTTGCTACCTTATTTTGCCATGCATCAAGGGAATATTAGTATCTATGAATTACTTCAACCTGTTGTCCTCCAACACTGCCTCCATCATGTCCTTTCATGCTATATAATTCGAATTTCCCTCAAAAGCATATTCGAGTCTCAAGCTATTGAAAGACATCTCGATCTGTTGTCAGATCCTGAAGAATAAATCTACAAATTTGAACTTGTTCAAGACAAACTCAATTTCTTCTCTTCTATTGTGATTCCTGGAATTTTGATACCATGTAGAAATATCTACCAATGGATTCAATCTGATCTTGTGATGTATTAAAACAAAATATTGAATCCTTATATAATATTTACAGAATACAAAACATGATCACTCAATCACATGCAAGTAAGAGAAAGAAGTAAATCAATCGCACAACACAAGATGTTCTTGGGGAAAGCAACTACTGAGAACTCCTCCATCTATATTGTGTATTAATTCAAGGTATCATGAAACAACACAATGCTTAATCTCTCATGATATTCTCCAGCACTCTGCCAACTGTCTCACTTCGTTCCTGCTAAAAAATGGCTTACAATGCTCAGGCTAAATTGACAAACACTTAGCCAATTATCAGCCTCTGCTCAACCTAACCTTTCTCACTCAATTCCTATGGAATTAGCTCCCTATTAAATAGGAAAAATAACATTCCTTGATTGTGAATGAATCATGATATCCCAATGACTATAATTTCACATAAGAAATTGTCTATAAATATAATTTATAGTTATGTTCCCTTTAACCTCTGTATCAACTGGCACTCTCTCAAAACTGGCATGCATGAAACTATTAATAGTCAATTATCAGTTATCTGATTGATCACTGCATGTGAATTAATTCTAATTTAATTCACTTGAACTCTCACTAGTTCATCTCTCTGTTAGAACTATTTAAATTGATTATAACTCAATAATTTGAGCTAACTGACTCACACCATGCATCAACTAATGCATCAAATGCAACTGGACCCAAAAAATATTAGAATCCATCTACATGCCTCATATTAGAACCTCAACTCTAAATTCCTGAGCTAACTCAGTCATCATGACTTATTTAAGTGATACAAGTTGTCATGAGATGAAATTACAATTTATTGTCCAATTTATTTAAGGGGAAAATAAATCAAATGCCCCACATTCCATGGCCAAAATTCTGATGCATCAAGTTTCCACATTCGTGGTGCATCAAGATTCCACAACCTTTGTGGGTATATTTTTTGTCCTTTCTAGTTGCCAATTTCACTGTTTCTTGTTGCAAATTTTAAAAAATATCTCCTTGAGTACTACAGGATTTGCCGCAAGCATTTTCCTATGGCTTTGGGCTTGCTACAGACATAAAAAAGAACTCTATTTAGGGGGTCAAAACTGCTTCGAAAGTTCAAGACCTGAAAAACTTCTAAAAATAGTAAATTATGCTATAAACAAGGAAACTGATGAAACTGACTAGAGGTCTAGGTGGAATACGTGGGTGGCCACCAATATACACCTGGATCACATGCAACTCTCCCTTCTAGATTCTTTAATCACCTTGATAAGACATTGGTCAATCGTGTCAAATAACTCAAGAAAAAATTCAACAACCCAATGGTATGGGCTATAACTTTTATCTCTATGAAAGTTTAAAATAGATTTTAATTCATCTTCAAAGACTTCATCCATGATGGCCCTATTCTCTTCATCCTCGACCAACATGGGAAAAATTTGGGGAAATCTTATAATTTCTTCAATATAGGCTCTAGGCGAGAGGGGGGGGGGTCACAAAATATCTTTTCAAAGTGACTCTTGCATAGTGTTGTTAGACCTTCGAAGTGCGTGACTTTTGTGCCATCAAGACTAATGTCTCTTAGTATTACAACAAGAATGTTGGAACTCCTAAGGGTCTTGACTTTAATTATCAACCTGAGGTTCGTACAAACTTAATAGGTATTGGTACTATATGCACAACATGTAATATATTCTACTTAGTTTGATTTGATACAGTTGAAGAGAAGTTGAAATGAATAGAGAACATTATGCTATAGGAAATGCTCAAAAATTCAATGAATAATAAATAGATCTATCCCAACTTACAGATCAGGAAAAAATTGAAAGGAGTCTTATTCTATCGCAGAAAATTAAATGACATGGGATAAACCCTAATCTAATTGCAGGAAGGTAAATGAAATGAAGTAATTATACTATTTTTAGCACAATGTAAATCTATGTTATTGCAAGAAAGGAAATGATTGAAATAAAGCTATGTTAGTTGCAAGAAAGCAAAGCAAACACTTCAAGAATGTTGGATACAAATCAATCCCACTCTATCAATTTTGCAGTTGAAAGAAGACATAAAAACAACATACCCTAATTTCAGAAAGAAAGCTACAACTACAAGGGAAAATTTCCTAAGGGGTCTCTGAACCACTAAACTCCATCTCCAAGGTCTAATGGATGTTGTAAAATGTTGAGGAATGATAGACAAGGTTTTGGTGAAATTTTGGCAGCGTTCTAAGGCAATCTATGTATTACTACAAGATGGCACTATTTTTTTGGAGGAAAAATCCGAGAGTAACTTTATGAGGTCTACATGTGGTTTGAAGCATGGAAAAGGTGTGGGAGGTTGTGGAAGGGAAATTAGTTCCTTACCAAGCTCAAGCACACTTAATGAATTATCTCATACAAGGAAGAGGAAAAATTGGGTGTTTCCTGTAGCTCAGTTCGACAAAATTTATCTCACTGTCATTTTGCAGAGATGTAAAATAGTGGGTGTGTTGTAGCGGCTACAACCACCCTCCAATTTTTTTCCTTTGCTTAGATTTTGGAACCTAACCTTCTTTTAACATGGCCTTAAATTGAAATTCTATCAGGTATTAATGATTTGATTGGTGTTTATTCTTTATCTATGCTTGTTTTCACTTGCTTTTCACTTAGTTAATATTTCTAAGTGACAAGCTAACCTCCTACCTTTGTCTTGTACAACAGTTCTGGGCTTGCCTTTAGAAATTGCGTAATACCTAAGGGAAAGCAACCTTGATGACTGAAATTTCACAATCATGACTGGCAGTCAACCTTGAGCTCAGAAACTACGTAGTCATGGAAGGCCACCCAACACTCATCCCATAAACTGTGCAATCCCTCACCGAGCTTAGAAACTGCGCAGTGCATTGAGCCGAAAAATTTCCCAGTTCCCAAAATTGCACAATCTTTCCCAATGATGTGAATGGAAAGTTTTCTCTGAAAAAAGTAGAAAAGTTGAAAAATAAAAATGCAACCCTAAAATCTAGGGTATCTATTTTTAGTAACACGAAGGAAGCACACTTGCTATTTTTGGAAAGTCTCGCCATGTGTTGTTTTTTTCCTTGATTTTAGGCATGCGTGTCGTAAACCCTAATTTCCTCAAATCTATTTAATTGAAGCCCCTAGAGCTCATTTTCACATTTGATCTTGGAGCTCTAGCATTCCCAAGGAGATCAAGGAACCTTCGGTGCGATCGTCATCTCGTTTTTGGGTGAGTTTCACATTTATCTATTTTGTCTCTTTTTGTTGTCTTGTTTGTGTGAGTGTTGTTTTTCTTGTTTCTTTATATGCATGTTGGCATTTCAAATTTCTTTAGTTTGAAGTTTTGTTTCAATTTATGATTTTATTTTCACAAGTGTCGCATCGGTTTCTTCATTTTTGCACCCATGGTCGCCGTTGCGGCGTCTCTCCTCACCGATTTGGTTTTCTTCTTGTTCATTAATTTTATGCATTGGATATGCTTTGTTTCATTCACACTTAGTCAGATCTACACACAACCTATGACTATCTCTCATAACTTCTTGCTTTTGACACTTCCCTTGGGCAAATCTTCCATCCCCTTGATCGATTTTCACTATGCCCAGTTGGGCATTGTGCAACATTAAGGCTCAGTCTTGGAGCTTGGCCTTTAGAACTGCACAATTTGTAATACAGGTTGGCCCAAATGTGCATTGTGTAGTTCCAGGGCTTAGCCTGCTTCCCTGACCACTAAGACTGTGCAATGCACAGTCTATCCCAAACCACTGCCCATGTTGAACTACGCATTGCACAATCTCAAGCCTCAAGCTTCGACCTCGACTGTTGGGACTGCACAGTGCGTAGTTCCCTTAGAATTCAACCCCTCTTTCTAGTGAAAATTGCACAATATTTCCCATCATATGCCCAATTTGTTGCTTGAACATGCATTGAAAGTGTTTTTGCTTAAAACTAATGTTTGCTTGCCATGAGTGTATTTTTTTGTCCCACAAGTACAACAGCTGTTGATCAACCCTCCAACAATCACTATTATGGTACCCAAGAAATTTGCGTCAAAATAAACCATTGAAAGTAGTATTAGGGAAGCAATTGAGCAAGCACTGGTTAACTTTCCAGTATATGCGGACACTCAACTATTTGTAGAAAATGAATCAAAACTGACATGGCAATAGATTAAAGATGATTTTGTAAAGGACTTCAGGGAATATTTAGAGGACCGACATGTTTATCTAACCATCTATCAATCCTAACTATACAATATTGCATGCAGGTATCTAGCCTTCCCGTGTGCAGATGTGATGAGCTAGGTTGTCTCACACCACGATGAGAAAACTATGACATTGAGCAACACCAGTGAACAAAATCTTGATGCATTTATGGAAAAAAAAATTTAGCGGATGTATCATCTCCCTTATCCATTGAAGATCATGGATTCATTATTCTATGCAACCCACAACTATGTGAGCACGAAGGATATTGTTAGAAGCTGGGTGAAGGATCCAACGAGGTTTAGACAAACACCCACCCACACATACGAGACAAAGTCATTAAGGAAGGCCTACTAGCTTTTGGTCATCTTAGCTTGCGAAATATAAGACCAACCGAGCACATAGACCTTTCCTAAGGGGCGAGATATCTTATTGAACCAGGTGGTGAATGAGGGGAAGCCTTTCAACTGGTCAGATATTTTGGCTCGTAATTTAAGAGCCCATGTAGCACAACTCCAGGATCCTCCCAAGGGTGAGCAAGTAAGGTTTTATATGTCTACATACTTACTGGATGTGATCTGTGCACAACAACAGTTTCCTGGCATGAATTGTATGTGGAGACTGAGAGAAACTACCAAGCATATTTATTGTAAGTTTCTTTCGGATTGCAGCCATAGAGGAGTTATGGAGAAGCTAACTGATCATTTCATCATCCTGCTATACAATATTATCTTTTAGGAGGACCCACCTTGCATGTCACAAGGAGCGATGGAGGCGATATCAGAGATTTCATATTGGTTCACCTTACTGGATGGCACATTGATTAGAGTATTCGACAGGTGGAAGTTGCCACATCTTTTGCCAAGATATGCCACCGACAAAATTGTCATGCAAGAAGTATCATACCATCTCGCCACAGGGTTGTCAACAACACTGCAAAGGATGAATAAGGCGCCATGTCCCACGCTTCCTTTGTATATTATATTATACAAGATTAAGAATCTTAAAGTTGTAGATACCGAATCGAAATCCATAGTGAAGTTTGAGTTTGGTACAAAAGGCTTCAATATGTATGATCCGAGGGGAATTTTCAAACACCACTGTACGAGAATCTAATACAATTGTGTCAGCGAGGAATTTCATTTGCCAAAGGAGGAACCATGGAAGAATTTATACAACTCCTCCAAACCTGTTACATGTTATTTTGTCGCCATGACATTTGACTGTCCATATAGGTTTATCACTACCTATATTGTGCTCCCTTAGAAGTCAAAAACCCTAATGTTCCTAAACCAAATCTTGGAATTGGAGAAAATCTCATTAAAACCCTTAAAATTCTAACTCCACACTTTTTCTAGCTTTTTCCTGCGGGTTCTCGGATACTTGTTCTATAGCTTGTGGTAGCTCTTGCACGTTCTGCTATTAAAACCTGCAGACCCCCGTAAAAAGTCAAATAAATGAAAAAGTAAGTTCTAGAAGCCTAGCTGGTCGAATATTCTACCATCTGGAAGCTTCTAGAGGCGCAATCAGTTCGAGCTTTATCCCTCCACTCATGGAGCTTATCCCTTGGTCTATGGAGCTCAAATCCCTTCATGAGAGGAATCCATCCCCCTCTTCATTGAACTGAAACTTCCTCCATTTCCCTATAAATTGAGTTCATGTTTCAGTCTCAAAGGTAGATGGTAGACATACATTTTATTTGTTGAAGAAATTCTCAAGAGAGCATACTCTCTACACTATTTGTTGTTGGCATGAGAATGATCACACCTTCATGTCCATAAATCCATGCTGGTTCAAAGTAAGGAAGGCTTGTCAAACTGAAATAGGAACAATTGTTCAGGACCCCAGGAGAAACTTGTACGATATCAAGGCATCAGGTTGTAAATTTACTCTTTTCATTCAAGATAATACATATGGATCTCATTTTCTCATTGAGTTGTTCTTGTGATTATTTGAATAATTCAATACTTATACTCCTTGATCACTAAGTTAGATTAGTTGTTCTTAATTATTATATGTTGCAGGTGCTTTTAATTCTTTTATCGGTCTTTGATTGTAGGTTCTGCTTACTGAAGAAGCCTCTTTGGAGCGACTGGATAAAAGACTGCACCGAACATTGGATTTCAAGGTAGGGGCATGTCCTCTTTCTTTGTTTATAATAATTCTGAATTGCAAATAATCTAGAGAAAATGATTTACAAATGGATGTTTGATTCTAGATATTCGTAGAATGCTAGGAAGATCGATCTTATCCGCAAGAGGGATTAATCCGCATAACAAAATGGCGACTCCACTGGGGAACTAGAACTTAGTTTTCTTTATTTGTTTTCAGTTTCAATTTTAAGTTTTCTGATTGTGAATTCTCTAAGTCTGGTTGGGAAGATAACATTTATGAATCCCTAAAAAAGAGAGTGATTATTTATTTTTCCAAGTTTTTCCTTGCCTCCGCGGCTTTCAATAGAAAACAGTGCGGCAACATCCGCAGCTTTTAGTTCAAAATAGTGTGGTATCGCTCTGTTTTCCATTAAAAACTGCGGAACCCTTGAAAATTTTTGAAAAAATTAAATTTCTCTTTTTTAGAGCTAGATAACCTGATTATTCAAGTTTTCCCTGATGCATTTATAGTCTTGTCAGTCTCTGTTAAGTTAATTGAGTGTTTTGAGTTTCTTTTTTGAGAAATTCTTAATTTGATTTCCTTTAGTCATTACTTCAAGGTTTTTCTCAGCCTCTTAACAATTTTGCATCTTTTTTCTTTTTTTTTTGCAAAAAAAATTCCCCCTCATTCACTGGGGGGCTAAATTGTATTTGAGTGTTAATCGCCCTTGGGTTTTTTTAATTTTGACCTTTGGAATTCTCACCCAATTTTTTTTATTTACACTTGATTCATTCCTTAGATTACATTGGTGAAGGAAGATAATGTTGTTTTTTCTTTCGCTGAATTGGAATCGTCTTGTGTATGATAATTCTCTTGCATAGATTACATTTACATAGTTATAATTCTTCTCATTTTTAGAAAATGAATGAAAAATGTGCATAGATTACATTTGCATAGTTTTCAAGAGAATTGTGCATAGATTACAGCTGCATAGTTTACATTCTGGAAAAATAAATCGTAGATTTAGATCAGTTTCTTTGATTTGAATTTACATGTTTTTATGCTTGTTTTAAAAACATAAAATTAAAAATTGGAATTGGAAAAGTATTGGTTTTTCTTGCTGAAATTAGTGCATTAGAGAATTTGTTATATCTTCCCTTATTTATCAATTTTTTTCATTGTTGGAAGTGAATGGAAACTCTCCCCTTACTTTAGTTAGGATTCATTGAATTGAAAATATTACATTATCATATTCGATTGCATTCATTTTTGGGTCAGGTCATAACACCATTGGTTTCATATCCATTTACCCTTTTGAGTAATAATAGCCCAAATAACACAGCGCTTAATAAAATTCATCTAGAAAATTTTACATTTTCTAGGGCTCTTTCCAGAAATCTAGCTTAGGCTAGTGCTTTGGAATAGGTTGTAGTTAACTTTCCAAATCAACTAAACAAACAATAGTATCTTGTTGTCAGGAAAAATTCCAATTGTTGCAATTGTGCTCTGGGAAGCTCTTCTTAAAAGATTCAAGCACAAGATCATGTCGGACCCAGTGAGGTAATCGTATCTATCTCATTGGAAAAGACAAAAGATGTGCATGTAATACAAACAGTAAACCTCAGATTAACCATTGTCCAGAAGCCTGGGGTCACTTGTTGGCAAACCTCAAATTTACCATGTTGAGGAGCCTTCAAGGGGATTGAGCTTGATACTCTGCCCTTGTGTGTATATCAGATTGTAGACTGTTCCCCCAGGTGCAATTGTCTCGGTTGGTGACCTTATTGGCCTTAATCTTTAGGATTTTTCCCAAGGTGATGGTGGAGGGAAGGTCCCACTGTACCTGGAGCAGACGTTGAATAGACTCCCTTGGATTTTTCGGAGGGTACTCTTCACTTCGAGATGGCATAGTGGAGTTACTTGCACCGAAATATTTCATTAAGCAGGTTGTTAGGGTAACTGTTCCAACCACTAGTTTTTCACATTGATCTCTACGACGTTGGATTTCATCACCAACTAGTGATTTCGTTGTGAAAACAAACTGTTTGTATGTAGTTTGACTCCTAGATTTGATAGAGTGTGTTTATTTGTTTGTTTTTACTTTTTAGAGACCTTAGGTGTGGATTATGAATTTCAAATTGTTAATAAAATTCACTAAATTTGAATCTAATGGCAATTGTTCCGAAATTTACCAACCAAGGAACCCCTCTTAACGAGAATCCTAGTACTTTTCCTTGCTTTGGAAATGTTGTTCCTCCTTATATGGCTACATTTTCATTACTTGGATTTACAATAAGTTTACCGGTATGGTTACTTTCAACTTCGTTGGCCCCGAATACTCCAATTGTTCCACCTCAACCGGATGCTTCACCTCAACAGAGCTCACCATCTCAACATCACCAACCTCATGGTGACCCTTTAGCTTCTTCGCCCAACATGTCTTCCTCCATTTCTTCTTCTTCCCTTGGTAAAAACCTTGATGCTAGTAACCAGGTGGATAATAAGAAGAAGAAAGGGAAGAAGAGGAAGAAGCAAGATAAGAAAGAAGTCAACCAACCAATCATGGTTGTAAGTGTTAGTAGTGTTGAGGAAACCTCCACCATGCATCGTAAACCCAAATTCCCTTGCAAGCTTTGTAAGGGTGACCACTTCCTTATCAATTTTCCTGGTATTCATAAGGTCTTGGAAGTATGGCCAGACAAATCTCATCAACTTACTGTTGATCCATCAACCAGTGATTGTCAGGTTCCTGGGAAAAAGGGTAAAGTTAGGTTTCCTTGTAGGTTATGCAAAGGGAGTCATCAAACTCACATTTTCCCCCACATGGATGAAGCCTCAAAATTGTTGGAAAACCTTACTGTTCGACAACAACAACTTCCAACTAGTTACTGTAAACTTTTTCCCAACCTACTGTCATTTGACGAAGCGATTGATCTAATTCCAAGTACAGTCAATCCCACTCTTCCATTGGAGAGTGAAACTCATATCACTCAGGTTGATGATCCATTAGTTGATCAAGTGGTTGACTTGATTTCATATCCAGTCAATCCCACTCTCCCTATAGAGTGTGAAATTCATATTGCTCAGGTTCTTCTTGTTACATCATATTCTTCTACGCATCAAGGCATTTCACCTGTTCCTAAAGAACCCCCTCCTAGTACTAAGTTCTTTTCCTTTGATTGGAATAGACTGATAGAACCTCGCCTTCCTTCCTCCATCCCTTTCCAAATCATTGTGAAGGCTTGTGGTAAGAATGTGCATTGCACAAATGTAGATGAAGGTGCTTCTGTTAGTATTGTATCCTCAACTGCTTGTCAAGCTTTGGGTTCCCCTCAGCTTGTGCCTATTACAGAGAATCTATCATATTTTAAAATAACCATTAGTGAACCTTTAGGGATCCTTCCAAATTCTCCTATTACTTTAGAAGGTAAAACTGTCTGTATTGATCTTATGGTAGTTCGAGGCCCCTTGGATTTCAATTTTCTCCTTGGGTGAGACTATGTCTTTGAAGTGAAAGTTGTCGTATCGACACTCTTTCACGTGATGTATTTCCCTCACGATGGAAACATTGTGACTGTAGACCAACTTTAGTTCCTTAGTCTTTATTCGACTACCAATAATCTGACACCCCTAAATGTTCCTTATATGGAAGTGGTATCTACCCCACCATGGGTTAATTATGTGGTAACCAGTCCCATGTTTTCAGTTACCGATGCAAGTGAGCCTTTCACTATTTACTCGACTTCCTTTAACGTAGATCCGGTAATTGACATGGTGAACCCTATGGGATTATTTTAACACAATGTTCTTATCCCTATTGAGTCCCTTGACATGGTTTCCTTCCAGAGTATTTTTCTTCCTTCTGATGAAGACCTCTTGAAGGCCATGCTCGAGGTGTGTCCCTTGACATGTGTTCCTTCCAGTTGGAAGCCATGATCAAGGGATATATGAGGAGAGTTCCTGTTATTGTGTCAACCTCATTAAAAAATGAATCAGTTCATCATGAGGAGAGTTCCTTTTACTGTCTCAACCTTGTTAAAAAATGAATCAAGGATCCATGAAGATGGTTCTTTTACTGTGTCAACCTCGTTAAAAAATGAAACAGGGATCCATGAGGATGGTTATTTTCCTGTGTCAACCTCGTTAAAAAATGAATCAGGCAATGAGGATAGTCTTGTTACTATGTCAACCTCATTAAAAAATGAATCAGGTCACCTTGAGGATAGTTCCTTCAACTGTGCCAACCTCGTTAAAAAATGAAACAGGTCACCTTGAGGATAGTTCCTTTTACTGTGTCAACCTCGTTAAAAATTGAATCAGGCAATGAGCATAGTTCTTTTCCTATGTCAAGCTCATTAAAAAATGAAACAAATCCTCTCCTAATTGAGTTGAATCTTTGATTAGATCTCGTAAGTGTCAAGTTGAATCTTCCATCTGATCTCGTAAATGAACCTTCATTCCATCCACCTATTAGTAACTAGTAGTCCACTTAGGTGAATGAAATGAAGCTTGGGGGGCATATGCTCTTGCAGGTTACGCTTGGGGGGCATTGAAACTTATCTCAAGCATGATTTTTTCCTTCGTTTCAAGCTTGTGTAAAAATGAAACAAACCACTCTCAAGCACAGTTTTCCTACGTTTCAAGCTTGTGTAAAAATGAAACCACTCTCAAGCACATTTTTTCCTATATTTCAAGCTTGTATAAAAATTAAACCTATCTTGAGTCCATTTTGGTTATTATTTTCAAGACTCATTAAACTCATGAAAATCTCAAGATTATTTTGCTATCTTTCATTCTCGTAAAACACATGAAAATGTCGAGTTCTTTCCATCTTTCCTGCTCGTAAATTAAATTGAAAGTTGACCATTGATTATAATTTTATCACTTTTTCGGGCTCTTGAAAATTACGAAAAAGCGAAAACCTAGAGTTCTCTTTTAAGCCCTTTTCAGACTCTCTAAATATGAAAAGATTTATGAGTACTTGACTATTCGAAACCGTTAAAGGAAATGAACAGTCATCCCTTCAGTATAAGTTTACCCCTTTTTCGGACTGAATTGGACTATTTACGAAAAAGGTATGCGTTGACTAATCATGGTCAATAGAGTTCTCTCCTATATTATTTTATCCTTTTTTGGGCTTGAGAGGCTAAATTTACGAAAAATTACAACCACAAAGTTTACTTATGTTTTTCTTCTGACTCCCTAAAACTAAAAAAAGCCCAGTTTCTCCTATAATAGACTCGTTAAAATTTAACAGTAAAGGACCTGTCGATTACAAACAAGAAAGAACCACTCCTTCTTAGGGTTTGATTTTAATAATAAGATAGAATCATCTGAAGGATGAGCTTACACAAACAAGAAAATGTTATCCTCCTCAAGCTTGAAAAAATTAAAGAGGTACTTGCCAGTAATGGTGGTGGAAAAAGAGAGAAAAAGAATTCAGTTGTCACCCTTGTTTAAAAAGCAGTATACCATTCTTGAACACGACACTTTGTCATAGTTGGACCTGGGTTGGGAAATCCTTTATCTAACAGTTAATCAAACCACAATGAAAGTCTTCAGTCGGTTTCTGGGTATTATCTTTAGGTCAATTATTACCAAACCATTTGCATTGTCGTTATGTGTTCAAGATATAGTTCAAATAAATCATTCATTGCAAACATTTGTCTCCATTCACGTTGATTATCCCTGAGTCAGTCCTTGCAAATATTTCTTCAAAACTTGATCTAATGGTTTCGCGTTGTGGGCTTTCCTACGACGTATCACTTTCTATCGATGACAACTCATCATATAGGAAGTTGATCTAGAATCCTATCAGTACCTTGGAATCTACATGCCCTAATGGCAGGTTTCTCGTCTTCGATGACAGGTTGCATCATTGACCTTTGATTGAATGATTCTATTAAATGTTCGACTGCAAATCATTTATTCACACTTCATGGATTGTTTTGAGTAGTTTGAGATCCATTGTCATTATTGGTGGTTTCTATCACTCTTGTTAATAGTTCACATCATTAACTAGTAATCAAGTGGTTTCTACCATGTTCGACTTTGACACAATCAATCGCATGGATAGAATCGTACTAGTTTGGGAAGCAGAAATCAAGACCCTGGATCTAGTTTCCACCATCCAGGCTGTGAGGAGTTTTATTATTCATGATACAATAGACTACTTATGACAGATGGTTGTGCCCATGTTGTGTCTACTATTGATGTAATATTAAAATCATATATGTACCAAAAAATTTTGTTAGTTTTGATCTGAGTATGGGAATGCCTACCTCAGTGATGATATATATATATATATATATATATATATATATGCTTGCATTGAATGTTTTTATAGGTTTTCGACCAATGTGTCCGCAATCCAATCCTCGGAATGATAAAGCACTTCACTCTTCAAAACAACCTTAGACTTCGCACTTTAGGGGGAAATCTATTACACGTTATTTTGTCGCCATGACATTTTACTATCCATATAGTTCTATCACTACCTATATTGTGCTCCCTTAGAAGTAAAAACCCCTAATGTTCCTAAACCAAGTTTGGAATTGGATAAAAGCTCATTAAAACCCTTAAAATTCTAACTCCACACTTTTCCTAGCTTTTTCCTACAAGTTCACGGATACTTGTTCTATAGCTTGCGGCAGCTCCCGCACGTTCTGCTATTAAAACCCGTGGACCCTCGTAAAAAGTCAAATAAAGGAAAAAGTAAGTTCTAGAAGCCCAGTTGGTCGAACATTCTCCCAACTGGAAGCTTCTGGAGGCGTGATCAGTTCAAGCTATCCCTCCACTCATGGAGCTTATCCCTTGGTCTATGGAGCTCAAATCCCTTCATGAGAGGAATCCATCCCCCTCTTCATGGCACTGAAACTGTCTCCATTTCCTTATAAATTGAGCTCATGTTTCAGTCTCAAGGGTAGATGGTAGACATACATGTTAGTTGTTGAAGAAATTCTCAAGAGAGCATACTCTCCACACTAGTTGTTGTTGACATGAGAATGATCACACCCTTATGTCCATAACTCCATGCTGGTTCAAAGAGAGGAAGGCTTGCCAAACTGAAGGAGGAATGATTGTTCAGGACCCCGAGAGAAACTTGTACGACATCAATGCATTAGGTTGTAAAATTACTCTTTTCATTCAAGATAATACATATGGATCTCCTTTTCTCATTGATTTCTTCTTATGCTTATTTCAATAATTCAATACTTAGACTCGTTGATCACTAAGTTAGATTAATTGTTCTTAATTATTATATGTTGCAGGTGCTTTTAATTCTTTTGTCTGTCTTTGATTGCAAATTCTGCTTACGGAAGAAGCCTCTTTAGATCAAATGGATAAAACACTGCATCGAACTTTGGATTTCAAGGTAGGGGCATGTCCTCTTTCTTTTTTTTATAATAATTCTAAATTGCAAATAATCTTGAGAAAATGATTTAAAAATGGATGTTTGTTTCTAGATATTTGTAGAATACTAGGGAGATCGGTCTTGTCCGCAAGAGGGATTAATCTGCATAAAAAGATCTCGCAACTTGATCAGTATAGCTGGGACCTCATAGAATTCTCCACATACAAAAGTAGTTCCAGAAGAAACAACAAAAAAAGAAAACAACCTGGTATAGGATAAGGGAAAGAGGAATGCTTTTGATAGTGTAGAGGAGGAGAAAATGTGGAAGATGCAAGAAGATCCTCTTGTATAACAAGTAGCTTTGGCGATAGAAGCAAAGAGGAGGTAAAGGCCATAGAGAGAAAAGCGGAGGAAGAGAGAGAAGTAAATCTTGGAGGAAGCAATGTTGAGAGCGCAAAAAGTAGAATAAGAGCTAAGGGAAGAATGAGAGCTAAGGAGAATAAATTAAGAGGAGAAGCATGAGCAAGAAGAAGAAGAAGGAAGGCAAGGTGCAATAGAAAAATAAATGGCACCCGTACAGGTTGAAGAGTAGGAACAAGATCAACCAACAACAGAGGGAGCAAGTGAACAGATGTAGGATTGAGAGCTTGCTTAGAAAATTGAGGAGTTGATTGAAGTTGCAGATATGGAGTTGGGGTCGGAGCCACAAGATGAAGATGTGTACCTAATACCTAGTGCACCAAAATTCACCATTAGGACTCCACCACCTCCAACCGCAAAGCCATCCCCAAGCAAGGAAGGGGAGATAGTTCCCCTTGATGATGATTCAGTGATGGATGTGTACAATCTGTCATTTGATGAACTCCAGAAGAATATTGCACAAGCACGAATAAAGCACTTCCCAGATGATCATGCATCAATTGAATTTATGAGAGAAAGGGTGATAGTGGCGAACACCAACATGAATCCAAAATATATTGTCAATTATAACTTGGCTTTCACAAGTGTAGCGAGATCTAACACTCAGTATTTGTTGGCTGAGAATAAATAGTTGGCACAAAATATATATATTATCCGACAAGAGAATGAATAGCTCTGCACAACAACGCATAATGCACCTTTTGCACAGGTACACCTGGAGGAGATGAGAGCAACGATACTTGCCGAAGAATTCACACTTGGAGACATTATGCAAGATCTCTATGAGGAGCTTGTGACCTTACATAAAGCAGTTGTATGCTTACATGACTTGCAACAACATCGCAAAGATTTTTTCAAGACCCTTAGGAATTTGCAGGCTTCTATCACCACCGTGCATGATTGGAGAATGTGATATAATGGGGAACTTCTTACCTTGGTCAAGAAGATGAAGCTACAAGCAGAGCTAGAGAAAGCGAGAGTTCAAATGTTGATCTAGGACAACAAGCAACTCACCTCTTTCATTAGAAACATTCCTGCCTCATATGTACAAATACATAATAGTTTGGATTTCATGGTGAGAACCCATGGGGTCCCTTCAGTGGGCACACTTAATGAGACTGAACACAAAGGGAAAGTAAGAGAGGAGATCGATCAATACTTGGAGCAGCTGAAGTAGATGACCACCCATGAGGAATTAGAGTTGAATAGACCAAACATGCATACCTACATCGGTGGTATTATTCAAATAAAAATAATGTTGCTCCTAATTGAGAAAGTGGTTCAGAACGGTTCCAAGACATTATACTCAGATGCTATGGAGGCAAGAGTTCGCTTCCATCTCAATACTATCATGCAGTTTGGGGAGACCATCCAGCAGTATCGAGATTGAGGTCAATATGTGACCAAGAAGCATCAAGTCGAAGTTTCCCAACTTGAGTTCAACCAAGCTCCAACATCATAGTGTTTTGTCTTATTAGGCTATCAAGTTGTCCCTACCCTATTTTGTCTTATATGGGTACGAGTGGAAAATGTAATATTATTGGTAACTATTGTAAAAGTGAAATTCTAAGTGTCCTTGTTGGAATGTGAAGAGTCATATGTAATGTAATGATTTATTTTGTAAGAATTTTAAGATTCATGTGGGGAGTCCAAGAGGCACAAATTGGGCATGCCAAGAGTCACCCCCTTTGTTATAAATATATCCTCATAACTCATGTAACAAGAATTTTGGGAGCCGAGATTTTGGCTAGGTTTAGGCTTAGAAAGAGCTTGGGAGTTTTGTGTGAGCCTTGGCTTATCCGTAGCGTAGAGGGAGTATACTTATTTGGAGGAGTAGCTGTTGTAGACTTCACGTTCCAATATTGGGGCAAGTGGCTTGTTAAATGTTGTATGCATGATTAGAACTATCACTTTTAATAAAACTAAGAGCTAACACACTTTCATGCATTTATTGGGAATATAGTAGGACCATTCTTGTTGTATTTTTGATGTATTTTATTTAACTTACACATGTGATTATGAACTATTCCGTTTTCATTTGTATGTATCATGTTGGATGCGTGTTGATGTGTTAATACATCACCTTAACTTGTGGACTACTCTACTTGTTAGTTTGTGTGGTGTCATTTTGCTTGTGTGTTCCTTCTAAGCTGTTGTACTATTACAGGCTTCCAAGGGCTAGACTTCCTTTTCCCTTTCATGTATTGGAACCATCATGCATCTCACTTGACTCTTTGGATGGTCACACACTTGTTCTCAACAAATACATTGTGCACCACTCTATGTGTTTTGCAAACCAAGGCAGATAATTAACACCCCACTGCTGGGACTCCTACTCCAAAAAATGTGAGGTCTAATTGGGACTTCATATTGGGGAGATACCCTAAATGTTGGTGGGTCCAAAAATGTCAACATTTTTGACGCTAGAAGTAGGGCTAGATGACAAGCTGAGCCCTTGAAGTCCATTTTGAATTCCCACACTCATTTAATGACTTCTTCCACAATCAAACTCAAGACATGTTTTTCTAGAGACATAAAATCACAAGTGCCAACAAATATCATTGATGACATGACCTGTCACATCTTAAATTTGATGGCGAGGGTGAAATAACCATACTTGAGCATACTGAACTTTTTCTTGAATTTTTCACATAACACAACATCCCCATTGAGGATGTTGGTTGTTGGTTGTTCATTCTCACATTTGAAGGGTGCTTGAGGAAATTGTGTAACACATTGACTCATGCCTCCATTCACTCTTTCGAACATATTGTCACATAATTGTTTCGTTCTTTTGACAAGTATGATCATAAACAACTGTGCAAGAAAATTTTGAAATTGCGAAAAACATCCGATGAATCACTACATAATTTTCACAATCGTTTTCTATGGTTGTTGGTTGTTCATTCTCACGTTTGAAGGGCACCTAAGGAAATGGTGTCACACATTGACTCATGCCTCCATTCACTCTTTCGAACATATTGTCACATAATTGTTTCATTCTTTTGACAAGTATGATCATAAAAATTTGTGCAAGAAAATTTTGAAATTGCGAAAAACACCCGATGAATCACTACATAATTTTCACAATCGTTTTCTACATTTATGTTTTTAATTTCTAGAAGATGAAGTTGATTGGTATTTCTTGTTCGAAATATTTCTATATCTTGTTCAAATTCCACTAAGTCTGCATGATTGGGAATCTTTGAAATCACTCCCAACATACCTCGATGTTAGAGCTTCCAAATATGCAATAGGAAAGGTTGTTGTTCCAGATGACCCTCTGTCTGCTTCTTATCAAACAACTCTATTTCCACAGGTTGAGGTGGGATAGATTCATAATTCATTTGTTGATCCACCACCATCTTCTCCCACCAAACATACTCAGAATTTTAGCACAGGTTTTGATTGTGAGTCTAATGGTTGTGATGAAGTGTTATCTCCTCATCCTCCATCCTTTGGTCCCTCTGGTCCTTCGAGTTGTGAGTGTTTATGTTCACCTATTTCAAACCTTTATTTTGATGTTCATGAGGATCAAGTGTTGGATGGAGTTACTATTTAGAATCCAACTTATGATATAATTTATGATGATTATGTGTTGGAGCCCATAGTTGAACAAGAATATACAATGGATGATGAATTCCTCTCTTCCGTAGCTCTCCCGCATAATCTTGACATTTTCCACAATTCTGTCATTTTGGTTGAATCTTCTGAAAATTTAGTTCTTAATCACGTTAATACTTTTGATCATTCACATAACACATGGGATGTCAGTTTTTCATCCAAATTCAGAGAGGATGAATCTTTTACTCATGATCGTCCCAATCTCTCTTCTTACCTTTTTGAAAATATAAAGGGTGAAATTTCTCATTTTTAATCTCTCCCTTTTTACGATTCTTCAAATCATGAGGATGCCTCCATATGTGATCTTGAAATTTTTTATTGTGGCTGTTGCGATCTTTTCATTGATTTAGTTGTTCACAATTATAATTCTTCCACTGTTGATTTTTCTAAGCCACTAATCTTTGATGATCTACCTTCCAATGAGTTGGAACTTCCTTAAGTTTTCGAGGCACTTGAGCCTGACATTATGGTTATGTGAGGTTTTCGTAGCCTTGAGGTCATTTCCACCTCCGATTAGAAGAGTGTTGAATCTTTTGAGGCTCCTCATCACTCTATTGTACAAATTGAATATCAATCAGTTTTGCAATTTTCACATCCTCCACTTGTGTTACACGATCCTATTTCTCAATCATTGGAGAAGTCATATTTAGTGAGCATTATGGCAAAACGAAAATTTTCTTCTTTCTTTATGTTTGATTGCCTTCGTTGTTCAAAATTTTGTGTTTGTAAGTCTTTGACTCACAATGTGTCACAACACCATGACACAATCACATCATGTTTTCCTGCGCCTTTCGCCTCTACTCTTCTGTGTGTTCATTCAAACTTTGAACGTTGTGGTTTGATTTGTCCTAAGTTTTTGTTTACTCTTATGCTTGTATATCTTTCTTGACATGCATTCCCTTGCCCACGTAGGCCAACCATCGTGCCGATGGCGGCATTTGAAGTGTTGAAGTCCAACAAGAAATTGCAGCACACACACTTGTGTGGGACCAATAGGTCCTAATGATACATCAGTGTGATGGCCAAATTAATTAATTAATTTGGTGCAGTGTCTAATTTAATTTTCCCTTAATTAAAATGGACAATAAAATGCAATCTTATCTCATGATCACTTGTAATAGTTAACTGAGTGTGATAAGCTCAATTAGATCCTGTATTTCAAGTTGAGGGTGGTTGGTGAGGCATGCAGAGTAATTATATTATTTATGGAGTTCGAATTGTAGTTGGTGCATTAGTTTAATGCATGAGTAATCAGTTAACTCAGTTAGGTGAGTTAGAGTAACTTGAACTAGTTGTAACTATTCGTTGCACGAGTGAGAGATCAAGTGAATTAAATATTATTTAATTCACAATCAATGATCTACCATGCATTTGATGATTTAATATTAATAGTTGCATGCATGTCAGTTCCAGTGGAGACCAAATTGAGACAAAGGTTAAAGGGAGGTTAACTATCAGTTGTGTGATTAGTAGGTTGCCTGCATGCAACTAGACATCCATTGGAGTGACCATTATCCTTGCATAGTTTAGGAAGGCTAAATTTCCTAAAGAATTTGGATTGCATTCATCAGGAATTGTGCAAGCAAGGCAGACTGTTTAGAGGCTGAGAATTGGCTAAGTGTTGACCAGTTGAAAATCGAAGTGAAATCACGATGTTTGGATTTTAACTGGTACCACCTACTCTAAATCAGTTTTATCTTTCCGGTTAATCCTTGTCGACCTAGTCAAGTAGAGTAAGGAGGGGAGGAAAACCTTAAGCATGTTAGAGGTGTATATAAATAGCCTTCCCTGAAGGGACAATCTCTTCTGCTCTTAATAAGTCAGGACTCCTCTTCCGCCCCATGAAATAAATAAGTGCCTATGCACAGTTCTATGAGAAAAAAAATGAAAAAATAATAAAGGGAAAAATAAGAGAAAGGATTCCTGCACAAAGAGGTGAAGCAATCAACTCCACCGAGGTATTTTCTAGGCTCCCTGGTAGCGGAGCAATGTTTTTGTTCCTGAAGTGACTTCGTTGGCATATTGTTCAGGCCTACTGGCAGCATAGCAACACCAGAGATGAAAATAAGACTCTGACAAATTATTTTACTTGTGCACTTATATAATCCTCATCCCTAATCGAAACAACTTAGGTTGACTTGTCTTGGTTGGTGCGTCACCGATGAAGAAGATGGATGGGACTATGTATTTAACTCAGACTAAATGAGGAAGTTGTGGTAATCAATGAATTGAACAATAATTCCATAAAGGTAAGATCATTTTGCATGAGACAAGATTCATTCAAAGAGCTGGAGTTATACTAGTGTGTCGCCAGTGTTGTAGTGGCTACAATCACCCTCCAAAATTTTTCCTTTGCTTAGATTTTGGAGCCTAATCTTCTTTTCGCAGGAGCTTATCTTGCACTGCTATCAGGTATTCATGCTATGATTGATGTTTATCCTTTATCTATTCTTGTGTTCACTTGATTTTAACTTAGTTAATATTTCTAAGTCACAAGCTCACCTCATGTCTTGGTCTTGCACAACAGTTCTAGGCTTGCCTCTAGAAACTGCGTAATCCATGAGGGAAAGCAACCTTGATGACTGGAATTGCACAGTCATGAATGGAAGTCAGCCTTGAGCTCGGAAACTGTGCAATCATGGAAGGCATCCCAACACTCAGCCAAAAAACTGCACAATCCCTCACTAAGCTCAGAAAATGCACATTGCATTGAGCCGAAAAGTTTCCCAGTTCCCAAAATTGCGCAATATTTCCTGGTGATGTGCATGGAAAATTTTCTCCAAAAAATCAGAAAAAAAAAACAGAAAAAAAAACATCCCTAAAATCTAGGGATATATTTTTAGTAACCCGAAGGAAGCTTGCTATTTTTGAAAATTCTTTCCACGTGTTGCTTTTTCCTTGATTTTAGGCATGTGCATCATAAAAACTAATTTTCTCAAATATATTTAATCAACTCCCCTAGAAATCATTTACACATTCGATCTTGGAGCTCTAGCATTCCTGAGGAGATCAAGGAACATTCAGTGCAATCGTCGTCGCTTTTTTGGGTGAGTTCGCATTTATCGCTTTTGTAGTTTTTTCTGTCGCTTTTTGTCGTTTTGTTTGTGTTGGTCCTTTTTTTATTGTTTCTTTGCATGGATGTTGGCATTTAAACTTTCTTTATCTTTTATAAATATCGTTTCAAGTTATCGTTTTCCTTTCACGTGTCCCATCGGTTTCTTCGTTTTTGCACCGATGCTCACCATTGTGGCGACTCTCCTCACCGATTTGGTTTTCTTCCCATTCATTCAGTTTCTGCACTCAATATTCTTTGATTCATTCAAACTTAGTCAGATCTATGCTCAAACTAACACCATCTCTCAGATATGCTCATTTTTCAAACTTCCCTTCGGCAGATCTGCCATCCCCTTGGCTGATTTTCACTTGGCCTAGATGGGCACTACGTAATCTTAAGGCTCAAGCTAAGAGCTTGGCCTCTGGGACTGCTTAGTGTGCAATACAGGCTGGCCAAAATTCACATTGCATAGTTCCAGGGGTCAGTTTGCATCCCTGGCCACTAAGATTGTGCAATGCACAATATCTCCTAGACCACTGCCAAGGCTGAACTACACATTGTGTAGTCTTAGGCCTCAAGCTTCAACCATGACTAGTGGGACTGCACAATGTGCAATTCCCTCAGGCAGCCAACCCCTCTTTCTAGTGAAATTGCACAATATTTCCCATCAGATGCCCAATTTGTTTCTCGAACATGCCTTGAAAGTGTTTTTTCTTGAAACAAATGTATGTTTTCCATGAGCATATTTTCTGTTCCACAGGTACAACAGTTATTGAGCACCTCTCCAATAGTCAATATTACCATGGCACTCAAGAGAGATGCATCAAAATAAACCACTGAAAGGAGTACCGGGGAAGCAATTGAGAAAGTGTCGTTTTACTTGTAGTATATGCACACACTCAAAAATTTGTAGAAAAGGAATCAAAACTGACATGGCAACAAATTATATATGATTTTGCAAAGGAATTCGGGGCATATTTAGAGGACAAACATGTTTATCTTAGCATCCGTCAGTCAGGACTATATAAGATTGCATGCAGGTATCTATCCTTCTCGTGTGCAGATGTGATCAGCTGGGTTATCTCACACACCGATGAGAAAAATATGAAATTGAGCTACACCAACGAACAAAAGCTTGCTACATTTATGGTAGCATATTTTCAGTGGATGTAACATCTCCTTGATCCAGTGAAGATCATGGACTCACTATTTTATGCCACCAACAACTATGCGAGCATGAAGGATATTGTCAGAAGTTGGGTGAAGGAGTCAGTGAAGTTTAGACAGACAGACACCCACACATACAAGACAAAGTCACTTAGGAAGGCCTACCAACTTTTGGTCATCTTAGCTTGCAGAATATACATCCAACCGAGCACAAAGACCTTTCCTGAGGGGTGGGCTGTCTCATTGAATTAAGTGGTGAATAAGGGGAAGTCGTTCAACTGGTCCTACCTTTTGGCTCATTAGCTAAGAGCCCATGTAGCATAAGCCTGAGATCCTCCCAAGGGAGAGCAAGCAAGGTTATATATATTTGCATATTTACTAGATGCTATCTATGCACAAAATCAATTTTCTGGCATGAAATGGATGAGGACATCGAGAGAAACTATCGTGCATATTTATTGTAAGTTGATTTCGGATTGCAACCATATAGGAGTTATGGAGGAACTAATTTGTCATTTCATCATCCCACTATACAAGATTATCTTTTAGAAGGAACCACCTTACATGTCACAAGGAGAGATGGAGGCGATATTAGAGATTGCAGATTAGTTCACCTTATCAGATGACACATTCATTAGAGTATTTAGTGGAAAAAAGCCACCACATCTTTTACCAATATATGCCGCCGACATAATTTTCATGCAAGAAGTATCATACCATTTCACCACAGGGTTTTCAGGAGCACTGCACAAGACGAAGAAGGCGCCATGGCCCACGCTTCCTTTGTAGATTAGATTATACAAGATTAAGAATCTCAAAATTGCAGATATCGAATCTAAAGCCATAGTGAATTTTGAGTTCGGTACAAAAGACTTCAATCTATATGATTCAAGGGAATTTTTAAATACGATTGTATGAGAATCTAGTACAATTAGGTCAGCAAGGAATTTCATTGGCTGGAGGAGGAATGATAGAAGAATTGCTACAAATCCTCTAGACCCTGCGAACCAATCAGTATAGTTGGGACCTTATAGGCTACTCCATAGATGACAGCAGTTCCAGAAGCAACAACAACAGAAAGCAGCAACCCGGTACAATATAAGGGAAATAGGAAGGTTATCGATAGTGCAGTGGAGGAGAAAAGATGGAATATGCAAGAAAACCCTCTTGTTGAACAATTAGCTTTGGTGATAGAAGAAAAGAGGAGGCAGAGGATATAGAGAGTAGAGCAGAGGAAGAGAGAGAAGAACTTGGAGGAAGTAGAGCTAAGAGCACAGAAAGTAGAACAAGAGATAAGGGAAGAACGAGAGCTAAGGAGAAGAGAACAAGAGGTGAAGTAGAAGAAGGAAGAAGAAGGAAGGGTTCTATAGAATAAGAAATGCCACTGATACAAGTTGAAGAGCAGGAACATGATCAACCAACAACAGAGGGAGTGAGAAAATAGTTGCAGGATCGGGAGTTGTCTGAGCATATTGAGGAGTTAATTGAAGTTGCAGATATGGAGTTGGGGCTGAAGGCGCGAGATGAAGATGTTGACCTAATGCCCAGTGCACCACAGGTCACCATTCATACTCCACAACCTGCAATCGCAGAGCTATCCCCGAGCGAGGAAGGGGATACAGTTCCCCTTGATGATGATCTAGTGATGGATGTGTACCATTTGTCATTTGATGAAATCCAGAAGAATATTGTACAAGCGCGAAGAAAGCACTTCTTGTGTGATCACTCATAACCTGCATTCATGAGAGAAAGGGTGATTGTGGTGGCAACAACAAGAATCCAAAAGCTATTGGCGATGCCAACTTGGCCTTAGTAGGTGTAGTGAGATCTAACACTCAGAATTTGTTGGTTGAGAATAGACAGTTGGAACAAAATCTACAGCATGTTCGACAAGAGAAGGAACAACTCCACGCAACAGTGCAGAATGCACCTTCTGCACAGGTCTACCTAGAGGATATGAGAGCAACGATACTTTCTGAAGTATCCACAATTGGAGACACTATGTAGGATCTCTGTGAGGATATTATGACCGTACATAAATCAGTTTTATACTTACATGACTTGCAACAAAAAAGCAAAGAGTTTGTTAAGACCCTTAGGAATGTGCAGGTTTCTATCACCGCCATGCATGATTGGACAATGCGATAAAAGGGGGCACTGCTTACCTTGGTAAAGAAGATGAAGCCGTAGGTAGAACTAGAGAAAGCGAGAGTTCAGATGTTGATCCAAAATAACAAGCAACTTGCCTCTTTCATTGGAAACGTTCAAAACTCATATGTATGGATATATAACAAATTGGGTTTCATTGTGAGAACCCATCAGTTGGCACACTCACCAAGAGTAAACATAAAGGGAAAGTTAGGTAGGAGATTGATTAGTACTTGGAGCAACTGAAGTTGATGACCACCTAGGAGGACTTAGAGCGAAATAGAAAAAACATGCAGGCCTACATCGGTGGTACTGTTCAGATCAATACAATGTTGCTCTTGATTGAGAAATAGGTTCAAACCATTTCCAAGACGTTGTACCAGGATGCTATAGAGGAAAGAGTTCGCTTCCAGCTTGACACTATCATGTATTTTAGGGAGACCATCTAGTAATATCGAGCATGGCATCAATATGTGGCCAAGAAACATCAAGTCAAAGTTTCCCAACTTAAGTTCACCCAAACTTCAACATCATAATTTTTTGTATTGTAAGGTTTTCAAGTTGTTTCTACCCTGTTTTGTCTTAATATATGGGTACGAGTGGAAAATGTAATATTATTTGTAATTATTGTAAAAGTGAAATTCCAAGTGTCCTTGTTGGAATGTAAAGAGTCATATGTAATGTAATGAGTTATTTTGTAGCAAGTTGAAGATTCATGAAGGGAGTCCAAGAGTCACAAAGGGGGCATGCCAAGTTTCACCCCCCTTGTTATAAATATATCCTCATAACTCTTGTAACAGGCTTTTTGGGAGCCGCGATTTTGGCTAGGATTAGGCTTAGAAAGAGCTTGGGATTTTTGTGTGAGCCTTGGCTTATCCGTAGTGTATAGGGATTATACTTCTTTGGAGGAGCAGGTGTTGTAGACTTCACATTCCACTATTGGGGAAAGTGGCTTATCAAATGCATTATGTATGATTGGAACTATCACTTTTAATAAAACTTAGAGCTAACATGTTTTCATGCATATATTGTGAATATGGTAGTACTACTCTTGTTGTATTTTCGATGTATGTTATTTAACTTATGCATATGCTTAGGAACTATTTCGTTTGGATTTATATGTATCTTGTTGGTTGCGTGTTGATGTGTTAATCCATCACCTTAACTTGTGGACTATTCATCTTGTTAGTTTGTGTGATGTCATTTTTCTCATGTGTTCCTTCTAAGCTACATACTACTACAAGATTCCAAGGGGCACACTTCCTTCTTCCGATTGGAACCGTCATGCATCGCACTTGACTCTCCGCAAGGTCACATAGTTGTTCTCACCAGCTATACCATGCACCACTCTTTGCGTTTTTCAAACCAAGGCAGATCATTAATACCCCATTGTTGTGACTCCTACTCTAAACTGTGTGAGGTCTAGTTGGGACTTCGTGTTGGGGAGATCCCCTAAATGTTGGCGGGTACAACATCGTCAACATGGTGGAAGGATGATGATGTGAGTGAACCAAATGCATCAAAGCAACATTAATTTTGCCTATGAAACAATACCATCTATTTGAAAACAAAGTGCATGGCTAACTGATAAAATAAAGTTGCATAAACAAATTCTAAACTACTAATCACAGGAAATGAAACAACTATGCAAAGGATGAGTAAAATTTAAAATGAAGACTATTATTACATGAAGGACATTTTTTTTGTGTTTATCACGTTAAGGTAGATCAATAAACTCAGAAAAATAACTCACTTATAAACCCTGCAAAGATAATAATTTTTTCATAAATAATATTTTCAGAAAAATCACAACTAAACTAAATGAATGAAAATGAAATGTACAAGGGGTATTGAGCTCCTCAGTTAGGCCCTAACCCAGGGAGACTTAGGTCCCTTAGAATAAAATCATATTGAGACAAAGGGATGCTTTTAATTAATATTCAAACGTGTTCATGCATGAAACATGACAAACTAAAATAATAGGTAGAAGCCTTTCTCTAATGTTGACTATATTCCTCTAGAGTTATCACATCCCTACTGGGCTGCTAAGGCCTCTTATTTATAAAAATAGTGCTTGAGGGACAACCTCCTTGAAGGGAAGACTGCTTCCCTCCAAAATCCTTGAAAATGTGGATTTGGGTCCTTAGTGTTCTCGCAACTATAAGGAGGTAGTAAATGTCCTTGAATCAACCGAGTTGTGATTAGCGTGTAGCAGGGGACAAGCCCCATAATATTATCATGTTGAACTCCTACGTAATCTACATAGGGTATCCTAAATATCCTACACATTTAATGCATTAGGCACCCAAGATATATCAATTATCTCATAATATCCCCAATGCCTATCACTAGATGCTATGTTTCCCGATCTATGAACCCCACCCCCCACAATTAGATCTGATGGTCAGGACTCGCCCGAGAGATCTAAACCTTGTGTGGGGGTTCGACCCTGTGCTGACGTTAGAAAGTGGGGGAGGGTCGTGCGATATAATCTACACCATTGATATGAATAAGTTGATCAACGACATGCATGGGGGGTCCCCTCCCCACTGACATCACACTAGGGTGGGGGTGCACACACCATCGAATCATCAACGGTGATCCTCTACCGTTGATGCACTCTCGGGACCTTGCTTAACGTCACATCCCACTCTGCCTTAAAATTCTCACTAATCTGGTGACCCACGTCATTTTGTGCCTCTGATCTATGGATTGCACCGAGTAACCTGCTCAAAGGTTAACGAGGTTTGGGGGAGGCACAAATTGGTTTGATCAACTCACCCATCACCAAATCGACAACCAAGATTAATTGCGATACCATTTTGTCTCATTTTCCAAAACTGCCACAGAGAGTGGCGCAAAGTAGTTTCCTACTTCCCCAAAACCACTTCCGGTTTTGTTGATCGACGCATAATGAATAGATGAATCCCATCCCTCCAGTCTCCATGTCACCCCAGTGCCATAATCTCGATGCCCTTCGCAACTACCCCCACTTGCGCCTCTGGGGTGGGACCTCTCACACATGTCATCCTGGGCCCTTTGCCCTGACTCTCTCTGAGATTTACCTCCTTGGGCTTCTAAGGGAAGAACTCCAACACACGTCATCTCGGTCCTTGTCACCCCAACACTCTCTAGCCTGCTCCTCTTTGCACCACCGAGATGAGGCCTCCAGGACACGTCATCCCAACCTAGCTACCCCGACGACTCTCGTCGCCCATTCCTCTTGTGCCTCTAGGATGGAACCTTTGAGACACGTCATCCCTGGGACCAACCACATCGTTGAATTCCATAACACCATGATGCTTCTGTTTTATCCAATCATGAGAAGGCGTGATCTTAGCTCCCAATCCAAGAATTCCACGTCCTCCTGTCACCTTCAAAGGTGGCTCTTAGGGAAAGATAGTTTCACCGACATGGTCGTGACTACCACCAAGGGAACATATAAGGCCTCCACTATGCAAAGTGGCCCTAATTTATATCGCGTTTTTATTAATTTTAAGCAAAAACTATGCCCAAGCTTCCATTACCATAGTCCAACCATTATTTTAAGTGTTAATTGGCCTATAGAGGCTTAAGCACCTCACCAATTTCCCCATATCATATGCATATCTATGCACAAATTGTGCCTATAACGATGACATTTATATGCAAAGCAGATATGATCATGCATTACAGCATTAGATTAAAGCCACACTCGCAAGGAGCACATCACAATCTTAAGACCAATTAAAAATATTCCATTCCTTCCACATTACCACTATAAGTAATTCATAATTCAATAAATAAATGAAGATTTCATATAACAATCAAACATATGCAAATACATCTAGTGGTGTAGGATACATGTGTAGAGACTTATCTTGACTTTAAAACAGAAGAAGGGGAAACTGATTTTGGGACAAGGACTCTCCACCAAACCATAGATAGTTGTAGCCAAGCTTACTTGTAGTTGTCACCCCGAGCCATATTCTATAGAATGAGGGGATTGCTTCAAGGATAAAACACCACTTCCAACTAAAATAAGGACTCCAAAGGATTTCTTTCCTCCACCCACCAACCACTCAGTAGTAAAATAAAACACAGGGAATCAAGAGACCAATTGCCTCCACCCCAAAGATATCAGGGGAATCTAGAGATTAAATCTCCACCCTTAAAACAAAACAAAATGGTTCCACCAATTTAGGGGAATCCAAAACCCACTTTAAATCAACAACAAGAAGGTTTTAGAGGTTCTCCCTCCAGGAATCCAAGGACACGATCCTCTACCCACACCACTAAGGGAATCCAGATAAAACCATCTCCACCCTCTAGCTTTACAGGGACTCCAGAGGTATTACTCCTCACCAAGGAGAAGCCATCTGGTCACCAATCTTGCCAACATAAACCAGTTCACTATCTTTCTCTTCTCTCCTCTTTTGCAACATCCTTTTTTTGCTACTCCTCCCTCCTATGCCTGTTCTCTGTGGTTGTCTCCTCTTTTTTCTTTCTTTTTTTCCCATCCTACCCAGTCATAGAATTTGAATGCCTTCTCTTCCTGTTGTTTACTTACTGAACAAGAGTTGACCTCATGTCCTTCTTGTCAACATCGTTAACCTTCATTATTTCTAAGGTGGTGGAATATATAAAATGATTTTCCATATTTGAGGCATTTGTTTTTGTGCATGTTAAATTTGTTTCATATAATGGCCATTATAATTTGATGATGGGAAATACCATGTGATTACTTCTTACATTATGAAAACTATGATCTCTTTAGACAACTATATACTATTCACTATTTTTTTTTTAAATTAATACTTATCAACTATCTTTAATTAATTATACAATGTGTAATATAATATTTTTGTTTTATAATTAATTATAGTCTTTTTTTTTAATTCCCAAATTATCTATTTTATTATCATTTTATTTATTTATTGTTATTTTTGTTTGTTTGCTTGGTAGTGTGGGTTCTTACATGACTTAACGCCAAACCTATGGTCTGAGAAACTACGACAGAGGGGTATCTAAGCCATCAAATCACTTGGGGATCGCACCCGACCTCGGCCACACCAACCCTTATCATGGCTATATTTTTTTTTTTCCTTCAGGGGATTGGAACTTGTGATCTTTTCATCACGAGTGTCTTAACATCACACTCTTCACTGTCGAACCAAACCCCTATTGGAATCATTTTATTTATTTATTCCCAAATTGTCTATTTTATTATTTTAAAGTAGAAGACTTGTGTGGAAGTCAAAGAAGTCAAAACATCCATAAATTGCACACTAAATAGATTATTATTATTATTATTATTATAATTAATTATAATAAATTTTTTATTTATTCCCAAATTATCTATTTTAGTATTGTAAAGTAGAAGACTTGTGCGGAAGTCAAAACATCCATACGTTGTACGCTAAAAATTATATAGCAGTTGCAGTGAGAAGGCAAGCCGCTTGCAAATGAACTTGTTTTTAAATCAGGTGCAGAGTTAGAGATAGATATACTATGATCCAAATAGACTTGCACCGATAAGTTGATTAACCCATAGCATTAAGGTTTATGGTATTTTAAGTTGTGAACCTGTGATTTTACAACTTGCATCTTCGAACCTCACCAAACCGTCATGAAAACTCTTAAAAATAATTTTGGAGAACCTTTATTGAATTTCCTAAAATTATCGCAATAAGCCTGAGGTGAACTATGTACAATTTGGTGTCCTGGAATTTATTATTATTTTTCTTATGCTGAAACTGATTCAATTTATACGCCTTGAGGTATTCCTCTATAAAGAGTGGACTTCTTCTGGCTTGGGTGCCAAGGTCAAGGTGTGACTAAATTCACAGGAGTTGGCCTTGGCAACAACCTGGAAAAAAACAATTGGGGAGTCGACTCAGAACAAAAATACATAAAAAAAAATTAATATGTTAATTTCAAATGTGTTTAAATATTAAAAATAATATTTGTATAATATAATATTTTTGTTTTTATTTTTATTTTTAGAAATTAAGTTTTTTAATAAATTTAAAAAACTTTTTTTAATTTTTATGACTTACTAATTTTTTGTTTTTAGCTTTATTCTTTTTATTTATTTAACTTTTGATTTTTTCCTTTTCAGGGGCATTCTGTCTTTTGATACCCTTTATTTTTTGTTTTTAGCTTTATTCTTTTTATTTTTTTGTGTTTTCCTTTTCAGTGGCATTCTGTCTTTGCGAGACCCTTTATCCGCTCGAGCATTCATCATTTAACAAAGCCCAATATCCCATGGAGAGGAGTAGCATTCATAGCAATTCCTTC
Organism: Pinus albicaulis; assembly: GCA_034641835.2. Taxonomy (NCBI): domain Eukaryota; kingdom Viridiplantae; phylum Streptophyta; class Pinopsida; order Pinales; family Pinaceae; genus Pinus; species Pinus albicaulis. Next base: position 1,471,715,280 of record CM076579.1, on the reverse strand, counting down.
ATTTCATTATCATCAAGGAGAAGATGAACAGTCTGATTGTTCCTTCCGTTTCGATGTGGCCGCAATCTATATATCAATTGACCTCATTTCTCACATTTGCTCCGCAACTACACGCGAATACACAGAGACAGCGCGAGAACAGCAGCACAGACACATTGCTTTTGAATTTCTGCTATCTTTTCTTGCTGCTGCCGCTTTCGTTACAATAATCTCTCAAGTCTTGTACAAAGCCCTAAACAATGGTAAACCCAAGTTCGAATCCCTGCGTTCCCTGTCCTCATGAAGGTATTGGCAAGCAAAATCCTTTTTAAATTCACAACAATCCACATAAAATTTGTCAGTAATCACTCTATAGGTACAAATTTACAAAATAAAAAAAATCATTCGTCCATATTTAAAATTCCAAATTCTTAGGTTATGATTTGTTGTTCTGAATTGAAATTTCAGTTATTGTTTATATTTCCAATTCCAAATTCTTAGGTTATGATTTGTTCTGAATTGAAATTTCAAGTATTGTTTAGGTTATGATTTGTTCTGAATTGAAATTTCAGGTATTGTGGAGCTCAAAATTGTAGACCAAGACATTGCAGTGACTCCATGCCCGCAGTGCCATATTATTCCGTCCACTCCATAGGGCGAAACCCCAGTGGTGCAAAATAGTTTTGTTGAACCCAATGACTGGTGTTATGAAACCTCGCTAAAAGCCGATAACATGTGGGCGAGGTCGACATCAAAAATGCAAGTGAGCTTTCAGACTCCTCAATTCACACCCATGAAAAGGTTCGACTTCAAAGTAAAGCCGACACCGGTGCCCAAACAGATCCCACCCATCGAACCCGACACGCCTACGCCATCTCCGTCGTCTGAGCAGAAATCGCCCATGTTCCCGGCAAATGCCACGTCGTCTGAGCAGAAAACTGAAACTGAAAATCGGAGGTCAGAACTGTAAAATTAGATTTTATATCTAGTTTTGTGAAGTTGGAGTTGGGGAGAGCTAAATATACCAAACAAGTATGGAAAGGGAAGTCTGAAGTTTCCATGAAATTTGCATTAACTGGTTTGTGTCTGGGTTTAACTCTTACCTGGTAATTTTTTTTTATAGAGATTTTGGTATTATTGTGAGATAAAATGGTTTGAAAAGTTTGAAGTATTTTAAAACCAATGAAATGTGGATTGATTGGTTTATGGTCAGTTTAGTTTTTATGAAATGTGGATTGATTGATTTATGTTGAGTTTTAACTTTTATGAAATGTAGATTAATTGGTTTGTGTGGAGTTTAATTTTTATAAAATTATTGGTTAAAATTATTCTCCAAGCCTATCGACACTTCTCTTCTTGGTGGTAGGAGGAAGGAGGATGCTACATCGGCAGAGGTAGTGGATGCCACTATTTATTGACAGTTGGTTGGTTCGCTCATGTATTTAGTCAATACATGATCAGAGATATGCTATGATGTGAACTGGATTTCATAAGCAATGGTGAAGCCTACCAAGCTCCTTTGGAAGGCAGGCAAGCATGTCCTGAGGTATCTCAGGGGCACATCTGAGTATGGATTGTGGTACAGACAGTCGGATGAGGTGAAGCTGCATGGCTTCATGGATGCAGATTGGGCAGGAAGCCCAATGGACAGAAAGAGCACATCTAGAGGGATTTTCAGTATCAAATCTACAATAGTTTTTTGGTACAGCAGGAAACAAAGATCCGTGGCACTCAGTTCAGCGGAGGTCAAGTACATGGCAGTGAGTTTGGCTACATGCGAGGCTATATGGATGAGGAAGATCCTGGTCGACTTGTTCAGTTCTCATTTAGATCCTACTGTGATATATTGTGATAATTAGATTTGCATTAAACTCTCGGTTAATCCAGTATTTCATGATATATCTAAACATATTGACATTCGGTATCATCATATCAAAGGTTGTGTGCAGCGGAGGATCATGCTGCTTTCTTACATTCCTACGGAAGATCAGGATACAGATATTCTGACGAAGACGCTCACCAGGAGAAAATTCGAATACCATAGAGACAGGATCGGGGTGGCATATAATCCTTATCTTGTTGAGAGGGAGTGTTGAGATTCAACAAGATGATGAGCTTAGTGAAAAGAGTCGCCTTCACTAAGTGGGCCCGTAGGCTATTTTTGGCAAAAAGTCTATTTTCAGACATGTCGATCATATTCTATGAGTTGCAGGATGCTATTTGTGGATGGTTGGTCAAGTTGGAAAAATAGATGGACTTCTATTTTTAGACATTTTGGGTGAAGTCTATTTTTAGACTGCCAGTCTAAAAATAGACATGTCGGATATTATTAGCTTTTAATAATATTTGACTCTAAACATTATCTTATTCTCTTAGAGCACTGACATTCAATTAAAATATTGTTCAGATCAGCTAGCTGAAGGAATTACGCAATTCCTAGAGCTACTGGTGGTTCATGCATGGAGGACTTCAGTCAGAACTCAAGTGGCAGAGTTTGGTGGAGTTGGAGAAGTAGTTGGTGGAGTTGGTTTCTAGTTTAACTACACTTGTGGAGTTAAACTTAGTTGAACTCGTTGTGTCTATTTCTAACTGATTGATACTTTCAATGGAGTTGAGTAAATTAATTAGTTAAATTAATTCACTAAATAATAACTCATTATTTAACTTGACAAAGAGAACAATTAACTACAGTGCAGAACATATCAGTGGAGACTTAGTGGAGAGATTGGCGAAAGAGCAAGTGTGACTATCAGTTGTGACTATAGTGTTGCATTGTATGCACCACACATTCATTGGAGATGCCAATGAGGATTGCGTGAGAAAGGCTGGAGCAATTCGAACTCATCCAAAGCCATTCTTCGGCAAGGATTGCGTAGTAGAGGTAGGCTATCAGGAGGGCAAAAATCAGTGCAGATTTTTGCCGATTGTTCTTGATTAGTGTGTAGCGATTGTATTGTACTGAGAGCTTGATATGTTCAGCTTTGTATGAGGATTGTTACATGATCTCTATGACATATATTATATACAGATAGTTGGGGTTTTAAGCTTTAGGCTTTCTCGTTAAACAACTGTGTTAATGTGTGTGAATTTTTTATTGTTTCATGTGTGCATTGCAATCTTGATTTAATTTCCGCAAATGATCAATGGTGGAATAGATTCTGTATTTTGCATAAAGTTAAAATAGTGTGAGATTAGGAGAATCCTGGACATATAACACATAAGTTATATAATTTCTACAGAGGGGAATTTTCAAATACCATTGTACGAGAATCTAATACTACTGTGTCAGCAGGGAATTTCATTGGTCGAAGGAGGAACCATGGAAGAATTTATACAACTCCTCCAGACCTGTTACATGTTATTTTGTCACCATGACATTTGAATGTCCATATAGGTCTATCACTACCTATATTGTGCTCCCTTAGAAGTAAAAAACCCTAATGTTCCTAAACCAAGTCTTGGAATTGGAGAAAATCTTATTAAAACCCTTAAAAGTCTAACTCCACACTTTTTCTAGCTTTTTCCTGCGGGTTCACGGATACTTGTTCTATAGCTTGTGGCAGCTCCTGCATGTTCTGCTATTAAAACCTGCGGACCCCCGTAAAAATTCAAATAAAGGAAAAAGTAAGCTCTAGAAGCCCAGCTGGTCGAATATTCTCCCAGCTAGAAGCTTCTAGAGGCGTGATCGGTTCGAGCTTTATCCCTCCACTCATGGAGCTCTATACCTCCATTCATGGAGATTATCCCTTGGTCTATGGAGCTCAAATCCCTTCATGAGAGGAATCCATCCCCCTCTTCATGGAACTGAAGCTTCCTCCATTTCCCTATAAATTGAGCTCATGTTTCAGTCTCAAAGGTAGATGGTAGACATGCATGTTAGTTGCTAAAGAAATTCTCAAGAGAGCATACTCTCTACACTAGTTGTTGTTGGAATGAGAATGATCACACCCTTATGTACATAACTCCATGCTGGTTCAAAGTGAGGAAGGCTTTTCAAACTGAAGGAGGAACAATTGTTTAGGACCCTGGGAGAAACTTGTACGATATCAAGGCATTAGGTTGTAAAGTTACTCTTTTCATTCAAGATAATACATATGGATCTCCTTTTCTCATTAAGTTTTTTTTGTGCTTATTTGAATAATTCAATACTTATACTCCTTGATCACTAAGTTAGATTAGCTGTTCTTAATTATTATATGTTGTAGGTGCTTTTAATTCTCTTGTTTGTCTTTGATTGCAAGTTCTGCTTACTGAAGAAGCATCTTTCGAGCAACTGGATAAAAGAATGCACCGAACATTGGGTTTCAAGGTAGGGGCATGTCCTCTTTCTTTGTTTATAATAGTTTTGAATTGCAAATAATCTAGAGAAAATGATTTACAAATGGATGTTTGATTCTAACTATTCATAGAATACTAGGGAGATCGCTCTTGTCCACAAGAGGGATTAATCCACATGACAAAATGGAAACTCCACTGGGGAACTAGAACTTAGTTTTCTTTATTTGTTTTCAGTTTCAATTTCAAGTTTTCTAATTGTGAATTCTCTAAGTCAGGTTTGGAAGATAACGTTTAAGAATCCCTAAAAAAGAGAGTGATTGTTTATTTTTCCAAGTTTTTCCTTGCCTCCACGGTTTTCAGTAGAAAACAGTGCGACAACGTCTGCAACTTTTAGTTCAAAATAGTGCGGTATCGCTCTATTTTCCATTAGAAACTTCGGAACCCTAGAAATTTTTTGAAAAAATCAAATTTCTCTTTTTTAGAGCTAGATAACCTGATTCTTCAAGTTTGCCCTGATCCATTTACAGTCTTGTCAACCTCTATTAAGTTAATTGAGTGTTTTGAGTTTCTTTTTTGAGAAATTCTTAATTTGATTTCCTTTAGTCATTACTTCAAGGTTTGTCTCAGCCTCTTAATAATTTTGCATCTTTTTTCTTTTGTTTTTGAAAAAAAAATTCCCCCTCATTCACCGAGGGGGGGGGGCTAAATTGTATCTGAGTGTTAATCGCCTTTGGGTGTTTTTACTTTTGACCTTTGGAATTCTCACCCAATTTTCTTTATTTACACTTGATTCGTTCCTTAGATTACATTGGTGAAGGAAAATAATGTTGTTATTTCTTTCACTGAATTGGAATCGTCTTGTGTATGATAATTCTCTTGCATAGATTACATTTGCATAGTTATAATTCTCATTTTCAAAAAATGAATGAAAAATGTGCATAGATTACATTTGCATAGTTTTCAAGTGAATTGTGCATAGATTACAACTGCATAGTTTACATTCTGGAAAAATCAATCATATATTTAGATCAGTTTCTTTGATTTGAATTTACATGTTTTTATGTTTGTTTTAAAAACATAAAAATTGGAATTGGAATTGGAAAAGTATTAGTTTTTCTTGCTAAAATTAGTGCATTAGAGAATTTGTTATATTTTCTCTTATTTATCAATTTTTTTCATTGTTGGAAGTGAATGGAAACTCTCTCCTTACTTTAGTTAGGATTCATCGAATTGAAAAGATTACATTATCATATTCGATTGCATTTAGTTTTGGGACAGGTCATAACACCACTAGTTTCATATCCATTTACCCTTTTGAGTAATAATAGCCCAAATAACACAGCGCTTAATAAAATTCATCTAGAAATTTTTACATTTTCTAGGGTTCTTTCCACAAATCTAGCTTAGGCTAGTGCTTTGGAATAGGTTGTAGTTAACTTTCCAAATCAACTAAACAAACAATAGTATCTTGCAGTCAGGAAAAAATCCAATTGTTGCAATTGTTCTCTGGGAAGCTCTTCTTAAAAGATTCAAGCACGAGATCATGTTGGACCTAGTGAGGTAATCGTACCTATCTCATTGGAAAAGATAGAAGATGTGCACGTAATACAAATGGTAAAGCTCGGATTAACCATTGTCGAGAAGCCTGGGGTCACTTGTTGGAAAACCTCAAATTTACCATGTCGAGGAGCCTTCAACGGGATTGAACTTGATACTCTGCCCTTACATGTATATCGGATCGTAGACTATTCCCCCAGGTGCAATTGTCTTAGTTGGTGGCCCTATTGGCCATAATGTGCAGAACATAGACGATGCTTCAACTTCGTAAATGTCTTCTGTTGTGATTCATACCAAAAGAAATTTGCTTTATCTCCTCCCTTGGTGACTTGGCTCAAAGGCCAAGTGATATTAGGAATCCCAACATGAACCTGTAGTAGAAGTTGGTAAGGCCCAAAAAGCTGAAAAACTCTGTTAAACTGTTTGGGGCTGGCCAATCCCGAATGACTTGTATCTTGGCTAGGTCCACATCCACATCCCGCTCATAAATGATGTACCCCAAATATTAAACCTAGGTCATACCAGAAGTGCATTTCTCCAAATAGGCACACAACTTGTGTTGCTGTAAGGTTTGGAGGACCTGTCGAATATGGTGGAGGTATTCTTACCAACTTTGATTGAATATCAAGATGTCATCCAAATATAACACCACGAATGAGTTAGTGAAGGGTCACAATGTCTTCCATCATCTTCATGAAGGTTGTGGGGGAATTCGTCAACCCAAAAGGTATTACCAGCCATTTGAAAATTCCCTTCTTAATTTGAAGGCAGTCTTCCACACATCAGAGGGTTCAATTGGTACATGGTGATAACTGAACTTCAAGTCAATATTTCTGAAATATTTGGCCCCAAATAGATGGTTCAGAAGGTCATCAATCTGTGGGATTGGATACCTATTCTGGACAATTATCTTCTTCAACGCCTAATAGTCAATACAGAGTCTCTAGGTCCCATCCTTCTTCTGTACCAACATGATCAAGCTCCCACATGGTGATGAACTTGGCCTGAAGTGCCAATTCTGCAACAAATCTTGAATCTGCCTCTTGATTTCATCATTCTCCAGAACAAAGCATTGATAGATCAGTCCATTGGGTAGTGGCGCGCACAGGGTCAGATCGATGGAGTGCTTGACCTGATAGTGTAGAGGTACTCCTATGAGTGAGGTGAATATGTCCCTGTACTCCTCCACAACCTACTTGATATGTTTTTTCCGTGCAAAAGAGATCTATCTGGAGGCTGTGGCCACAATCTTCTTCTTTCCCTGAGGGTGAATCATAAGGAAAACAAATTTCCAAATTTGGGAAATGATTTTTCTTCTTTTCTTAAGAGTGATCAAGAGATGGAGGTAGGTGGTGCTACCTCCGGTATCTTGTACTATTTATTGCCCAAAGTAATAATAACAATGTGAGTTTTAGAATCATACACAACATGTTGCTTCCACAAGTATGGTTGGCCTAATAATACATCACAAACTTAAAGAGGAGAAACATCACACAATACCTCATCTAAGAAGGGCTTGATGCTGTGGGGAAGATGACACTTTTGGATGATGCATAGATCTCATCCTTGGTGAAGCCACCCGATGGTGTATAATTGCAGGTGTGATGTGGTCAGTAGGCCCAACTGCTTCACGAAATTTGTTGAAATAAGGTTATTTTCGCTCCTGATGTCAACAATGAACTACAACAAATAACCCTTCAACCATATCTATAAGTGGAAGAGGTGCTCCCCCTCCTATGGATCTTTGGGCTCGTCCTTTTGGATCTTAGTGGTGGAAATAGGGGAACTGGGATTTGTGTCAATAATTTTCTTCCCTTTTTCATTCCCCTTGTCGGATTCTCACTTAGATTTAGAACATGCATCTGATTCAAAAGCCTTAAGCTTGACCACCAGTGACTGCTTAGCTCGACACTCACTTGTGTTGTGAGTGGTGCTCTTATGGAACTCACACCATTTTCCTGTGTCCTTCTTTGTCTTTTTGGCATTGTCCTTTTCTTGCGGTTTTGATGGGTTGTCCCGAGTCGCCCTGCCTTGGAGTTGTCCTTTTTTTTGCAGTTTGGGGGCACCTTTCCCTTGCTTCGAATTCACAGATCCAAAGTCTCACTTTTTCTATTTAAATTTATGCTCGATCTTGACACCATATCGATAGGAATCACCGAGGGAGGAGATTTCCAGGAACTCCATATCGTCCTGAATGTACTTGTGTAGACACTCCCGGTACTTGAGTACTAAATGTCACTAAAAATCCTTGATACCCAACTTTGTGTTAAGGGTATGAAAACTATTTGTGAACTCTGGCACGTCTTGGTCCCTTCCTTGTCGCAACGTGGTCCACTATATATATTTATCCTCATAGATACCAATCAGGTAACATTGTTCCTTGATGGTGTCCTAGAAATAATTCCAAGTGGTTGCGACTGAAAATATTGAGGGTCCACTCTCATCCCTCTTCTCATAGTAGGTTTCCCACAGTCCTTGACTTCGGGGGCGACTTTGAGGAGGGAAAAAGTAATATTTTCCAAATTGAAAAATATTCTTCTAGAAAATTTAATCATTCATCTATGGCATCCTCATCCATATTACCTTCAAATATTGGGATGTAAAATTTAACTTGTACCTTAAAGGGAGTGGCGCTTCCAAAGTGGCCGCTGGAAGAATATGTGTCGCCCGTGGGTAGCCGCCGAAGGATCTGGACAAAGTTTTCCATTATCAGGTTCCTCTGTCACTCGAGGGATTTTTCGAACAATATTTTGAAAGGATCTCTTGATCCCTCATATTTATTTTTCTTCCGCCATGGGAGGCTGCCGGGGTTTGCGAGACTGGTCTTGAAAAGGTTCAACCAGTTCGAGCCCTAACTTTTTATACCCTGACCTCGTTGTGGATATGCAAAGAAAAATAGAGAAAGAGTAGACCGATCTGATACCACTGATTGAAACTAAAACAGGAACACAAAATAATAAAAATATAACCACAAATACATAGATGCAATAGAAATAACACTTCATTTCATTAATATCATTGAACTAAAAAACTCTTACATACAGAATGGAAATAAACTATCTCGGGCAATGGTAGCTTATATCTAAGAAGATATGTGGCAGCTACATGCCTATGAAATGTGTTACAGTGAGTCTCAAGGGCCTTTTTATTATTTAACAATAAGGAAAAACCCTAAACAACCAAAACCGTAACCCTAAGAGATGAAATTCCAAGAGTTTCTGGGCCCCATTGGGGTTAGTTAGGTAGCCAACTTCCCAGGTCCGTAACTTGGTCATATTATCTCTGTTTTTCATCTACGATACCTTGTTGCAAATATTGTAGAAATATCGCTTTGATACCTTGTAGAAATATCTATCAATGGATTCAATCCGATCTTGTGATGTACTAAAACAAGATATTAAATCCTTCTACAATATTTGCGGAATAGAAAAATGATTGCTCAATCACATGCAAGTAAGAGAAAGAAGTAAATCAATCACACAACACAAGGTGTTCTTCAAGAAAGAAACTGATCAAAACCCCTCTGAATATATTGTGTATTAATAAGTCAAGGAATCATGAAACAATACAATGCTTAATATCTCATGATATTCTCCAGCACTCTACCAACTATCCCACTCCATTCCTGCTCAAAAATGGCTTACAATGCTCACGAAAAATTGATAAATACTTAGCCCATTATTAGCCTCTGCTCAGCCCAACCTTTCTCACTCAATTGAATTAGATCCCTATTAAAGAGGAAAAATAGCCTTCCGTGATTGCACAATGCATCATGGCATCCCAATGAATCTATAAGGCACATGGGAAATTTTCTATAAATACACTGATAGCTATGTTCCTTTTAACCTATGTCTCAACTAGGTCTCTCTCATAAGTGACATGCATGTAACTATTAATATTGAATTATCGAATATCTAATTGATCACTGCATGTGAATTAATTCCAATTTAATTCACTTGACCTCTCACTAGTTCATCTCTCAGTTAGAACTAGTTAAATTGATTATAACTCAACAAGTTGAGTTAAATCACTCACACCATGTATCAAATGATGCATCAACTGCAATTGGACCCCCAAAATATTATAATCCCTCTACATGCCTCATATTAGACCCTCAACTCGAATTTCCTAAGCTAACTCAGTCATCATGACTTATTTAACTGATACAAGTTGCTATGAGATGAAATTACAATTTATTTAAGGGAAAAATAAATTAGACGCCCCACATTCCAAGGCCAAAATTCTAATGCATCAATTTTCTACATTCCTGGTGCATCATTATTCCACGACCTTTGTGGGTAATATTTTATCCTTTCTAATTTCCAATTTCAGTCCTTGTTGCAAATTTCAACACTCCCCCTCAAAAAGAAAGGAATTCAATTTATCATGCTACGATACCTTTGGAATGTTCTGCATGCAACACTTCTCTAGTGTCGTTTGCACTCACAACTCCTAAAACTGAATAGCCTCCGAACAATTGAATGAGTATAATGCATCTATCATCATAGTCTTCTGACTATTGCTAGCTATTGGACCTGTCTACTAGACTCGCTGCATTGTTGCATCCATGCCCTCGGCACTGCTACCAACTCTAATTTGTGCTCCAGTATCTGACATCTGTCACTCTGATTTTTGTCTTCCTGACATCTGCCTGCATCAATATAATTGATCCTTCCTACTACTGTTGTACTGCGGGCTCCTCATAGCCAAGTTCGATCCATGAGACACACCATCTCAATGGACCCTTCCCAAATTGATTCTTGGGATTATATCTGCATATCGCCCCACCTCTCACCTGGAGGTATATCTGCATGTGTAGAAATTATACAAACATATGTATATCAATGGATTCAATCCGATCAAGCAATGTACTAAATCTAGATTTTGAATCCTTCTACAAATCAATTGCGGAAAATAAACACGATCACCAATCACAAAAAGTAAAGAAAGAATCAAATCAAACCACAACACAGATAATTTCCCAGGAAAATATTGTTTCTGAAAGCCCCTCTATATTATATTGTATATTCACCATGGAATCATGAAACAATTACAATGCACTCTTCTCACAAGAGTCTCCTGCACTCTCACAGTTGTCTCACACTACTCGGACAACATCGACCAACACTTAGCCAATTCTCAACCTCTAATTAGTCTACCTTGCTTGCGGAATTCATGTGGAATGAAATCCCTATTCTTTAGGAATTTCATCCTTCCAAAAATGCGCAAGGATCATGGGAAATCTAATGGATGTTTGGTTGCATGTGGGAAGCATACTAATCACACAACTAATAGTTAACATCCCTTTAACCTTTGTCTCAACTGGGTCTCCCCTAGAATTGACATGGATGTAGCTATTAATAGTAAATCATCATTTGCATGGAAAATCAATGATTGTGAATTAAATATGATTTAATTCACTTGATTTCTCACTAGTGCAACAAATAGTTACAACTAGTTCAACTGACTTTAACTCACCTAACTGAATTTAGTGATTACCCATGTATTAAACTAATGCACCAACTGCAATTCAAACTCCATAACTAATAGAATCACTCTGCATGCCTCACCAACCATCCTCAACTCGAAATACATGAGCTAACTGAGTTTATCACACTCAGTTAACTATTACAAGTGATTATGAGATAACATTACATTTGATTGTCCAATTTAATTAAGGGAAAATTAAATTAGACACTGAAACAGTTTATTTAATTAAATCGGCCTTCACACTAATGTATCGCTAGGACCTGTGGTCCCACACTAGTGTGTGTGCTGCAATTTCCTGTTGAAATTTCAATAGCATGTGCTCCCTCTGCCCACCTGGCTTGAAATTTCCCTCTCCTAGAGGTCTCTGCTTGAGTGGACACTTCCACTCGGTCTCCTCTATACTTCTCCAATTGTGGCTGCTCCACAACCTTCTGAGACTGCTTCTGAGGCTTGATTTTGAGATATAATTTCTCCCTCTCAACCACTAAGTGACTAACAAAAAATTTTCTCCTCAAATATTTGCATGCATCTTTGACCTCGAGAGCATACAGGTTCTTGACTCTTACACCGATATGTTTCACCCATCCTGTGATGATGTGTCTAAGGAGCACCTTTCCTTTTATAAATATGAAATCATAACCACAGTCTTCCAATACCACTATGAAAACAAGATTCTTCCTTAGACCGAGAACATACAAAACATCTGCCAGTTTGAGAGGGGAGCTAGAATCCCTCTGAAAGGTAATTGTACCTATGTCAGTCGCGTTATACCTCCCGTCATCTCCAAACTCTATGTTTTGCTGGAGGTCGTTCTCCTCCAAGTCACCGAAGAGATCTTTATTCCCCGTCATATGGAATGAGGAATTTCTGTCTAGATACCACATGAATCCCATTACAATGTTGGCCATGCATTCAATGAGAGTGAAATCAATCTCAAACTGTGAAGCCAACGCTTCATTGACTGCAACCGTAGACTCTTTCTTGCTTGCCTTCTTTTGTGGAAAATTCATGACATAGTGACCATGCTCGTGACAGTGAAAATACTTGATCTTCGACAAGTCTCTCTTGCCCTCTTTGCCTTGGAACTTCTTTCCCTTGACTTTCTTTCCTTTTCCGACATATGTACAATATTCTTCTTTGTCTTTGCCGAAGGTCCCGTCTATGGTGCTCCACCTTTTTTCTTCTATTACAAAGTCAGACCACAAACTCTCCCAGTATGGTAACTTCTCCTTCCCATTCAGAGATTCCTGGTATCTATACCAGCTCTTGGGGAGGCCTATAAGTGTTAGGCTTACCAAATCATCTTGGGCTACACTCACACCAACACTTCGAAGCTCATCTCAACATTGAGTGAACTTCGACAAGTGTGTTGGTATTGTCTCACCCTCCTCCACCTTGATTTTTCTGAGCTTGTCTTTCAATGCCAACTTCTTGTGGTCACTTGTATTCTGAAACAGATATTTCAAGGCCTTCCACATAGCATATGGAGTTTCCTTCCCACGGAGACTCAAGACAATATGATCTCGAACTGCCTCTAACAAGATCCTTCTCGCCTTTGCTACCTTCTTCTGCCATGCATCAAGGGAATATCAGTATCTATGAATTCCTTCAACATGTTGTCCTCCAACACTGCCTCCATCCTGTCCTTCCATGCTACATAATTCGAAGTTCCCTCAAGCCATTGAAAGACATCTCGATCTATTTCCAGATCCTGAAGAATAAATCTACAAATTTGAACTTGTTCAAGACAAACTCAATTTCTTCTCTTCTATTGTCATTCCTGGCACTTTGATACCGTGTAGAATTATCTACCAATGGATTCAATCTGATATTTTGATGTATTAAAACAAGATATTGAATCATTCTATAATATTTGCAGAATACAAAACACGATCACTCAATCACATGCAAGTAAGAGAAAGAAGTAAATCAATCGCACAATGCAATTATGAATTAGAGACCTTATGTGTGGATTATGAATTTCAAATTGTTAATAAAATTCACTAAAGTTGAATCTAATGGCAACTGTTCCAAAATTTACCAACCAAGGAACCCCTCTTAACAAGAATCCTAGTACTTTTCCTTGCTTTGGAAATTTTTTTCCTCCTTATATGGCTACATTGTCATTACCTGGATTTACAATAAGTTTACCGGTATGGTTATTTTCAACTTCGTTGGCCCCGAATACTCCAATTGTTCCACCTCAACCGAATGCTTCACCTCAACAGAGCTCACCATCTCAACATCACCAACCTCATGTTGACCCTTTACCTTCTTTTCCCAACATGTCTTCCTCGATTTCTTCTTCTTTGCTTTGTAAAAAACTTAATGCTAGTAACCAGGTGGCTAAGAAGAAGAAGAAAGGGAAGACGTGGAAGAAGCAAGATAAGAAAGAATTCAACCAACCAACCATGGTTGTAAGTGTTAGTAGTGTTGAGGAAACCTCCACCATGCATCATAAACCCAAATTCCCTTGCAAGCTTTGTAAGGGTGACCACTTCCTTATCAATTGTCCTAGTATTCCTGAGGTCTTTGAAGTATGGCTAGACAAATCTCATCAACTTACTATTGATCCATCAACCACTGATTGTTAGGTTCCTAGGAAAAAGGGTAAAGTTAGGTTTCCTTGTAGGTTATGTAAAGGGAGTCATAAAACTCACATTTTCCCCCACATGGATGAAGCCTCAAAATTTTTGGAAAACCTTACTATTCCACGACAAGAACTTCCAACTGGTTACCGTAAAATTTCCCCCAACCTACCGTCATTTGACGAAGTGATTGATATAATTCCAAGTATAGTCAATCCCACTCTTCCATTGGAGAGTGAAACTCATATCAATCAGGTTGATGATCCATTAGTTGATCAAGTGGTTGACTTGATTTCACATCCGGTCGATCCCACTCTCCCTGTAGAGTGTGAAATTCAGATTTCTCAGGTTCTTCTTGTTACATCAAATTCTTCTACGCAGGGGGGAATTTCACATGTTCCTACAGAACCCCCTCCAAGTACTGAGGTCTTTTCCTTTGAGTGGAATAGACTGACAGAACCTCACCTTCCTTCCTCCATCCCTTTCCAAATCATTGTGAAGGCTTGTGGTAAGAATGTGCATTGCAGAAATGTAGATGAAGGTGCTTCTGTTATTATTTTATCCTCAATTGCTTGGCAAGCTTTGGGTTCCCCTCAGCTTGTGCCTATTACAGAGAATCTGTAAGCTTTTAACATAACCATTATTGAACCTTTAGGGATCCTTCCAAATTTTCCTATTACTTTAGAAGGTAAAATTGTCTGTATTGATCTTATGGCTATCTGAGGCCCCTTGGATTTCAATTTTCTCCTTGGGCGAGACTTTGTCTATGAAGTGAAAGTTGTCGTATTGACACTCTTTCACATGATGTATTTCCCTCACAATGGAAACATTGTGACTGTAGACCAACTTTTGTTCCTTAGTATTTATTCGACTACCAATCATCTGACACCCCTAAATGTTCCTTATACGGAAGTGGTATCTACCCCACCACGGGTTAATTATGTGGAAACCAGTCCCATGTTTTCAGTTATCGATGCAAGTGAGCCTTTCACTGTTTACTCAACTTCCTTTAATGTAGATCCAGTAATTGACATGGTGAACCCTGTGGGATTATTTTAACACAATTTTCTTATCCCAATTGAGTCCCTTAACATGGGTTCCTTCCAGAGAACTTTTCTTCCTTCTGATGAAGACCTCTTGAAGGCCATGCTCGAGGTGTGTCCCTTGACATGTGTTCCTTCCAGTTGGAAGCCATGATCAAGGGATATATGAGGAGAGTTCCTGTTACTGTGTCAACCTCATTAAAAAATGAATCAGTTCATCATGAGGATATTTCCTTTTACTGTGTCAACCTCGTTAAAAAATGAATCAAGTATCCATGAGGATGGTTCTTTTACTGTGTCAACATCGTTAAAAAATGAAACAGGGATCCATGAGGATGGTTCTTTTCCTGTGTCAACCTCGTTAAAAAATGAATCAGGCAATGAGGATAGTCTTGTTACCTGTTTCTTAAAAAATGAAACAGGTCACCTTGAGGATATTTCCTTTTACTGTGTCAACCTCATTAAAAATTGAATCAGGCAATGAGCATAGTTCTTTTCCTATGTCAAGCTCATTAAAAAATGAAACAAATCCTTTCCTAATTGAGCCGAGTCTTTGATTAGATCTCGTAAGTGTCAAGTTGAGTCTTTCATCTGATCTCATAAATGAACCTTCATTCCATCCACCTATTAGTAACCAGTAGTCCACTTAGGTGAATGAAATGAAGCTTGGGGAGCATATGCTCTTGCAAGTTACGCTTGGGGGGCATTGAAAATTATCTCGAGCATGATTTTTTCCTTTGTTTCAAGCTTGTGCAAAAATGAAACAAACCACTCTCAAGCACAGTTTTCCTATGTTTCAAGCTTGTGTAAAAATGAAACCACTCTCAAGCATATTTTTTTCTATATTTCAAGCTTGTATAAAAATGAAACCTATCTTGAGTCTATTTCAGTTATTATTTTCAAGACTCATTAAACTCATGAAAATCCCGAGATTAGTTTGCTATCTTTCATTCTCGTAAAACACATGAAAATGCCGAGTTCTTTACATATTTTCCTGCTTGTAAATTAAATTGAAAGTCGGCCACTGATTATACTTTTATCACTTTTTCAGGCTCTTGAAAATTACAAAAAAGTGAAACCCTGGAGTTCTCTTTTAAGCCCTTTTCAGACTCTCTAAATATGAAAATATTTCCGAGTACTTGACTATTCGAACCCGTTAATGGAAATGAACAGTCGTCCCTTCAGTATAAGTTTACCCCTTTTTCGGACTAAATTGGACTATTTACGAAAAAGGTATGCGTTGACTAATCATGGTCAATAGAATTCTATCCTATATTATTTTATCCTTTTTCGGGCTTGAGAAACTAAATTTATGAAAAAGTACAACCACAGAGTTTACTTATGTTTTTCTTCTGACTCCCTAAAACTAAAAAATGCCCAGTCTCTCCTATACTAGACTTGTTAAAATTTAACAGTAAAGGACCTATCGATTATAAATAGGACAGAACCACTCCTTCTTAGGGTTCAATTTTAATACTAAGATGGACTCATCTGAAGGATGAGCTTACACAAACAAGAAAATTTTATCCTCCTCAAGTTTGACAAAAATAAAGAGGTACTTGCCAATAATGGTGGTGGAAAAAGAGAGAAAAAGAATCCAGTTGTCACCCTTGTTTAAAAATCAATATACCACTCTTGAACACGACACTTTGTCACAGTTGTACCAAGGTTGGGAAATCCTTTATCTAACAGTTAATCAAACCACATTGAAGGTCTTCTGTCAGTTTCTGGGTATTATATTTAGGTCAATTGTTACCAAACCATCTGCATTGTCGTTATGTGTTCAAGAGATAGTTCAAATAACCCATTCATTGCAAACATTTGTCTCCATTCGCGTTGATTATCCCTGAGTCAGTCCTTGCAAATATTTCTTCAAAACTTGATCTAATGGTTTCATGTGGTGGGCTTTCCTATGACGGATCAGTTTTTATCGACGACAGCTCATCATCTAGGAAGTTGATCTAGAATCCTATTAGTACCTTGGAATCTGCTGCCCTAATGGCAGGTTTCTCGCCTTCGATGACAAGTTTCATCATTGAACTTTGATTTAATGATTCTATGAAATGTTCGACTGCAAATCATTCATTCACACTTCATGGATTGTACTAAGTACTTTGAGAGCCATTATCATTATTGGTGGTTTCTCTCATGCTTGTTAACAGTTCACATCATTGACTGGTAATCAAGTGGTTTCTACCATGTTCGACTTCGACACAATCAATCGCATGGATAGAATCGTACTAGTTCGGGAAGCGGAAATCAAGACCTTGGATCTAGTTTCCACCATCCAGGCTCTAAGGAGTTTTATTGTTCATGATACAGTAGAATACTTATGACAGATGGTTGTGCCCATGTCGTGTCTACTATTGATGTAATATTAAAATCATATATGTACCAAAACATTTTGTTAGTTTTGATCTGAGTATGGGAATGCCTACCTCAGCGATGATATATATATATATATGCTTTCATTGAATGTTTTTACAGTTTTTCGACCGGTGTGTTCGCCATCCAATCCTCGGAATGATAAAGCACTTCACTCTTTAGAACAACCTTAGACTTCGCACTTTAGGGGGGAATCTATTACATGTTATTTTGTCGCCATGACATTTGATTGTCCATATAGTTCTATCACTACCTATATTGTGCTCCCTTAGAAGTCAAAAACCCTAATGTTCCTAAACCAAGTCTTGGAATTGGAGAAAAGCTCATTAAAACCCTTAAAAGTCTAACTCCGCACTTTTCCTAGATTTTTCCTGTCTGTTCACGGATACTTGTTCTATAGCTTGTGGCAGCTCCCGCACGTTCTGCTATTAAAACCTGCAGACCCCCGTAAAAAGTCAAATAAAGGAAAAAGTAAGTTCTAGAAGCCCAGTTGGTTGAACATTCTCCCAACTGGAAGCTTCTATAGGTGCAATCAGTTCAAGCTTTATCCCTCCACTCATGGAGCTCTATCCCTCCACTCATGGAGCCTATCACTTAGTCTATGGAGCTCAAATCCCTTCATGAGAGGAATCCATCCCCCTCTTCATGGAACTGAAACTGCCTCCATTTCCCTATAAATTGACCTCATGTTTCAGTCTCAAGGGTATATGGTAGACATACATGTTAGTTGTTGAAGAAATTATCAAGAGAGCATACTCTCCACACTAGTTGTTGTGGACATAAGAATGATCACACCCTTATGTCCATAACTCCATGCTAGTTCAAAGAGAGGAAGGCTTGCCAAACTGAAGGAGGAACGATTGTTCAGGACCCTGGGAGAAACTTGTACGACATCAATGCATCAGGTTGTAAATTTACTCTTTTCATTCAAGATAATACATATGGATCTCCTTTTCTCATTGATTTATTCTTATGCTTATTTGAATAATTCAATACTTAGACTTGTTGATCACTAAGTTAGATTAATTGTTCTTAATTATTATATGTTGCAGGTGCTTTTAATTCTTTTGTGTGTCTTTGATTACAGGTTCTGCTTATGCAAGAAGCCTCTTTGGAGCGACTGGATAAAATACTGCACCAAACTTTGGATTTCAAGGTAGGGGCATGTCCTCTTTATTTTTTTTATAATAATTCTAAATTGCAAATAATCTTGAGAAAATGATTTACAAATGGATGTTTGTTTCTAGATATTCATAGAATACTAGGGAGATCGCTCTTGTTCGCAAGAGGGATTAATCTGCATAACAAGACCTCGCGACTTGATCAGTATAGTTGGGACCTCATAGGATTCTCCACATACAACAGTAGTTCCAGAAGCAACAACAACAAAAGAAAACAAACTGATATAGGATAAGGGAAAGAGGAATGTTGTTGATAGTGTAGAGGAGGAGAAAATGTGGAACATGCAAGCAGATCCTCTTGTAGAACAAGTAGCTTTGGTGATAGAAGAAAAGAGGAGGCAAAGGCTATAGATAGAAAAGCGAAGGAAGAGAGAGAAGTAAAGCTTGGAGGAAGAAATGCTGAGAGCGCAAAAAGCAGAATAAGAGCTAAGGGAAGAATGAGAGCTAAGGAGAACAAAATAAGAGGAGAAGCATAAGCAAGAAGAAGAAGAAGGAAGGCAAGGTGCAATAGAAAAATAAATGGCACCCATACAGGTTGAAGAGTAGGAACAAGATCAACCAACAACAGAGGGAGCAAGTGAAAAAATGTAGGATTGAGAGATTTCTTAGCAAATTGAGGAGTTGATTGAAGTTGCGGATATGGAGTTGGGGCCAGAGCCACAAGATGAAGATGTGGACTTAATACCTAGTGCACCACAAGTCACCATTAGGACTCCCCCACCTCCAACCGCAAAGCCATCCCCAAGCAAGGAAGGGGAGATAGTTCCCCATGATGATGATTCGGTGATGGATGTGTACAATCTGTCATTTAATGAACTCCAGAAGAATATTGTACAAGCATGAATAAATCACTTCCCAGATGATCATGCATCACCTGAATTTATGAGATAAAGGGTGGTAGTGGCGAAAACCAACATGAATCCAAAATATATTGTCAATTCCAACTTGGCTTTCGCAGGTGTAGCGAGATCTAACACTCAGTATTTTTTAGCTGATAATAAATAGTTGGCACAAAATATATAGGCTATTCGACAAGAGAATGAACAGCTCTATACAGCAGTGCATAATGCACCTTTCGCATCGATACACTTGGAGGAGATGAGAGCAACGATACTTGCCGAATAATTCACACTTGGATACATTATGTAGGATCTCTATGAGGAGCTTGTGACCGTACATAAAGCGGTTCTACTCTTACATGACTTTCAACAACATCACAACGAGTTTTTCAAGACCCTTAGGAATGTGCAGGCTTCCATCACCATCGTGCATGATTGGAGAATGTGATATAATGGGGAACTTATTACCTTGGTCAAGAAGATGAAGCTGCAAGTAGAGCTAGAGAAAGCGAGAGTTCAAATGTTGATCCAGGACAACAAGAAACTCACCTCTTTCATTATAAAAATTCTTGCCTCATATGTACGAATACATAATAGTTTGGATTTCATGGTGAGAACCCATGGGGTCCCTTCAGTGGGCACACTTAATGAGACTGAACGCAAAGGGAAAGTAAGGCAGGAGATCGATCAATACTTGGAGCAACTGAAGTAGATGACCACCCACGAGGAATTAGAGCTGAATAGACCAAACATGCATACCTACATCGGTGGTATTATTCAGATCAAAAAAATGTTGCTCCTAATTGAGAAAGTGGTTCAAAACGGTTCCAAGACATTATACTCGGATGCTATGGAGGCAAGATTTCGCTTCCATCTCGATACTATCATGCAGTTTGGGGAGACCATCGAGCAGTATCGAGATTGAGATCAATATGTGACCAAGAAGCATCAAGTCAAAGTTTCCCAAATTGAGTTCAGCCAAGCTCCAACATCATAGTGTTTTGTCTTATTAGGCTATCAAGTTGTCTCTACCCTATTTTGTCTTATATTGGTACGAGTGGAAAATGTAATATTATTGGTAACTATTGTAAAAGTGAAATTCTAAGTGTCTTTGTTGGAATGTGAAGATTCATATGTAATGTAATGATTTATTTTGTAAGCATTTGAAGATTCATGTGGGGATTCCAAGAGGCACAAATTGGGCATGCCAAGAGTCACCTCCTTTGTTATAAATATATCCTCATACTCATGTAACAAGATTTTTGGGAGCCAAGATTTTGGCTAGGCTTAGGCTTAGAAAGAGCTTGGGAGTTTTGTGTGAGCCTTGGCTTATCCGTAGCGTAGAGGGAGTATAATTATTTGGAGGAGTAGGTGTTGTAGACTTCATGTTCCAATATTGGGGCAAGTGGCTTGTTAAATGTTGTATGCATGATTAGAACTATCACTTTTAATAAAACTAAGAGCTAACACGCTTTCATGCATTTATTGTGAATATAGTAGGACCATTCTTGTTGTATTTGCAATGTATGTTATTTAACTTACACATGTGATTATGAACTATTTCATTTTCATTTGTATGTATCATGTTGGATGCATGTTGATGTGTTAATACATCACCTTAACTTGTAGACTACTCTGCTTGTTAGTTTGTGTGGTGTCATTTTGCTTGTGTGTTCCTTCTAAGTTGTTGTACTATTATAGGCTTCCAAGGGCCGGACTTAATTTTCCCTTTCATGTATTGGAACCTTCATGCATCTCACTTGACTCTTTGGATGGTCACACACTTTTTCTCAACAAAGACATTGTGCACCACTCTATGTGTTTTGCAAACTAAGGCAGATAATTAACACCCCACTGGTGGGACTCCTACTCCAAAAAATGTGAGGTCTAATTGGGACTTCATATTGGGGATATACCCTGAATGTTGGTGGGTCCAACAATGTCAACATTTCTGACGCTAGAAGTAGGGCTAGATGACAAGTTGAGCCCTTGAAGTCTATTTTGAATTCTTGCATCATTTAATGACTTCTTCCACAATCAAACTCATGACATGTTTTTCTAGAGACATAAAATCACAAGTGCCGACAAATATCATTGATGACCTGTCACATCTTAAATTTGATGGCCAGGGTGAAATAACCATACCTGAGCATACTGAACCTTTTCTTGAATTTTGCACATAACACAACATCCCCATTGAGGATGTTGGTTGTTAGTTGTTCATTCTCACGTTCGAAGGGTGCTTAAGGAAATGGTGTCACACATTGAATCATGCCTCCATTCACTCTTTCGAACATATTGTCACATAATTGTTTCATTCTTTTGACAATTATGATCATAAACATTTGTGCAATAAAATTTTGAAATTGCAAAAAACACCCGATGAATCACTACATAATTTTCACAATTGTTTTCTACATTTATGTTTTGAATTTCTAGAAGATGAAGTTGATTGGTATTTCTTGTTCGAAATATTTCTATATCTTGTTCAAATTCCACTAATTCTGCATGAGTTGGAATCTTTGAAATCACTCCCAACATACCTCGATGTTAGAGCTTCCAAATATGCAACGGGAAAGGTTGTTGTTCCAGATGACCCTCCGCCTGTTTCTTATCAAACAACTCTATTTCCGCAAGTTGAGGTGGGATAGATTCATAATTCGTTTGCTGATCCACCACCATCTTCTCCCACCACACATGCTCAGAATTTTAGCACAGGTTTTGACTGTGAGTCTAATGGTTGTGATGAAGTGTTATCTCCTCATCCTCCATCCTTTGGTCCCTCAGATCCTTCGGGTTGTGAGTGTTTGAGTTCACTTATTTCAAACCTTTATTTTGATGTTCATGAGGATCAAGTGTTGGGTGGAGTTAGTGTTGAGCATCCAACTTGTGATATAATTTATGATGATTATGTGAGGGAACCCATAGTTGAACAAGAATCTACGATGGATGATGAATTCCTCTCTTCTGTAGCTCTCCTGCGTCATCTCGACATTTTCCACAATTTTGTCATTCTGGTTGAATATTCTGAAAATTTAGTTCTTGATCACGTTAATACTTTTGATCATTCACATAACACATGGGATGTTAGTTTTTCATCCAAATTCAGAGAGAATGAATGTTTTACTCATTATCGTCCCAATATCTCTTCTTACCTTTTTGAAAATATAAAGGGTGAAATTTCTCATTTTCAATCTCTCCCTTTTTACGATTCTTCAAATCATGAGGATGCCTCTATATGCAATCTTGAACTTTCTGATTGTGGCTGTTGCGATGTTTTCATTGATTTAGTTGGTCACAATTATTATTCTTCCGCTATTGATTTTTCTAAGCCACTAATCTTTGATGATCTACCTTCTAATGAGTTGAAACTTATTTAAGTTGTCGAGGCACTTCAACCCGATATTATGGTTATGTGAGGTTCTCGTAGCCTTGAGGTCATTTCCACCTCCGATCAAAAGAGTCTTGAATCTTTTGAGGCTCCTCGTCACTCTATTGTACACATTGAATATCAATCAGTTTTACAATTTTCACATCCTCCACCTGTGTTACACGATCCTATCGTTCAATCATTGGAGAAGTCATATTTATTGAGCATTGTGGCAAAACGAAAATTTTCTTCTTTCTTTATGTTTGATTGCCTTCGTTGTTCAAAAATTTGTGTCTGTAAGTCTTTGACTCGCAATGTGTCACAACACCATGACACAATCGCATCATGTTTTCACTACGCCTTTCGCCTCTACTCTTCTATGTGTTCATTCAAACTTTGAACGTTGTGGTTTGCATTGTCCTAAGTTTTTGTTTACTGTTATGCTTGTATATCTTTCTTGACATGCATTCCCTCGCCCACGTAGGCCAACCATCGTGCCGATGGCAGAATTTGAAGTGTTGAAGTCCAACAAGAAATTGCAGCACACACACTTGTGTGGGACCAATAGGTCCTAGCGATACATTAGTGTGATGGAAAAATTAATTAATTAATTTGGTGCAGTGTCTAATTTAATTTTCCCTTAATTAAAATGGACAATAAAATGTTATCTTATCTCATGATCACTTGTAACAGTTAACTGAGTGTGATAAACTCAATTAGATCCTGTATTTCAAGTTGAGGGCAGTTGGTGAGGCATGCATAGTAATTATATTATTTATGGAGTTCGAATTGTAGTTGGTGCATTAGTTTAATGCATGAGTAATCAGTTAACTCAGTTAGGCGAGTTAGAGTAAGTTGAACTAGTTGTAACTATTTGTTGCATGAGTGAGAGATCAAGTTAATTAAATATTATTTAATTCACAATCAATGATCTGCCATGCATTTGATGATTTACTATTAATAGTTGCATGCATGTTAATTCCAGTGGAGACCAAATTGAGACAAAGGTTAAAGGGAGGTTAACTATCAGTTGTGTGATTAGTAGGTTGTCTGCATGCAACCAGACATCCATTGGAGTGACCATTATCCTTGCATAGTTTAGGAAGGCCAAATTTCATAAAGAATAGGGATTGCATTCATCAAGAATTGCGCAAGCAAGGCATCTTGTTTAGAGGCTGAAAATTGGCTAAGTGTTGGCTAGTTTTGTCTAGGACAGTGTGAGACAATTGTGAGAGTGCATGAGACTCTTGTGAAAAGAGTGCATTGTAATTGTTTCATGATTCCATTGTTAATATACAATAGAAGATAGAGGGGTTTTGAGTAGCAAGATTTCCCCGGAAAATTATCTGTGTTGTGGTTTGATTTGATTATTTCTTTGCTTCATGTGATTGGTGATTATGTTTAATTTCCACAATTGATTTGTAGAAGGATTCAATATCTAGCTTTAGTACATTGTTAGATTGGATTGAATCCATTGATATACATATGTTTGTATAAATTATACAGTAAGTATCACTTCACGTGAGTTTGGCCTTTCTTCTGTTTAGGTTAGGAGTATATGTAATGTTTTTATTTTCTTTTTTTTGTTGTTTTGATTTGCTTTGGGTTCATTTGTTTTCATTCTGCTATTTTCCTTTTATTTGTTTTCAGCTCTAGGAAAATTTCCACATGAGACTGTGTTTGGCTTCTGAATCAAGCATGGTGAAAAATAAGAGGAAGTTGTTCTACTATCAACGCTTGGCTTGTTGTTTATTCCCTATATTTGTGCGAACCTTGAATTCTTTTAATTTGATGATGCTCTGATGGAAGATATGTTCCTTGTTAGAGAAAATTGAAGTGAAATCATGATGTTTGGATTTTAACTGGTACCTCCTACTCTAAATCAGTTTTATCTTTCTGGTTTATCCTTGTCGACCTAGTCAAGTAGAGTAAGGAGGGGAGGAAAACCTTAACAAGCATGTCAGAGGTGTATATAAATAGTCTTCCCTGAAGGGACAATCTCTTCTACTCTTAATAATTCAGGACCCCTTTTTCGCCCCATGAAATAAATAAGTGCGTATGCACAGTTCTATGAGAAAAAAAATGAAAAAATAATAAAGGGAAAAACAAGAGAAAGGATTCCTGCACAAAGAGGTGAAGCAAGCAACTCCGTCGAGGTATTGTCTAGGCTCCCTGGTAGCGGAGCAATGTTTGTGTTCCTGAAGTGACTTCGTTGGCATATTGTTCAGGCCTACTGGTAGCATAGCAACACCAGAGATGAAAATAAGACTCTGATAAATTATTTTACTTGTGCACTTATATAATCCTCATCCCTAATCGAAAAAACTTGGGTTGACTTGTCTTGGTTGGTGCGTCACCAATGAAGAAGATGGATGGGACTATGTATTTAACTCAGACTAAATGAGGAAGTTGTGGTAATCAATGAATTGAAAAATAATTCCATAAGGGTAAGATCATGTTGCATGAGACAAGATTCATTCAAAGAGCTGGAGTTATACCAGTGTAATGCCAGTGTTGTAGTGACTACAACCACCCTCCAAATTTTTTCCTTTGCTTAGATTTTGGAGCCTAACCTTCTTTTCACAGGAGCTTATCTTGCACTGCTATCAGGTATTCATGCTATGATTGATGTTTATCCTTTATCTATGATTGTGTTCACTTGATTTTAACTTAGTTAATATTTCTAAGTCACAATCTCACCTCCTATCTTGGTCTTGCACAACAGTTCTAGGCTTGCCTCTAGAAACTGCATAATCCATGAGGGAAACCAACCTTGATGACTAGAATTGTGCAGTCATGAATGGAAGTCAGCCTTGAGCTTGGAAACTACACAGTCAGGGAAGGCATCCCAACACTCAGCACAAAAACTACACAATCCCTCACTAAGCTCAGAAACTGCACATTGCATTGAGCCGAAAAGTTTCCCAGTTCCAAAAATTGCACAATATTTCCCGGTGATGTGCATGGAATTTTTCCACAAAAAAGCAGAAAAAAAGAAAAAAACATCCCTAAAATCTAGGGATATATTTTTAGTAACCCGAAGGAAGCTTGCTATTTTTTATTATTCTCGCCACGTGTTGCTTTTTCCTTGATTTTAGGCATGTGCATCATAAAAACTAATTTTATCAAATATATTTAATCGACTCCCCTAGAAATCATTTACACATTCGATCTTGGAGCTCTAGCATTCCTGAGGAGATCAAGGAACATTCAGTGCAATCGTCATCGCTTTTTTGGGTGAGTTCGCATTTATTGCTTTTGTAGTTTTTTCTATCTCTTTTTTCCATTTCGTTTGTGTTGGTCCTTTTTTTATTGTTTCTTTGCATGGATGTTGGTGTTTAAACTTGCTTTATCTTGTATAAATATCGTTTCAAGTTATCGTTTTCCTTTCACGTGTCCCATCGGTTTCTTCATTTTTGCATCGATGCTCACCATTATGGCGACTCTCCTCACCGATTTAGTTTTCTTCCCATTCATTCAGTTCTGCACTCGATATGCTTTGATTCATTCAAACTTAGTTAGATCTATGCTAAAACTAACACCATCTCTCAGATATGCTCATTTTTCAAACTTCCTTTCGGTAGATCTGCCATCCCCTTGGTCGATTTTCACTTGGCCCAGTTGGGCACCATGCAATCTTAAGGCTCAAGCTAAGAGATTTGCCTCTGGGACTGTTTATTGTGCAATACAGGCTGACCAAAACTCACATTGCATATTTCCAGGGCTCAGTTTGCATCCCTGGTCACTGAGATTGTGCAATGCATAGTATGTTGGAAATGTTGTCATTGATGGCAAAGGAGGTAGCAGATGCAGAGACAGGAACAGTTACAAGGAGACAAAGATAGAAAATGGAGGCATCAAAGAGGAAATGAATATAAAGGAGAAAGGCAGAGGTAGAGGAAGCAAATACGGAGTCAGAGCCATTATCACAACAGTAGAAGCAGAGGCAGAGTGACAGAAGCGGCAGAGGCAGAGCCACAGCTGTTATTGCAGAGAAACCGTTGTTATTCCAAGAATATGTATATATATATATAATTGAATGGAGCGGAGTTGAATCATAATAATACATTGAAAAGTGAGCAATTTTTTAAAATAATAAAGACGGATGGAACCATTAGCGGGGAAGTGGAACCATGACCCGATGAACATTAACAGTGGTTTGGAGCGAACAGTGGATTTCATCGCACCACTATTATACGGAAGGTGGTATTTTGGAGTTTCGTAGCGATTCCATTGATTGATCGACGCGTGTCCCTGGATGAACAGTAAAACCACCGTTTAAAGGAGCGCCATCGCGCGTTATTGTTTGCGCATGTTGATCGAGCGATATACGTTGGATCGGGCAACGTAATACCAACCGTCGGATGGGCGCGTGGGTTAAAAAAGGTACGGTGTGCATTCGATTGGTCCTTTGGTTGTATTGTGGGCCCGGGGCTGAGTCATATATAATGAATTTGGTTTATTAATGTTATTCGACGTATTGTAATCTTAGTATGAGGCCCGGTGAGTTATATTAAAAAGAGTTTAACCAAGGTTAATCGTATTGGCGGTCAATCCTTACGGATGTTGAGTTATTTGTGTGAATGAATTGCATATATATATTATATAGGTTGAGATATTATGCTGTGCGTATAATGTTTGAATATGAATAGTGTGGGAGCATTGTTATTCGGGTGTAAAATGAGATTGGATCAAAGGATAAGTAAATCCAAAAGAAGAATTAAGTAGTGAGACTGCAATTCCTTGGCTTGGAGTTTTATTTAATTGCCAGTCCCGGAAACAAGAACCTGTTGAATTGCCAGAATTGTGGATGGTTGAGTGCGTTAGTTTTATTTTGACAAAGGACTTGTTATATTGGGAGATATAAGGTTGCAAAGGTATTCATTAATCAAATTCTAAGAATTTGATGAATGAATTGAACAGAGGATTAAGAAGACCCTTACTGAATAAAAAGATGAGAATTGGGCGTTGTGAGATTGTCAGGATGGCACACAGCTTTGGGAAATGAAGCTTGGGATGCATTTACACACAGTTAAGTGAAATATTGAAAAGTACTGGGAATATGGTTGATTTATTAACACTTCATATTTAAGCATTGGAACTGTCAGCATAGAACAAAGCAGAGATTTTGAGATTGCTCGGACTTGGGAAATGATTGGGCATGAAACTTGAATGCAATTATGGAAAAGGAAAAAGAAGAGGAGAGCATGTAGAGATGAAAGTTCAGTGAACAGGAATAGGTACAGGAATGAGTTGGACAGGTGAATAAGCACAGAAAACAGGGAATATGTAGATGACAGTGAACAAAGTGTATGCAGAACAGGTTCTTAACAGTAGCAGAAAAAGACAAATCCAGTAAAGCCAAAATCCAGAAAAGGAGCTGAGTGAAATTGAAATGTGTAATTAAAATGTGAATGTAAATGTTGTAATTATTTTTATTGTGTGTGATGCAAAGGCAAGTATCCTAAGGAAAAGACAAAATCCCATTGTAGCATGGAAATTTGTACATATTGTAGTAATTCTAAAAATGAGTTGAAAAAGGAATAAGAAGACAAAAGCCAAAGAGTCATGACTGTTCACTCCAAATTCCTTGAGAAATACAAACAGTCATGTGATAATCTCTATATATAATATCAATTTGATAAGCTCAAGTGTGGGAGAGAAAATATAGAGAATGCAGAATATAGAAGAATAAAGCAGAGAAGATTAAGAGAAGAAGAGCAGATACAGTACATAGCTGATATCTGGAGTAAATCAGCAAACATTCAATTTGATAAATTGAGGAAGTTGGAGCTTCCCTATCAAGTTGCAGCTTGATAGCTGAAGTACATCATTGTAAGTGAGGAAGGTTGGAGCCTCCTGTAGGTTGGTGCCTGCAGAAAAACAATGGTGAGAGGCAGTTGGAGCTTGTCTTTGCATCACAACAATAATAAGATGTGGTTTTCTCCCTTTATGGGTTTCCACTTATATTTGGTGTTTCTGTGCATGATATTTATGTATTGATCTGATATGTATCATCTGCTTAATATCTGCCGCTCTCATATTAAGTCTACTGCTATATTATACTAACACTTGCTGCTTACATTCTAAGATTACTCACACATTAAATTGGATATGAAATGAAGGTGTAAATAAGTTTAATGAAAAGTTCTAAAAGATCAGGAATGTGTTAAACTGATTCACCCCCGCCCCCCCCTCTCAGTTTAACTAAAGGTTCAACAATTGGTATCAGAGCAGGTTCCTTTGTACAAGTCTAACAACTGAAAGGAGATCCTAGGTTCCCAAGATGGCTAGTAAAGAAGGATGCTCAACCAATAAAGCCCCTTTCTTCACTGGTGAAAATTATGCCTTTTGGAAAATAAGAATGAAAGCTTATATAATGTCCTTAGGATTAGAAGCTTGGGATGCTGTGGAAATTGGATATGTCACAAAGTCAACTGATACAAAGAAAGAAGCTAAAGAAAGCTTTGTAGCTAATGCAAAAGCAATGAATGCAATCTTAAATGGACTATGTGAAGCTGAGTTTATCAAAGTAATGCACAGTAAGACTGCCAAAGATATGTGGGATACTCTAGAGAATATCCATGAGGGAAACAAAAAGGTAAAGACTGCCAAACTTCAAGTATATAGAGCCCAGTTTGAAAATTTAAAAATGAATGATGATGAAGATGTTGGCAGCTTCTTCTTAAAAGTTGCAGAAATTGTTAACAATATGAAAGCTCTTGGAGAAACCATGCCAGAAAGTATAATTGTGCAAAAGATTCTAAGATCTCTTCCATCCAGATTTAATCCCAAGGTGTCTGCTATAGAAGAAACAGCCGATTGGGAGACCTTGACCATGAACCAACTACTTGGAAATCTAACAGCATATGAGATGAGGCTTCCATAGAAGAAACCAAGTACGAGGGAGGCAGCTTTTAAAACAAAAAAGAAGAAAGAAGAAAAGGAAGACATATGCTCTTGCTCTGATGAAGAAGAGGCTAAATTTGTCAAGAAACTGGATAGAGGCTCAGGTAGATACAAAGGTAAACTTCCCTTCAAATGATTTAAATGTGGAAGAGTTGGACATTATGTGGCTAAGTGTCCTCACAAGAAAGTAAGAAATCAATCTCAAGAATCAGAGAAAAACACATCAAAGAACTGGCAGAAAGGAAAGAAATTCAGCAGAAAATCCTTCTATGCTCAACAAGATAGCAGTACATCTGAAGACTCAGATGAATCCTCAGGAGAAGAGGGAACCTCTGAATTTTTACTGATGGCCATAGAAGATCTTGAAGGACTCTTGCTAGAAGAAGAAGAAGAAGGGGAAGTCGACCTTGAGGGGGAGCTAAGAAGTGCACTAGAGGAGATTGACAGACTCAAATTAAAATGCAGAAAACAAAAAGAGATTCTCCTCAAATGTGTGAAAGAAGAACAAAATTCAGAATTCCTCATGCAGCTGAAGGTAAAGCTTGAAGAAGCCAAGAAGATAGAAGATATGTTACTTCAGAAAATCAAGGTTAAAACTCAAGAACAAGAGAAACTGGAAGAAGAAAGCAAGAGAGTAACATTCCTCAAACCTTTTGGGGAGAAGTTGTACACACATCAGTACATATTCTAAACAAAGCTCATTTAAGACCTAACAGTGACAAGACACCTTATGAGCTATGGCATCTCAAACCTGCATGAATCAAGCACTTTAGAGTCTTTGGCAGCAAGTGCTACATAAAGAATAATGATGAGAATCTGGAGAAGTTTGATGCAAGAGCAGATGAAGGAATACTCTTAGGATATGCATCCAAGAGTAAAGGATACAGATGCTACAACAAGACTTTAAGAAAAATTGTAGAAATTATTGATGCAAGATTTGATGAAGAACTTCCAAACAAGACAAGAGATATAGACTGCAGCAGCCATCCTAAAAATCATGAAGAAGAGGACCAATATGATGAAGAAACAAGCAAAACATCAGAAAATGTTGAACTGAACTCAAAAACCCCCTCAAGATACACTCAAAAGAACCATCCAGAAGACCAAATCATAAGAGATAAGAGTGTAGGAGTGCAAACAAGAAGGTAGCTAACTGAATAGACAGAAGAAGTATACATAGCAATGTTATCACAAATAGAGCCAAAGAAGTTTGAAGAAGCCAACAAGGACAAGTATTGGGTAAAAGAAATGAATGAAAAGTTGGACCAAATTGAGAAGAATAATACCTGGGAACTAGTTCGTAGACCAATTGAGAAGAATATGATTGGTTCAAAATGGGTATTCAAAAACAAAATAAATGAGCAAGGACAAGTAATCAGGAATAAAGCCAGGCTGGTCTGCAAAGGATACTCACAAATTGAAGGACTTGATTATGAAGAAACATTTGGCCTTGTAGCCAGAATGGAAGCTATCAGAATGTTCCTGGCATTTGCATGCTACCAATACTTCAAGGAATATCAAATGGATGTAAATTCTACTTTTTTAATGGAGATCTAGAAGAAGAAGTCTACATGGAACAACCAGAAGGATTCTCATTAACAGACAAAGAAGACTATGTATGCAGACTGAAGAAGGTTCTTTATGGACTGAAACATGCCCCTCATGCTTGGTACTCAAGACCAGATAAATATCTACAAAAACAAGGATTTAAGAGAGGTGGAGTAGACAACAATTTATACATAAAAGCCCATGAAAATGAACTCCTGATTGTTGTAGTGTATGTTGATGACATTATGTTTGGAAGCAACAGAGAAGAACTGGCAAAAGGGTTTGCTGATGAGATGAAAAAAGAGTTTGAAATGTCCATGATTGGAGAGCTCAGTTTCTACTTGGGATTACAAATTCAGCAAAAGAACACAAGTACATTCATCTCACAGGAAAAATACTTAAAGGAAATGCTGAAAAAGTTCAAAATGGAGGACTGCAAACCTGTGTCAACTCCCATGGTCATGGGTTGCAAGCTGTGTGCTGATGATGGAACTCCAGAAGTAGATCAAAAACTCTATAGATCCATGATAGGAAGCCTGCTGTATTTGACAGCATCAAGAGCAGAAATCATGCTAGCAGTAGGACTAGTGGCTAGATATCAAGCAGCACCTAAGCAAAATCACCTTCTTGCAATCAAAAGAATATTCAGATATCTACAAGGAACTACATAGTATGTGCTTTGGTATCCGAAAGGAAAAAGCTTCACTTTGACAACATACACAAATGCAGATTGGGCCAGCTGTGTTGATGACAGGAAAAGTACAAGTGGAGGTGCATTCTATCTAGGAGAAAGTCTGGTGGCATGGTTAAGCAAGAAACAAACATCTATCTCTCTGTCTACAGCTGAAGCAGAATATATAGGAGCAGCAGCATGTTGTACACAAGTCATGTGGATGAAGAAAACTCTTCAAGACATGAAGGTAAGCATTGATGAACCTATTTCAATCAAATGTGATAATGCAAGTGCTATAAGTATATCTAAAAATCCTGTGCTTCATTCAAAAACCAAACATATTCCAATCAAGTATCATTTTCTCCGAGAACAAGTAGCTCAAAAGATAGTTAAACAGGAGTATATACCAACAAAAGAACAGGCAACAGATATATTTACCAAACGACTTGCTAGAGAGCCATTTGAATATTTGAGAGACATATTAGGGGTAGTATCTATAGATGCTACTCTCTTGTATGAAAAGAAAGCACAATCTCAGCGGGAGAACAGAAATGAAAATATCATTCTCAGGGGGAGATCAACTAGCAAGGAAAGCATGAATCAGGTCCTCAGGTTCAAAGGATTAAGGCAAAAGAACACCAAGTTATTATCCTAGAGTTATCTGTGTTATTCAAGCATGAAAAGGTCAATTACAGAGAAAAAGAATCAATATAGTGTTATGGAACATTATATTAAGAATCTGAATCATAAAAGACGAGTAGTGATTATCATTTAAAGCCTCTCAGCATTTTAGTTGTTGAATCCAATCATACATCTCTGACTAAGATAAAGTTGATACAATGTATTCTATGAAGTATCATTATTCACACTTTTAGCTCTATACAAGTGAAAGAAGTCTATGTGATTGAACTGTATCAATTTACAGTGTATATTCAAATTTGATAATCCTCAAAGTGTTCTCTCAACAAGTCTTATACATCACTCTGGATCAGCATGGTACAAAGTCAGCAGAAGAGGGCCTAAACATAACTTAGAGAGAGGAAATAAAAAAAATAAACCCTTTTCCATTGATGTCAAAGGGGGAGGAAGAGCAAACAACAGGAGAAAGAGCAGGAAAACAGAGTAAATGTATTTCCATCAATGCCAAAGGGGGAGACTGTTGGAAATTCTGTCATTTCAGTATGGCAAAGGAGGCATAAGATGCGCAGACAGGAATGTAGCTTACAAGGAGACAAAGACAGACAATGGAGGCAGCAAAGAGGAAATGAATATAAAGGAGAAAGGCAGAGGCAGAGGAATCAAATACGGAGACAGAGTCATTATCACAGCAGTAGAGGCAGAGGCAGAGCCACAACTGTTATTGTAGAGAAACCGTTGTTATTCCAAGAATATGTATATATATATGTATGTATATATATAATTGAATGGAGCGGGAGTTGAATCATAATAATACATTGAAAAGTGAGCTTATTTTTTAAAATAATAAAGACTAGATGGAACCATGAGCGGGAAGTGGAACCATGACCATGAATGCTAATGCTGTTTGGAGCGAACGGTGGATTTCATCGCACCACTATTATACCTAAGGCGGTATTTTGAGTTTCGCAAATGATTCCATTGATTAATCGACGATGTCTCGATGAATAAAACCACCGTTTAACGAGCGCCATCGCGCATCGTTATTGTTTTCCCATGTTGATCGAGCGATATACGTTGGATCGGGCAACGTAATACCAACCGTCGGATGGGCGCGTGGGTTAACAAAGGTACGGTGTGCACTTCATTGGTCCTTTGGTTGTATTGTGGGCCCAGGGCGGAGTCATATATAATGAATTTGGTTTATTAATGTTATTCGATGTATTGTAATCTTAGTATAAGACCCGATGAGTTATATTAAAAAGAGTTTAACCAAGGTTAATCGTATTGGCGGCATAATATAAAGTTCGAAAGTTATATATATAAGCCGTGAGCCAAAATTAAGTTCAAAAATTGTAATGATCGAAATATGAATGAATTCATATGTATGATTTTATAGC
Source organism: Pinus albicaulis (assembly GCA_034641835.2). Lineage (NCBI taxonomy): Eukaryota > Viridiplantae > Streptophyta > Pinopsida > Pinales > Pinaceae > Pinus > Pinus albicaulis. The sequence continues at coordinate 1,471,681,404 of CM076579.1, read as the reverse complement.
CATGGCGGAATGTTGAATTAATATCTCAATTCTCTAAATTGAGACATTAAAAATGACCAGACTTATTTGTTTAAGTTTTCCAGCGTAGAATCAGTGCAGAGTGAGATTTCCGAGTTGGAATATGATTGGAAATGAATCTTGCGATGCATTTACACACAGTTAAGTGAAATATTGAAAAGTACTGGGAATATGGTTGATTTATTAACACTTCATATTTAAGCATTGGAACTGCCAATGTAGAACAAAGCAGAGATTGTGAGATTGCTCGGACTTGGGAAATGATTGGGCATGAAACTTGAATGCAATTATGGAAAAGGAAAAAGAAGAGGAGAGCATGCAGAGATGAAAGTTCGGTGAACATGAATAGGCACAGGAATGAGTCCAATAGTAATGCTAACAGAAATTGGGGGAATATGCATGATGGCTGAACAAAAGTGTATGTAATTGTGTCTAACAAGCAGTTAGAAAATATAAATCCAAGAGTTTTCAAATCTTAAAAGGAGCTGAGTGAAATTGAAATGTGTAATTAAAAATGTGAATTTAAATGTTGTAATTATTTTTATTGTGTGTGATGCAAAGGCAACTATCCTAAGGAAAAGACAAAATCCCACTGTAGCATCGAAATATGTACATATTGTGGTAATTCTAAAAATGAGTTGGAAAAAGGAATAAGAGGAAAGAAACCAAAGAGTCATGACTGTTCACTCCAAATTCCTTGTGAAATACAAATAGTCATGTGATAATTTCTATATATAATATCAATTTGATAAGCTCAACAGAGAGATAGAGAGAGAGAAAATATAGAGAATGCAAAATATAGAAGAATAAAGCAGAGAAGATTAAGAGAAGAAGAGCAGATACAGAACATAGCTGATATCTGGAGTAAATCAGAAAACATTCAGTTTGATAAATTGAGGAATTTGGAGCTTCCCTATCAAGTTGCAGCTTGATAGCTGTCAGTTGTAGCTGACTAAGGTTGAAGCCTCCTGTAGGTTGGTGCCTATAGAAAAACAGTGGTGAGAGGGAGTTGGAGCTTGCCTTTGCATCACAACAATAATAAGATGTGGTTTTCTCCCTTTATGGGTTTCCACTTATATCTGGTGTCTCTGTGCATGATATTTATGTATTGATCTGATATGTATTATCTGCTTAATACCTGTTTCTCTCATATTAAGTCTACTGCTATATTATACTAACACTTGCTTCTTACATTCTAAGATTACTCACACATTAAATTGGATATGAAATAAAGGTGTAAATAAGTTTAAAGAAAAGTTCTAAAAGATCAGGAATTTGTTAAAGTTCAACATAGTATATGCCAGACCACTGCCAAGGCTGAACTACACAGTGCATAGTATTAGGCCTCAAGCTTCGACCGTGACTAGTGGGACTGCACAATGCACAGTTCCCTCAGGCAGCCAACCCATCTTTCTAGTGAAATTGCACAATATTTCCCATCAGATGCCCAATTTGTTTCTTGAACATGCCTTGAAAGTGTTTTTTCTTGAAACAAATGTATGTTTTCCATGAGTATATTTTCTGTTCCACAGGTAAAACAGTTGTTGAGCACCTCTCCAACATTCAATATTAACATGGCACTCAAGAGAGATGCATCAAAATAAACCACTCAAAGGAGTATCGGGGAAGCAATTGAGAAAGTGTCGTTTTACTTGTAGTATATGCACACACTTAAAAATTTGTAGAAAAGGAATCAAAACTGACATGGAAACAAATTAAATATGATTTTGCAAAGGAATTCGGGGCATATTTAGAGGAAAAACATGTTTATCTCAGCATTCGTCAGTCAAGACTATATAAGATTGCATGCAGGTATCTATCCTTCTCGTGTGCAGATGTCATCAGATGGGTTATCTCACACATCGGTGAGAAAACTATGACATTGAGCTACACCAACTAACAAAATCTTGCTACATTTATGGTAGCATATTTTCAGTGGATGTAACATCTCCCCGAGCCAGTGAAGATCATGGACTCACTATTCTATGCCACCCACAACTATGCGAGCATGAAGGATATTATCAGAATTTGGGTGAAGGAGTCAGTGAAGTTTAGATAGACACCCACCCACACATACAAGACAAAGTCACTTAGGAAGGCCTACCAACTTTTGGTCATCTTAGCTTGCAGAATATACATCCAATCGAGCACAAAGACCTTTCCTGAGGGGTGGACTATCTCATTGAATTAAGTGGTGAATAAGGGGAAGTAGTTCAACTGGTCCTAAATTTTGGCTCATTAGTTAAGAGCCCATGTAGCACAAGCTCGAGATCCTCCCAAGGGAAAGCAAGCAAGGTTATATATATTTGCATATTTACTAGATGTTATCTATGCACAAAATCAATTTTCTAGCATGAACTAGATGTGGACATCGAGAGGAACTGTCGTGCATATTTATTGTAAGTTGATTTCAGATTGCAACCATATAGGAGTTATGGAGCAACTAATTGGTCATTTCATCATCCCACTATACAAGACTATCTTTTATAAGGAACCACCTTACATGTCACAAGGAGAGATGGAGGTGATATTAGAGATTGCAGATTGGTTTGCCTTATCAGATGACACATTCATTAGAGTACTTAGTGGACAAAAGCCGCCACATATTTTACCAATATATGCCACCAACATAATTTTCATGTGAGAAGTATCATACCATTTCACCATAGGGTTTTCAGTAGCACTGCACAAGACGAAGAAGGCGCCATGGCCCATGCTTCATTTTTAGATCAGATTATACAAGATTAAGAATCTCAAAATTGCAGATGTCGAATCTAAAGCCATAGTGAATTTTGAGTTTAGTACAAAATACTTCAATCTATATGATTCAAGGGGAATTTTCAAATATGATTGTACGAGAATCTACTATAATTGGGTCAGCAAGGAATTTCATTGGCTGGAGGAGGAATGATGGAAGAATTGCTACAAATCCTCTAGACCCCGTGAACCAATCAGTATCGCTGGGACCTTATAGGCTACACCACAGATTAGAGCAATTCCAGAAGCAACAACAATAGAAAGCAGCAACCCGATACAATATAAGGGAAATAGGAAGGTTATCGATAGTGCAGTGGAGGAGAAAAGCTAGAATATGCAAGAAAATCCTCTTGTTGAACAATTAGCTTTGGTGATAGAAGAAAAGAGGAGGCAGAGGATATAGAGAGTAGAGCAGAGGAAGAGAGAGAATAACTTGGAGGAAGTAGAGCTGAGAGCACAGGAAGTAGAACAAGAGATAAGGGAAGAACGGGAGCTAAGGAGAAGAGAACAAGAGGAGAAGTAGAAGAAGGAAGAAGAAGGAAATAAGGGTGCCATAGAATAAGAAATGGCACCGATACAAGTTTAAGAGTAGGAACATGATCAACCAACAACAGAGGGAGTGAGCGAATAGTTGCAGGATCGGGAGTTGTCTGAGCATATTGAGGAGTTAATTGAAGTTGCAGATATGGAGTTGGGGCTGAAGGTGCGAGATGAAGATGTTGACCTGATTCCCAATGAACCACAGGTCATCGTTCGTACTCCACAACCTGCAATTGCAGAGCTATCCTCGAGTGAGGAAGAGGAGATAGTTCCCCTTGATGATGATCTAGTGATGGATGTGTACCATCTGTCATTTGATGAAATCTAGAAGAATATTGTACAAGCGCAAAGAAAGCACTTCCCGAGAGATCACACATAACCTTCATTTTTGAGAGAAAGGGTGATAGTGGTGGACAACAATAAGAATCCAAAAGCTATTAGCGATGCCAAATTGGCCTTAGTAGGTGTAGCGAGATCTAATACTCATAATTTGTTGGTTGAGAATAAATAGTTGGAACAAAATCTATAAGATGTTCGACAAGAGAAGGAACAACTCCATGCAGCAGTGCATAATGCACCTTCTGCACAGGTCTACCTAGAGGAGATGAGAGCAACGATACTTTCTGAAGTATCCATAATTGGAGACACTATGTAGGATCTCTATGAGGAGATTATGACCATACATAAAGCAGTTTTCTACTTACATGACTTGAAACAACAAAGCAGAGAGTTTTTTAAGACCCTTAGGAATGTGCAAGTTGCTATCACCACCATGCATGATTGGACAATGCGATAAAAGGGGGCATTGCTTACCTTGGTAAAGAAGATGAAGCCGTAGGCAGAACTAGAGAAAGCGAGAGTTCAGATGTTGATCCAAAATAACAAGCAACTCGCCTCTTTCATTGGAAACATTCAAAACTCATATGTATGGATATATAAAAAATTGGATTTCATTGTGAGAACCCATCAGTTGGCACACTCACCAAGACTAAACACAAAGGGAAAGTTAGGCAGGATATTGATTAGTACTTGGAGCAGCTAAAATTGATGACCACCTAGGAGGCCTTAGAGCTGAATAGAAAAAACATCCAGCCCTAAATCGGTGGTCCTGTTCAGATCAAAACAATGTTGCTCTTGATTGAGAAATAGGTTCAAACCGTTTCCAAGACATTGTACCCGGATGCTATGGAGGAAATAGTTCGCTTCCAGCCTGACACTATCACGTAGTTTAGGGAGACCATCCAGCAATATCGAGCATGGCATCAATATGTGGCCGAGAAACATCAAGTCAAATTTTCCCAACTTGATTTCACCCAAACTCCAACATCATAATTTTCTGTATTGCTAGGTTGTCAAGTTGTTTCTACCCTATTTTGTCTTAATATATGGGTACGAGTGGAAAATGTAATATTATTTGTAATTATTGTAAAAGTGAAATTCCAAGTGTCCTTGTTGGAATGTGAAGAGTCATATGTAATGTAATGAGTTATTTTGTAATAATTTGAAGAGTCATGAAGGAAGTCCAAGAGTCACAAATGGGGCATGCCAAGAGTCACCCCCCTTGTTCTAAATATATCCTCATAACTCTTGTAACAGGATTTTTGGGAGCTGAGATTTTGGCTAGGATTAGGCTTAGAAAGAGATTGGGAGTTTTGTGTGAGCCTTGGCTTATCCGTAGTGTATAGGGATTATACTTCTTTGGAGGAGTAGGTGTTGTAGACTTCACGTTCCACTATTGGGGAAAGTGGCCTATCAAAAGTTTTATGTATGATTGGAACTATCACTTTTAATAAAACTCAGAGCTGACACATTTTCATGCATATATTGTGAATATAGTAGTACTACTCTTGTTGTATTTTCGATGTATGTTATTTAACTTATGCATGTGCTTATGAAATATTTCATTTTCATTTATATGTATCTTGTTTGTTGTGTGTTGATGTGTTAATCCATCACCTTAACTTGTGGACTATTCATCTTGTTAGTTTGTGTGATGTCATTTTTCTCATGTGTTCCTTCTAAACTATGTACTACTACAAGATTCCAAGCGGCACACTTCCTTCTTCCGATTGGAACCGTCATGCATCGCACTTGACTCTTTGCAAGGTCACGCCGTTGTTCTCACCAGTGATACCGTGCAACACTCTTTGCGTTTTTCAAACCAAGGCAGATTATTAATACCCCACTGCTGTGACTCCTACTCTAAACTGTGTGAGGTATAGTTGGGACTTCATGTTGAGGAGATCCCCTAAATTTTGGTGGGTACAACATCGTCAACATGGTGGAAGGATGATGATGTGAGTGAACCAAATGCATCAAAGCAACATTAATTTTGCCTATGAAACAATACCATCTATTTGAAAACAAAGTTCATGGCTAACTGATAAAAGAAAGTTGCATAAACAAATGCTAAACTACTAATTACGGGAAATAAAACAACTATGGAAAGGATGAGTAAAATTTGAAATGAAGACTACTATTGCATGAAGGAAACTATTTTTGTGTTTATCACATTAAGGCAGATCAACAAACTCAGAAAAATAACTCACTTATAAACCTTGCAAAGATAATAATATTTTCAGAAAATCAAAAATAAACTAAATGAATGGAAATGAAATGTACAAGGGGTATTGAGCTCCTCAGTTAGGCCCTAACCTAGGGAGACTTAGGTCCCTTGAATAAAATCAGATTGAGACAAAGGGATGCTTTTAATTTATATTCAAAATTGTTCATGCATGAAACATGACAAACTAAAATAATAGGCAGAAGCCTTTCTCTAATGTTGACTATATTCCTCTAGAGTTATCACATCCCTACTGGGCTGCTAAGGCCTCTTATTTATACAGATAGTGCTTGAGGGACAACCTCCTTGAAGGGAAGACTGCTTCCCTCCAAAATCCTTGAAAATGTGGATTTGGGTCCTTGGTGTTCTCACAACTATAAGGAGGTAGTAAATGTCCTTGAATCAACCGAGTTGTGATTAGCATGTAGCAGGGGACAAGCCCCATAATATTCTCATGTTGAACTCCTGCGTAATCTACATAGGGCATCCTCAATATCCTACAAATTTAATGCATTAGGCACCCAAGATATATCAATTATCTCATAATATCCCCAATGCCTATCACTAGATGCTACGTTTCCCGATCTATGAGCCCCACCCCCCACCATTAGATCTGATGGTCAGGACTCGCCCGAGAGATCTAAACCTTGTGTGGGGGTTCAACCCTGCGCTGATGTTAGAAAGTGGGGGGAGGGTCATGCGATATAATCTACACCATTGATATGAATAAGTTGGTCAATGACATGCATGGGGGGTCCCCTCCCTACTGACATCACACTAGAGTGGGGGTGCACACACCATCGAATCATCAACGGTGATCCTCTACCGTTGATGCACTCTCGGGACCTCGCTTAACGTCACATCCCACTCTGCCTTAAAATTCTCACTAATCCAGCGACCCACATCATTTTGTGCCTACGATCTATGGATTGCACCGAGTAACCTGCTCAAAGGTTAATGAGGTTTGGGGGAGGCACAAATTTATTTTATCAACTCACCCATCGCCAAATCGACGACCAAGATTAATTGCGATACCATTTTGTCTCATTTTCCAAAATCGCCACAGAGAGTGGCACAAAGTAGTTTCCTAATTCCCCAAAACCACTTACGGTTTTGTTGATCGACGCATAATGAATAAATGAGTCCCATCCCTCCAGTCTCCATGTCACCCTGGTGCCATAATCTCGATGCCCTTCGCAACTACCCCCACTTGCGCGTCCGGGGTGGGACCTCTCACACATGTCATCCTGGGCCCTTTGCCCTGAATCTCTTTGAGATTCACCTCCTTGGGATTTTAAGGGAAGAACTCCAACACACATCATCTCGGTCCTTGTCACCCCAACACTCTCTAGCCTACTCCTCTTTGCAACACAGGGATGAGGCCTCCGGGACACGTCATCCCGACCTAGCTACCCCGATGACTCTCCTCGCCCATTTCTCTTGTGCCTCTAGGGTGGAACCTCTGAGACACGTCATCCCTGGGCCCAACCACATCGTTGAATTCCAGAACACCATGATGCTTCTGTTTTATCCAATCATGAGAAGGTGTGATCTTAGCTCCCAATCCAAGAATTCCACGTCCTCCTGTCACCTTCAAAGGTGGCTCTTGGGGAAAGATAGTTTCGCCGACATGGTCGTGACTATCACCAAGGGAACATATAAGGCCTCCACTATGCAAAGTGGCCCTAATTTATACCGCGTATTTATTAATTTTAAGCAAAATCTACGCCCAAGCTTCCATTACCACAGTCCAACAATTATTTTAAGTGTTAATTGGCCTATAGAGGCTTAAGTGCCTCACCAATTTCCCCATATCATATGCATATCTATGCACAAATTGTGCCTATAACGATGACATTTATATGCAAAGCAGATATAATCATGCATTAGAGCATTAGATTAAAGCCACACTCGCAAGGAGCACATCACAATCTTAAGACCAATTAAAAATATTCCATTCCTTCCACATTACCACTATAAGTAATTCATAATTCAATAAATAAATGAAGATTTCATATAACAGTCAAACATATGAAAATACATCTAGTGGTGCAGGATACAGGTGTAGAGACTTACCTTGACTTTAAAACAAAAGAAGGGGAAACTGATTCTGGGACAAGGACTCTCCACCAAACCATAGATAGTTGTAGCCAAGCTTACTTGTAGTTGTCACCCCCGAGCCATATTCTATAGAATCGGGGGATTGCTTCAAGGATAAAACAGCACTTCCAACTGAAATAGGGACTCCAGAGGATTTCCTTCCTCCACCCACCAACCACTCAATAGTCAAATAAAACACAGGGAATCAAGAGACCAACTGCCTCCACCCCAAAGATACCAAGGGAATATAGAGATTAAATCTCCACCCTTAAAACAAAAAAAAATGGTTCCACCCATTTAGGGGAATCCAAAACCCACTCTAAATCAACAACAAGAAGGTTTTAGAGGTTCTCCCTCCAGGAATCCAAGGACACGATCCTCTACCCACACCACTAAGGGAATCTAGAGAAAACCATCTCCACCCTCTGGCTTTATAGGGACTCCAAAGGTATTACTCCTCACCAAGGAGAAGCCATCTATCTGTTCACCAATCTTGCCAACATAAACCAGTACACTATCTTTCTCTTCTCTCCTCTTTTGCAACATCCTTTTGTTGCTACTCCTCCCTCCTATGCCTGTTCTCTATGGTTGTCTCCTCTTTTTTGTTTTTTGTTTTGTTTTTTTTTTCCATCCTACCCGGTCATAGAATTTGAATGCCTTCTCTTCCTGTTGTTTACTTACTGAACAAGGGTTTACCTCATGTCCTTCTTGTCAACATTGTTAACCTTCATTATTTCTAAGGCGGTGGAATATATAAAACGATTTTCCATATTTGAGGCATTTGTTTTTTGTGTATGTTAAATTTGTTTCATATAATGGCCATTATAATTTGATGATTGGAAATACCATGTGATTACTTCTTACATTATGAAAACTATGATTTCTTTAGACAACTATATACTATTCACTATTTTTTTAAAATTAATACTTATCAACTATCTACAATTAATTATACAACGTGTAATATAATATTTTTGTTTTATAGTTAATTATAGTCTTTTTTTTTTATTCCCAAATTATCTATTTTATTATCATTTTATTTATTTATTATTATTTTTGTTTGTTTGCTTGGTAGTGTGGGTCCTTACATGACTTAACGCCAAACCTATGGTCTGAGAAACTGCGACCGAGGGGTATCTAAGCCATCAAATCACTCAGGGATCGCACCTGGCCTCGGCCACACCAAACCTTATCATAGCTATATATTTTTTTTCCTTCAGGGGATTGGAACTTGTGATCTTTTCATCACGGGTGTCTTAACATCACACTCTTCACTGTTGAACCAAACCCCTATTGGATTCATTTTATTTATTTATTCCCAAATTATGTATTTTATTATTGTAAAGTAGAAGACTTGTGTGCAAGTCAAAGAAGTCAAAACATCCATAAATTTCACACTAAATAGACTTTTATTATTATTATTATTATTATTATTAATTATAATAATTTTTTTATTTATTCCCAAATTATCTATTTTATTATTGTAAAGTAGAAGACTTGTGCGGAAGTCAAAACATCCATACATTGTACGCTAAAAATTACATAGCAGTTGCAGAGAGAAGGCAAGCCGCTTGCAAATGAGCTTGTTTTTAAATCAGGGGCAGAGTTAGAGATAGATATACTATGATCCAAATAGACTTGCATAGATAAGTTGATTAACCCATAGCATTAGGCTTTATGGTATTTTAAGTTGTGAACCTGTGATTTTACAACTTGCATCTTTGAACCTCACCAAACCGTCATGAAAACTCTTAAAAATAATTTTGGAGAACCTTTATTGACTTTCCTAAAATTATTGCAATAAGCTTGAGGTGAACTATGTACAATTTGGTGTCCTGGAATTTATTATTATTTTTCTTACGCTGAAATTGATTCAATTTATACGCCTTGAGGTATTTCTCTGTAAAGAGTGGACTTCTTTTGGCTTGGGTGCCAAGGTCGAGGTGTGACTAAATTCACAGGAGTTGGCCTTGGCAACAACCTGGCAAAAAACAATCGGGGAGTCGACTCAGAACTAGGCGATAACTCAACTTATAATAAAACGCTATAAAGAGTATCAACACCATACTCCTTTCTTTAATGAACCATCTCAGCCCACATTTGATTGGTTTTCTCAATGTCATTAACATATTAACATTTCCATGACCTGGTAATAGATGCAAATAAATACCCAAAAAAATCCAATTCATGATTTGATTTTCTATCAACAGTTAACTAGAAGGCATGCACGAACATTGGTTGGGCATCTTCCTTCAATGTATTGTTCAATGTGTTATGCGGAGACTTACATTATACGAAGGTGTGAAGTAATTTTGTGTATTGCTCAATGTGTTGTGCACATGCTTTCATTGTGTAGAAGTGCTAAGTAACTTCGCACAATGAAAGCCTCTGCACAACAGTTAACCCATTGTGCAAAGAGATTAACTATCTCAATATTGTAAGACACACACTGGAAACAAACTCAACAATATGTTAATGAATGTCTCCAAGAATAATGTACAATATGTACACATATAAATACATCAAGAAACTATTGAATCAGTTCCCCAGGTTTCTTGGACTCTAATAACCAATTATCTAACACAAACTAACCCGAGGATTAGTTTTCTAACATTCCCCCCTTAATCCGAAGGGATATACCAAAGTCCAAGAATGAGAGCTCAGAATGCAGAAATGCATCTTAGCCAAGAGTTGAATGTCTCTCAGAAATGGTTTTTAAGGATGACCACAAACCGAAAATGGGAGAACTCAATGTCTCAACCAACATTAATTCTGGAACCTACATAGCAGTTCTCAGAACAAAAAGTGTGGTTTTAAGATGGCCACAAACTTTGGAACTGTCATAGTAGTTCCTAGAACAATTCTGAATCTCGAAGTGCTTGTTGAAGTCTCACAACTCTGGCTCTAACTGGTACAAGTTGTGGCTCAGGATATGGATCTCTGACTCAGGCTCGCTTGACATCTTGAACTCGAACTCGTAGCAGACCACCCACCAACAAATCCCTCCTTGTCAGATACAGGGTGAGAAGTATTGTTCATCAATGCAAGCTTCGTCAACACTCTCGAACAAATCCTATGGTATGATCTATAGATCTTATTGGTTGCTTTCAACCATTCCCAAGAGGCAATCCATTCGAAATTTTTCTTATCTCTTGCAACACTCTTCTTTTTGGAACATCTCTCTGAATTGTGATTACGATTTCCACAATGCTCACACAAGTGAAGATAAAAACACTAATCTTTCACATGCCCAACTCTGTTACACTGTTGGCATCTATCAACTTTTTATGGAACTACACCATCTAGAAATCCTGCACTTTGAAATTTTATAGGTTTAGCGAAGTCTGGAATGTGAAAAGATACACCATTGTTATAACCAAGACCAATTCTATGTTTATTGTGTGTAATATCTTCCCATGGTCTTATAACAGGTTTCACATCAGAACCTCTAACTACATCCAAATTTTCCCCTGAAATCACTTCATTTCTCTGATCATTCTTTGACTCATGATTAGACTCAAACAAATTATTGTTGTTCTGAACAAACACCAGTTCAGAATCATAAGTTTTCTTTTGAAGTTCGTCTTGCTATAACTGTGAATCTAACTCCAAGAATTCAATTTTGATTTTAGCATTTTGAAAACATGATTGGATGTCAGAGAGCATGCCTTTGATGACTTGGAAATTGTTATGAACAATATACGACATTAAATTGCTTAATAATTGTAGCAAATTATTGATTTTGACCATTTTTTCCAGCAATCAACTTTGAAAAAGGGGTGTCGTCTACCACCGAAAAGGCACCCAATTAAAACAAATTTACAATGATTTAACCAGATGTCGGGTTCAACCGATCATGTGCCCATTTTACAGGAAACTTCAAAAAAATTATGGCCAAATGTGCAGGAAAGCAATCAATCGAAGTTGGGAGGTTCAATGACCGACCTTTAAAATAAAGCACCATGCATGTTCTTCCTCCTAAAATTTTTGTAATATGGATTTTGCTGCATCATCTAATGAATTTGTGAACCATTAAAAATAATAATACAAATGTGACTCCACCATTATCTTATCTTTGAATTCTAAATCTTCAAAGAATCGATCCATGACAAGTTTTTCCACTAGCAATGTTATTCACTTCACAAAAAAAAAAAAAAACCTTCAAAGGCTTCAAAGATAAAACAAACTTTCCTTGCAATCGACCCATTGTCATATCATACCAATCCTTCCTACCAATCTATTTCATTACATAAATCACCTTTCATTTTTTATTTTAACCCCATATCAATCCCTTTTGCCAATAAAATATTTTTAACTTCAATCCTTTCTGCCAAAAAAATCTTTTTAACTTGTAATATCGATATTTTCAGTCCAAAATAAAAGGACTTTCCACTTTTGGTGTGATGATCATGCATGAAGAATAAAGAAAGTAAAGACAACACTTCATAATTCTATAAAATTTTAAAACCATTGGTATATAGTTCTCAAAAAATATTGTCAACGTATTTTGGCATCTCTGATCGTGGACGAAATTTCTTTAAAACAGATTTCTACAAGCAAATGCACATGGAGGATGCCTATGGGGCAGCTACAACAAATCGAGGTCTTACTCCGATATTAGCAAAACAAACAACAATGCTTCCCACGTTTCAACACTGGTTCATAAAAACACTACAACAGAGGCTATGTTTCAACCGTCGTTTTAATTCTAATGCATAGCTATGTGAATTCCCACATACATTCTGTCGAACATTTACACTACCTTCGAGTAGTCATCAAAAAATTGAGATTCAAAAGCTTTGGCAAGTACTCTGGCAAACACATACCTTAGGTGCATAAAATTCACCCAACACTTCTTGCAAACATATCAACAAACACATACCAGGTACCGGTAGCACTTTGGCACAAATTGTGTGGGTATAAAAAAAATGCCAAGAGTTCTCAATAATTATGTTATTGCTCGAAATCCAAGGTAGCACTGTGACAGAGACTCGGTCCCATACATTAGTTGCCCAACCACCAAATTCACTGGGAGGCGGAGGCACCAAAGGAACGTCAACTTCATCACAATGTTGGTCACAGACACTTGTGCAACTTAAAACAATCTTCAGACCAGAGTTAAAATCTTTCAATACAGTTGCAATTGGTACACCATTTTTTTTATGAGACAATTAACGAAACCAAACTCATTCCAAACCCCTCCTTTGCATAAATGATTCAACCATTTCATATTTTCTGTTGTTCTTCAAATCAGGTCCAATTCAAGTCTCAACACATGTTTGAAAATGACTGCTAGTGCAGGCTCGGGGACAAGTTTCAAATCAACATAATGGAACCAAATCATCTTTACAAACATCAAATATTGGGAAGTATATGAAGGCCATGGCATGCTGACCCATAAAACCTATATATGAATTTAGATTAGGCCAGCAATACTCAATTCAAATGAGGTTTCCAATATGCTAAGAGCAGATTGAAAAGAAAAAACCCAGTATAAAAAACATCACTTACGGTCCCGATGACAAAACAAATCTCAAGCGCCCTAGACTTGTCGTTCCTCTTCATTCGGGCCCTTCACTCCAGTTTTTTAACTAAATATTTTTAGTTCTTTCACAATTTCTGGGAGTTACAATTTCGATCATAGTCACTTTCATCGCATCAAACACCATTTCTTGTGATCATAAATGTAGTTTATTTATTTCACTGTGTAAGTATTTTCATTGTAATTATCAAGATGTTACCAATCTAGTTGGAACAATTGTCACACATGTTCGAAAATCCCCACTATGCACAATCACCCTTAAATAACACTCCATTAGCAAAACAACGACTTCCATTTTGCTGTGTAAAATTCGTTGTAACTTTTATGTACATCCTCTCTTTTGTCGTGTAAAATTCATTGTAACTGTTACGTGTATATGTGAACAACATTAAAGAAGTAAAGAGATATTCCAACTTACACCTTCACTTAGTTGCAAGCTTCACAATCATTTAACTGCATAAGCTAACTTGATATCCATGGCCACAAAACTAGTGGCATAATTCAATCAACTATCAACAGGCAGATAAAATACCCGCTTTGATACCATTATAAGACACAAACTGGAAACAAACTCAAAAATATATTAATGAATTTCTCCAAGAATGATGTACAATGTGTACACATATAAATACATCAAGAAACTGTTGAATCAGTTCCCCAGGTTTCCTGGACTCTAATAACCAATTATCTAACACAAACTAACCTGAGGATTAGTTGTCTAACAAATATTTTGTCAGTGCTCAATCTGATTCTTGTCGTAATCTCCACACAATTGAAATTGGACACATCAATCCTATGGGGCCTCAAACGAACAAGAATAACATTACATGTGGGGCCTTAGACACTGCCAGGAATTAATATACAAGGTGCCACCAAGGTTTTTACCTAAAACTATGGATGAATGCTAGCTCTAACCATACACATGAGAGTTGAGCTTCCCTATTCCTGCAGCTCTTATATCTCCAAGCCTGAATGCAAAATAATTTAAAAGTGATCAATTAAATATATATTCATGCCAGACTACACTAAAAACTCATGGGCCACCTCGCTTTCCTGATTTCTCTCTTGGCTCCATTGGTGTCCACATTCCTTCTCTTGTTGAAAGAAAATCACTCAATGCAAAAATAGAGAATGATGGAAATCATAGAATGAGGGATTATTCAAATCTATGAAGCGTTACTCATCCCTATTCAAATGCAATCAATCATTCTAATGCTCTCGTTGTAGTAACTTTTACTAGTGATGACTCTAGAGTTAGAATCCTAGAAAAATACAAGAGCTTGTATTCATATAATGGTTTGAACCATTAGGTTAAACTCACTTTCAACCCACTTAAAAGATCCCAAAAATGACATCACAAGTGTGCGTTGATTAAAATTAGGTTCCTAATTATTGGACATCTGAAATAACAACCTCGAAGCTACCATTTCTTTTGAATCGCTTAGCTTTATACTTTTTGCACACAACAAAAATATTATTTGCAAATATCATTAACATATGGAACTAAAATTGGAATAGAGAGTTCAAGCAACTGCCTTCCCAAATACTTCATTCAAGAAAAATAATTTTATATCAATTGAAATGTTGAGCGCAAAATTACACTTTATAAATAATTCCCATCCTTTGCATTTCTCTCCTCCACAAGCTCTCAACAGAAATTTCCACATTTAATATCAACAGAAACTTAAGTTAATCCATAAAATAAAATATCCATTTGGAAGTCGAGGAATAGCTTGCTACGACAGGAAAGTTGATAGATTGTGTGAAGTGCGAGGGATAAAGCTTCCTCCGCACAATGTATCGACCTCTGCACTCTGCATAGCCTTAATTGTGTAAGTTGTTGTGAAAAATGATCTATTCTATTAGTGATCCATTGACAAAAAGATTCCTATTTTTAAGGCTTGACATAGTGTTCAATGGGGATCATAATCTCAAGAAACTTGAAGATTAAAATTTCCTTTCCGTAATTCAAGGAGTCATGTTCACGAGCTCTGTAACTCTAACCAGCATCTCATTTAAATACATGCCTAAATATATGCAACAACATACTCCTATTCTTTCCACTTATTTTAAGCTTCATATAAAAAAGTTAAGTTGTGCACGATAATTTTACATCAGTGATCACTGGATTCGAGTCCTTGTGCATAAGATTTTTATAATTGCAATTATTTCTTTTAATGTTTGAAGAAAGAAGAAGAAATAAATTATTTGAATGCCTTAAACTCAACAACTTTTTCAATGATGTGCCTTAAAGTTATACAATGATCAACTGGGGAATGTTTAGCTCTAAAACCCGCTTTCCCTTTAGCACGATTATCTCTTTCTTCTGCGCACTTATTGATTTTATTTTATAGTGTGCTTGTAAATAACTTTGAAAATAAGGGGTTTATCATTATGGTCTGATAATTGGAGGGATTATTGATGTCACCGCTCTTAAAAAGAGGCATTTCCAAACTAGTTGTCCAATCTGTGGGGAACCCCTGTTGTATGATGTTGTTGAAATTTTTTGTAATGTGAGTTGCAAGAATATTTGAGCCCCACTTCAAACACTGTGCTTGGAGTTCAGCTAAGTCTTTTTCTTTTCCAATACCCAATTTCTTGAAACCCATCTCTACCTCTTGTACCGTGAAGAGTTTAATATCAACGTTTACCAAGGGAGGAGGGTCAACCTTGGGATCCTCCTCATAGAATTGTCTTGCATAGTCAACCCATTTAGAAATTGTAATGCTATTTTTAATTTGAATATTTCTTGGTTGGAGCTCATTCCAAAATAATTTGGGGTTATTTTTCCCAAGGAAGATTAGTTCTTCCCTCCTTGAAACCATGAAATCAAACTTTTTCTTTCTTAATATCTGCTTGTAAGCTTTGAGCTTTATGTTATCCTTGTTTGAATCTTTCCACACTCTCCTTGCCTTTTTTCATTCCTCGTCAAACCAAACATTAACCAAAAAGAAATTTGTTTCAAACTTCTTAATTTTTTCTCTTTTGCACTCTGCAAATGCATTTTGAATTAAATGTGTTAATTTGTGGCTATGAAGGTCGTGACTTGGGATTTAATCCTTCTCGAAGAACCTCTCTAGCATAATTTTGAAGGCATTACAATTTTCTAGAGTCAAAATAATTCTGCCTTTGGAAGATTTTGTTGAACACCCTGAGTTTTTGACTCTAATTGCTTCTTTCCAATCCAAGAGAAACTTAAATAATTTGGCTTTTGATCCGATTTTAAGTCCCAAAGTTGATCTCGAATCAAAACTTCTTCCATTTTCTCACACAAACCATGCGATCAAATTACATAATCCAATACACTTGCTCCATTGTACGTATTGCAAGTGAAATTACCGGACTTTGCCCATCTAGTCAAACCATTACAAATGACTAAATCGAAAGCCCCAAATAAAGTAAGCAATTGTTCACCAAAGAGATTGCAGCCCTTTTCCTCTGAAATTATTATCTACTCATGATTACTCTCTTCTATAAGCCAAATAGGGTCACAGTCTTCTTTACAACAAAAAATACTAGTTTGTTCACTTGCAGTCCTAGCATTGAAATCACCCACTATAATTACTTCACCTGGCTCAACGTATGTTGCAATATCTACTTTTAAGGCCACAAAGGGACCTTTATGGTCAAGCCTTCTACTTTTGTAGATTTTTGAAACTTGTAGCGCAAAATAGCATGCTGCAATTTTGATGTGATTTCCATTTTATGATATTTTAAACCAAATGAATTCTTTATTTGAGCCTTCTTTTTCTAACTGAATGAAACAACCTTATTTTTCCCTCACTAATACCATGATACCCTTGTGTCCTTTTCCATTCAGTGATGTCTTGTTCCACAATAGCATCTTCTAGTATCCTTCAAACAAAGGTGTCTTACACCCTTCATGTTCATGTGTTTCTATGAGGAAAATTATGCCTCTATCTTTCACAATAGGCCCTAACCATCTCCTCATATCCATGGGTAACCTCTACAGTTCCAACAAACTAATCTTAATGAACTTTTTTCCTTTGATATAAGGGACACAAGAAACATGTATGTAGATTTGTTTTCATGGAGAATTTGATCTCAAATTACAAAAAATATCTCCTGTCGAATATTTATCATGTATTACTATGGGACTGTAGCTTTAATTCATTATTAGACATTGAAATAATTTTGAGAAAATTGTGTCTATGCTTATATTCTCCCTCCTTTCTTTAGCGGATGCAGAAACTATTGGCATCAAACAATTTGTGGTTCTTCTCCACACAAAGTGGGGGCCTTTTTTAATAGCCTTAGCTTTCTCTAACTGAGTTGCAAACACTTTTAGAGAGGATAAAGAAACTATTGGCATCAAACAATTTGTGGCTCTTCTCCACACAAAGTGGGGGCCTTCTTTATTAGCCTTAGATTTCTCTAACTGAGTTGCAAACACTTTTGGAGAGGATATGATAGGAACTGTGGTTCAGGTTTGTGCTCTTCAATGCACTTTATAACGAACCTGTAAGCAAATAGCTCTTTTGTGTTTGCTTCATTCTGTAAAGAAGTAGAGTTATTCCCACTTTTCAAACTTGATTGAGAGGATTTCTTAGCATCGTTTACATATTCCTTCAACAAAGGAACAAGTGGAAACCCATATGAAAACCTGAATGCATGAGCAAAGTTGATTGCTTCAATTTGTCTTCCACTATTGACCAAAGTTTCAATAACATCTAACATTTTTTATTCATGTCCAAGGGAATGACAAAATTTAGCCTATACTCAGGTACACATCAACAAAGCACTAAACAAATTTGATTTTATGAAACAAATAAATATAAAAACAATAATAAATAATTTATTTGGTAGCCCTATCGATTTCAATGTTGCCCATCAGATTATTTAGCTAGTACATTATCAAAGAAAATTGTATGTCGAGCTATGAAAACTAGTAAGTAGCTCGTGGTCAAGATACAAATTTTATTGACTCGATGCATGGCTTAGTTATTTGATCTCACGTACATTAAAAATTGAACGAGGGATCGAGAGATTTTATTTTTAATCCTAGTGTTAAGATCTCGAACTTCCAAGCAAGTTTTATCCCTCGTTTGCTTTGTAGGGATCACTATTCTAAAGTTCATTATGTGGAAGACTTTGTGCACAATAAACTTTTGCACATATTTATTTATTATTATTATTTATTTTTTTCTGAATAAGACTAATTCTATTAAAAGCATATATTACAAATGGAGTTACAAGCAAGAGGAACTAGATAGCAGGGAAGCCAGAAATGAATAGTCAACCTCGTCCCATATCATAGCCAAAAGAGCACAAGGAGGATCCAGAAGAGAAATCTAGGAATCATGAGTGAAAAACACAAGAGAATGCAGGGAAGGCCCAGAATGGGTAGAGTCCTCAATACGGCATTTCTTTCCTCTCTTTTTTGAAACTTTGACCCAATCGTCAAGGGGCTAAGGGGTGGAAACCAATTGAAGATTGTTGTGGATCAAAGGAGGGGTCTCCTTATCCGAGTTGGAGGAGGCAGACTCATGAGAACACTTCTGTGTATTCGAGGAAGCATTGGGCCCTCCAGGGTCTACTATGTTTGTTTCCTTCTCTGGCAGCTCTGCCTATTCATCAGTTTCAATCTCCTCCTCATCCGAGCTAGATGAATCAATGTCATCCATTGGTGGGGGAGGGGGGGCGCATCACATGGTTTCCAGCTTTTAGATTTCGGTTTTTTAAGACCTTTCTTCTTTTGGGCAAGGAGTACGGTGTAGGTGTTCTGAAGATGCCCAGTTTGATGGCAGTGGCGACAGCTAAACGCAATGTTCTCATAATCCAAGGTCTGAGTCCAAAGGAAATCTCCCACTTTGAGGATAATCTGATCGGGCAGTCCTTTGCTTAAGTCAATATCAGCACAAATTTTGCCATATGTGTATATTCCTTTCTCTTCCCTGGAGGGATCCGTCGCCAGAAAGCGACCCAAGGCGTTTCCAATCCCTTGGAAGACAGAAAAGTGCCAAAGATGCACAGGGAAGTTCAATAGTCTAACCCAGATAGGAAGCTTGGTGATGACTATCGTAGAGGGGTCGAAATCTGGGAACCAGGGGGTGAGGAAAAGCCCTGTTGTTCCCCAAAACCATGGGCCTTCAGTTAAGGCTTTTTGATAGTCTTCGTTGGAAGAAAACACAACTATGAAGAAGCCCTTGGAGCATAAGATAACCTTGCAGTTGTTGGTCCAGGTGGAGTGAATCAAATGGTATAGATCTGCTGAGCGAGGCCATAGTCCATTAAATCGACAAATGATGGCGGATTCTGCATACTTTTGAAATTGATCATCCAAATATGGATGGGAGATTTCGATGGAGGGAATATCCTCCAGTTTATCAACCAAGAAGGGCTTGGGTGCCTCTATGGGTTGAGAAGTTTTCTTGGGTGGTTGTGCATGGACCACATCTTTGTAGGAGAAAGCAGGAGTAGCAGATCGGGGGAGAAGTAGCTCCCCCTCTCAGCTTAAGGGTTAAGACTAGTGAAGCATTTCTTTCAATATTGTAAAAAGAGAGGGGAAGAGAGACCTCTAGTTGTTTACCTTCATATAGCAGTGTTTGGATAGAGGAGGGGATCCCCAACTTGAGTTCTAGATCTTGCGTGAGATACTGCACCAGATCCATTGTACACACCCAATGAAGCATGGTTTTGACAGTAAGAAGCAAGATCTGGATCTGAAAAGAAGGGGAGGAGAGATCTGAGAAACCCTATCTACTCGAGCGAGTCTGAGAAGGGAGCATGCTTGGTCCCTAGAGTTCCAGCACCGCGTGGGCATACTGAGGCTCGATGGCGACTGAGTGAGGAGATTCGCATGCTAGGGCCCTTTCAATGTTATGAATCCCTTTCTTGTTGGTGGGTGCAAGGCAGTGAAGATGGACCTGCTCAGCCAGCAGTGGTTCCTTTGATCTGCCTTCTCGTAGATCCAGGGGGTTGAATAGCTATAGGGCTGTGACAGAGGGAGGGACTATAGATTTGCTAAAGCCATTTCCTTCAGTAGTGGGACTGTTGTGAAGCACATCAGCAACACGGTCTTGAATCTGGCTCTTCTTACCGGAGTTGGAGGTATTGCGCGACAAGGTCTGGCCCTTCTTTTTGTGAAAGATCGCGCTTCACTGCAGATTAGTGGGAGCTGCTTCGGCGCCGACTGATGTAGTAGAGATCTGGCTCTCATGACCTCGGTTGATGGCCCATCACGACGAGATCGGGTTCTCATTGCAGTGATTGACAACGCCTTGCTGCGGATCGGTGTGAGTTGTGTCTACAACGTTTGCTACAGAGGAGAGCATAGTGACATCGACGATGGATGAGCCGGAAACCCTAATCTTTTTCATTGCTTGCCTCCGCCAAAAATAAAGCAACCACAATATTCCCGCACATTAATTTAAGAAGAAGAAGAAGTTATTTTAAATTTTACTAGGCTAAATATAATTTATGGGACATATTGCTCCTTTATCTGACTCTTGTATTCTGCCCTTTTCCTGTGAAGTTTCACAATACACTCTCCTAGTTTCTCAACAAAGCCTTTGCTGAAAAAGATATCCCAAGAGGTAGCTGCCAAAATATCTGCATACCTTTCCTTGCTGTCTTTGAAGGCCTCAAATTCTAAAATGAAATGCTTTTCTGTTTCCACTTTTTAAGAAAAGCAAAAAATACATACTCTTTCTTCCCACTCTTCTTTTTGTCCTTTTCCAGCGCCTTGTGAATGTGTATGCTTTATAGAAACCACCACTCCCAAATTCAATGTGGGAAGATCCTAGTGTATAATGAACTTCAACACAAAATATTCCACACATAAAATCAATTAATGTGGAATTATATACTTTATGGAAACCACTCCTCTGAATTTCATTGTGCGATGGTCTTTGTGCACACGGAACTTCCACACATAAATTCAATATTCAATTAACATGGAATTGATTCCGTTTAGATGCCTTGTTTGCTAATGGAGGTGTCTTAATTATTTGTGGACCGATTTATTTCTAGTTATTACATTTTAAATACGGTTGAAACTATTTTTTTTGGTCCAACTAAATATGTACTAACCTTTAGTGAATAATTTGTGTCTACCAGCCTTTATTCAATTTGTCTACGATTAATTTGAGATATCATCTGTCAAAACCATTCTCGTTGACTGCCATTTGTTTTCACAAATGCAATTGTGATCCATTTCTTTCTCTTTTGAAGTGGGCTTGCTCATTCAAGGGTTTTAAGACATTAAATCAAGTTGCAAATATGATTTATTATGTTACATATATGCATACTTTAACTTATTATGTTAAATATATGATATTTTTTCATTGAAATGATAAAACAATTTCAAGAAAGAACATGTTTTGTTTAAAATACATTTTTGAATGCATAAATGGATTCAATACCTTGAGAAATATTAGAGTACTCTAATTCTACAGATTAACTAACTTAAACTCAAGTTTAAAAAAAGCTCTATTGGATTTTGGTTAAAATTAACCATAAAAATGTCATGAAAAATGCCATTTCTTCTATAAGTTAGACTATAAACATATTCAACCATGTTCATTCCTAATGCCAAATTATCCAATTCCATGTTCATTCCTAATACCAAACTAGCCAATGATTTAGTGCAATTATGTATAGTCACTATTTAAGTAATTTCAAAGGTTTTACAAACTATGCTAAACCATTCTTGTAAAGTTTTCAAGCAACTTGGTTAAATCCATTAACTATAATGTATTTCAAGGAGGAACAATGGATCTTAGTTTTCAATTTGATGAGTTGTACTTAAGGAGGACCTTATAAATAAAAATACAAGTTTGAAGACACTTTTAAATAAGAAATTGGGAAATTTTTAACATTTCAGAGATTGATAATATACATGTATGGATTTTTAAGAAACTCATAATCTTTTGACTAGGCTATTACCTATAAGACATAAACCTAGTTGTGTTTAGATTCAAGTGTGAATGTATCGAAAACATTATAGCATTGGAAGGCACACGCTTTAGATTTCCAAATCCAACCACAAAATACATTTGTTTTCTAATCAAACTAATAAATAGACCCATTTTATAAAAACTGATATCAATTACTAAAATGCACCAACACTAAATAAAATACATAAAACTTTCAAAATCAAATGAAAAACAATTGTTTCACCAACATAAACAAGAAAAAATAGTTAGTGTTTTATATAGAATACCAATGACCCATGGGTGTGGACATATCATGTGATTCTCAAACTTTAAGCTTTAGGATTCAATGTCCATGCTTTATGCATAAGTGTGTACAATGTAGGATCACATCGCGTGAATGAAGACAAAGATGAGTCTTTTCTAATAAGTCCAATGATGCACTATGTATGAGTCTATGCTTATCTTGAAGTTTCATCTTAAAGTCTTAGTATTGTGGGTGTTGCATAGTGCAATACTTATCTTAGAGTCTCGACTAATGGAATCACTAAATTATTTTGTTTTATATAATTTTATTTGAAATTGTGTGTGTGTGTGTGTGTATATATATATATATATATATATATACTAGTAATTTTTAAGTCATGCATCAAATTAATGGCTTGAAAATTTAGGTGCATATCTTAAAATTAGCAGTATTTTTATGTTAAATAAGGAAAATAAAGGTATATACCCATCAAACTTAACCACTGATATATATATATATATATATATATATATATATATATATATATATATCACCCCAATAAGGGGAGGGAATTGAATCGGTGACTTCACATCAAAGAGTGCCTTAACAGAGCACCTAATCACTGTCTATCCAATACCCTGTGGACTTTAATATTTTTATTTTAAATAAATTTAATTATAAAAATAATATTTTGTGATTTAAGCAATTAATTTAAATTGTCATTAATTTATCAATTCATGAATAAGTATCTAATTCAAATCTTATGAATAAAATGTACTTAATTTATTAAAATGTTATATGTGTGTATATTAATTGGTATATAACTCAAAATTTCTGAATAAAATGCACTAATTCACATCAATTAATTTACTAAAAGTGTTATGCATAAACATGTGATGATATTTCTTGAGATTCATGTTAACTTTGGTTCTATCAAGCGCCCGAAGGGATCAAATTTCTTGAGGTGCAAACCTATTTTAAAGTGAAAAACTTTAGTCATATGTGGGGTCTCTAATTCTACCTCCATGTCGGTATCAGTCACAACTATAGTGCCTGTTGGGATAATATCGGAGATGGTGGCGGAGGTGGAGTCTATCTGCAGTGATGGGTCTCGTGATGAGGGTGACAGAACGGGGGTCGAATTTTGGTGTTCTTTGGATATGGGTGAGGCCACTGATGTAGCCCTCGGGTTTTCTTCAATTACTGAGAAACCAAACTGAGTTAGACTGTCATATGTTGTTAAGTCCACTAGCTGGATTATAAATTTAGTGATCTTGGCATTTTTTCTGACCTTGGATTATAAATTTAGTGACCTAGATTATAAGTTTAGGTCAACCTAACTATTAGGCGGCCTAATGACAGTTTTGTCAAGCCCACATGTGTAGCCCTTGTGATTAGTATAAATACAAGATGAGTGTGAGACATAAAATACATCCATTATGCAACATAAGAGCTCATTGAAGGAGAGAGGGAACTCACTTACCTCAGGTTGGTTGCAAGATAGGTAGCACTCAACAAAGAAGGAAAGGCTTGATTTGGAGCCTTTATGTGAATGTTTAAGGGCTGGATTATCCTACAGGAGGGTTGAGAGGAGAGGATTGTTTTGGAGGGCAGTTTTGGGTACCTTGAGGAGTGGTTTTCCTGTAATAAACAAGCCACAACCCTAGGAGACTTGTAAGTAGAGGCCACATGCCTATCTGTCGCTGGCACAGAGAGTCGAGAGGTTGTTCTGTGGGAAATAACAGGTCGCAGGCCTTGAATCCCTACAAAGGTGTCAACGTGGTCTTGTAGAGGGCTGATTTGTGCCCATAATTACAACAAGTGGACAAGGAAGAGTGGTGAAGGAAGGTCGCAACTGAAGATGATGTTGTGAGGGTGTTTGCGTAGGGATGGCATAGAGTTGCATGAAGCCACAACCAGAACACAGTAAATATAACCATTTAAGCACCAAATAAGAGGTATGTTTGATGTGGATTTTATTTGTGTTGGGTTGAGTTTTGGATCAGTTTGATGGGTGGTGTATTAGACAATTTTGTGACCATCATATGAGAAAATCATATCACCAGTTGTTTGAATGTTCTGTCAAGAGGAGCAACGTAATGTTACAGGTATGTATGTCCTCTTGAGCTGATGTAATTTGCAGGTGGATGGGTGTCCGATGAGAAGTCTATTGGCAACCATGTGTAAGGGTCTCCTAGGTGATTTGATGCCCTAACTAGGAGTAGATGCTACAACGAGGATTGGTCACTCATGGACTGTTGGAGGGCAGCGTGAGAGTGGACCAAGTGTGGACGAGATTAGGAATTTATGGTCTGATGGAGGACAATGTGATAATGCCCAAGGTTTGAATACAGGTGTGCACTATCTTCATGAACTTATATGGTTTCTAGAGTGGCAGTTGTTGAGTTTAAGGGTTGACGAACCAGAGGAGTTTGTGGAGCCCAAGACTTGTGTAGGACTTCTACAACAGACGATGGGCAGTCCTCCTAGCCCATTTTCATTGTGGGATATGGACATCTTGCAATGATAGGTGGCAGCCCTCTGTGCCCTATGTTGGTCTTCATCGGTGAAACACATGAAGACCATAGTCGGCTGAAGTCCCTAAGTAGATGAGGAGCAGTAGTGGACAAATTGATAGTTGTTCACAAGTGGAGCTGTGAAAAAATCGACAAGAGTCTCGATGTGTTGTGCCCTTGATGGACTAAGGCATGACTATAAAGCAAATTGATAGGCGAGGTTTAGTGGTTAGATGGACTTGGAGCATTGATAAAGGCAGGAGCTACAGATCGGGAGCCGAAGGACCAGGAAGGTACAAGGTACGACCGAGAGGAGATGAGAGAGTCGACCGCATCAATGAGATGGTTAAAGTATCTTGTTGAGGGAATATTGGTCATCGATGTACTGACACCAAGCCCTAGTTTATATATTGTAATAGTGGATGATTGAGGATCATTATTCTTGGTACGGGAGCCCTAGACTGTTGCATTATATGTTTTTTAATATAACGAAGTTATGTTGAAAAATGTAAAAAGTTGTCTATATTTGTGCATGTGTGATTTACTATTGTTTATATTCTGCTGTGAAAAGTAGTTATGTTGAGATTATTGGTTTGGTAGCATCATAGATTTTAAGATTCTATCCTAGACCCAAGATCATGGAAATTCAACATGGCATCATATCGTATCTGAGCTACTTCTAGGGACAATGAATGAGAGTGTTCACAACGAAGCAACTCAGAGGGAGTTGTGGGTCTGTAGATCATGGAGCAGAGGGTTCAACTAAAGACATGGAGATGTGGTTTTGATTGACTTGGTAACGAGATTGGATGGGAGTTCTGGTGGATTGGTGGTGAGCTTGGTGAAAAACAGTTCGTTGTAGGTGAGATTGTTGATCATGAATTTCTGTTGATTTGTCATGGATGATTGGGACAAGTTGAGGATTACTTTGGCATAAACGAGGTCAGGTTAATCGAGATGGATTCATGTGATGGACTGGATATTGGCAGGCTAGAATCTTCATCGAATCATGATGTTGCATATATGATATTGGAGGGATTTGCACAGGCTGTATTTAATCCAGGAGGATGAGTGCTTGCATGACTAAGCCAGTGGAAATCTTGCAAACCCAAAGGGAGTCTAGCCTCAGAGGGAGCAACTCTATCGAGGCTTGGGATCTTCAGGTTCAGATACAATGAGACAAAGATACTACTGACATTGATAGGTTCATTCTACATGGTATGCCGCAGTGATGGACGACGGATGGGACAGTATCGTTGGATGATGATGGTTACTTCCTAGCCTTGGAAGTACCTCCCTCGCTAAGAGGTAGTGTTGATTTTTGTAGCTTGGGAGGTATTCCAAGCCTTGAGGATCGAGGGTTTGGAGGAAGGAGCTCCACAAGTTTCCTTGTGGGCTTGAAACCCAAGCTTGGGGTTCTGCACCCATCATGATTTGGGACAAAACCATGGGCACACTTTGACATGTGATGGATGAAAATGATAGAGGATGTTGAGACGATTATACCGCATCGAAAATCATTTAATTACGAGTTGTCAAAGTGGATTTATGAATTTTTGAAGATATGTGTGGGCATGGTGACACAAATTTTAGGTCGGCCTAGCTATTAGGAGGCCTAACGATAGTTTTCAAGCTCACATGTGTAGCCCTTGTGATTAATATAAATACAAGGTGAGTGTGAGGCATAAAATACATCCATTATGCAACATAAGAGCTCGTTGGAGGAGTGAGGGTACTTGACATACTTACCTCAGGTTGGCTGCAGGCTAGATAACACTCAACGAAGAAGGAAATTATTGATTTGGAGCCTTTATGTGACTGTTTGAGGGATGGATTATCCTACAAGAGGGCTGAAAATAGAGGAATGTTTTGGAGGGAAATTTTGGGTGCCTTGAGGAGTGGTTTTCCTGTAATAAACAAGCCACAACCCTAGGATACTTGTGAGTAGAGGCCGCAGGCCTATTTGTTGCTGGGATAGAGAGCTGAGAGGCTATTCTATGGGATAGAACAAGCCGCAGGCAGTGAATCCCTACAAAGGTGGTAGCGTGGTCTTGTAGAGGGTTGATTTGTGCCTAGAATTATAGCCAGTGGACAGGGAAGAGTGGTGAAGGAAGGCCACAACTGAAGATGATGTTGTGAGGGTGTTTGTGTAGGGATAAAATAGAGCTATAAGAAGCCCTAACCAGATCACAATAACTACAACAATTTAAGCACCAAATAAGAGGTTTGTTTGATGTGGATTTTCCTTGTGTTGGGTTGAGTTTTGGACCAATTTGATGGATGGTGTATTAGACAGTTTTGTGACCATCCTATGAACAAATCATATCAACAATTGTTTGGATGTTCTATCAATAGGAGCAACATAATGTTACAGGTATGTATGTCCTCTTGAGCTGATATAATTTGTAGGTGGATGGTTATTCGATGAGAAGTATGTTGGCAACCATGTGTAAGGGTCTCCTAGGTGATTGGATGCCCTAACTATGAGCATATGCTACAATGAGGATTGGTCGCTTGTGGAATGTTGGAGTGCAGTGTTAGAGTGGACCAAGTGTGGATGAGATTGGGAATTTATAGTCTGCTGGAGGACAACATGGTTGTGCCCAAGGTTGGAAGCCTGGTGTGAACTATCTTCATGGACTTAGATGGTTGCTAGAGTGGTAGTTGTTGAGCTCAAGGGTTAACGAACTAGAGGAGCTGTTTGTGGAGCTCGAGACTTGTGTAGGACTTCTACAACAGATGATGGCAGTCTTCCTAACTCGTGTTCATTGTGGGAGATGGACATCTTGTAGTGATAGGTGACAACCCTCTATGCCCTATGTTGGTCTTCATCGGTGTAACACAAGAAGACCATAGTGGGCTGAAGTCATTGAGTAGTTGAGGAGAAGCAATGGGAAAATTGAGAGTTGTTCACAAGTGGAGTTGTGAACAACTTGACAAGAGTCTCGATGTTTTGTGCCCTTGATGGACTAAGGCACAACTAGGGAGCTGATTGAAAACCGAGGTTCAGTGGCCAAATGGACTTGGAGCATTGATAGAGGTAGGAGCTGGAGATCGAGCACCGAAGGACCGGTCAGGTACATGGTACGATTGAGAGGAGTTGAGAGAGTCGATTGCATCAACTAGATGCTCAGAGTATATTGTTCGAGGCAGATTGGTCTTCGATGTACTGACACCAAGCCCTAGTTTGTATCTTGTACTAGTGTATGATTGAGGGCCATTATCCTTGGTACGAGAGCCCTAGACTGTTGTATTATATGTTGTTTAATATAACGAAGTTGGGTTGAAAAAAGTAAAAAGTTGTCTATATTATGTGCATGTGTGATTTACTGTTTTTTATATTCCGCTGTGCAAAGTAGTTCTGTTGAGATTCTTGGTTTAGCAGCGTGAGAGATTTTAAGATTCTATCCTAGACCCAAGATCATGGAAATTCATCATGAAGGAGGGGAATTTAATAGTTAATGAGGTCATATGTTTGAGTTGAATTCCACAATGAACTTGCTCACCACCATATCTCTCCTCATATACATTGGAGGGTGCTCTAACCAACTCAACTATTGGGCCTCTCTAGGTTTGAATGGTAGAACACATTTTTTCATAATGTCTCTTGCTTCAACTAATATGGTGAATGGATAATCTACATGGTGCATCGAGCCTCAGTTCCAAATGTTGGAAAACTTACACATTCATCATGAATTGGATTTCCTAGGACGAAAGGTCATATGTGGATTTGACTAGGGTTTTCCCTTTTTTATTCACAAGTGTTGGTTCAAACAATGGGTAAAAAGCTCCACTTGTCTATAGATCTAAGGATTTATAACCTTTGTTAGAGTCTATCTAGTGGAATCACTATATAATCTATCCACTAATGCAAAATTTTCACTTCCATATCACCAAGCATCTTTTGGATACTTTGTCCCTATTTGTAATTTGGGTTAATGGCACATTAGTGTTCATCTATTGCTATATTCCTCTTGGTGGAAAATGCATTCTTTAAAGGAAAGAAAATTTATCTTCAATCCTAGACTGGTATGGTATATTCACTACAATTTCATTCTGTGTATTTACATTCCTGCTCACCTTTCATTTTATGGTAGGATATCATTGGACAAACTAGAAGTTAAAGAAGTGAGGAGGGTTTATGAAGGCAAGAAGAAGCCATCCAAGTTAATAACATAATCCTCTCAACAATTTTTATTTAACTAGTGAAGATGGAACATAGTACCACAAATCACAATGCCACCATAATGAACCTTCTCGAGATATAGAGGCAACACACTAACAATATCGAAGCTAAATGAGGTATATTAATGTCCCTTCTTTTGGCTCAAAGAATGGATGCTTTATCCCTTAGATCCAACAATGCAAAGCCTTGTAAATCCATTCACATAGGTCATTAAGAAGATTTAGTTCATTAGTCCAATGATCCAATGGAGATTGAAGATCAAGACCCCCCCTACTTAGTGGAGCAAGAACTTAGTTTTAGATAATGCTAAGCCCTAGATGATGATTTTATATTTTTTCTTACTGTTTGCATTCTAGGCAATTTTGTGAAATTATTAACATGCTAGACATCATGAAATTATAGTCTCTCTAGAATCCTAGAATATATAATTAGTTAATCTATATATGTTTTTCTTTTCTAAGTCTATAAAACTAATGCTTGTACTTTCGTGTAGCCATTTTAACTAATATAATCTCTTCCTCTATTATTGTTATAATTATTATTTTTAATTTATGAAAATAATAATACTTTTAATACTTTAATTTAAGTAATATTTAATTAGATCTAAGACTTTTGTGATTCATATTGTAAATTGGAGAGTCTTTCGGATTAATCACATCATAGTAGTTTACGTTTCGAATCTAACCAACTAATGCGGTTGATTCTAAACAACTAACACGGTTCATCCTCAGACTAAGGACTCCTCACCTTGATGCATCTTTGCTATTTATTGTTTGAGATCGATTGATTTTTTCACCTTAATCTAGAAAATGAACGATTAATCCAAAAGATTTTATAAATTTATAATATGTAATTATAAAAAATAAAAAATAATTAATTATTTTTTTTCATTTTAAAAATACATAAAAAAGAAATTAATATGTTAATTTCAAATGTGTTTAAATATTAAAAATAATATTTGTATAATATAATATTTTTGTTTTTATTTTTATTTTTAGAAATTAAGTTTTTTAATAAATTTAAAAAACTTTTTTTTAATTTTTATGACTTACTAATTTTTTGTTTTTAGCTTTATTCTTTTTATTTAACTTTTGATTTTTTCCTTTTCAAGGGCATTCTGTCTTTTCGATACCCTTTATTTTTTGTTTTTAGCTTTATTCTTTTTATTTTTTGTGTTTTCCTTTTCAGTGGCATTCTGTCTTTTCCAGACTCATCATTTAACAAAGCCCAATATCCCACGGAGAGGAGTAGCATTCATAGCAATTCCTTCATTTCATTATCATCAAGGAGAAGATGAACAGTCTGATTGTTCCTTCCGTTTCGATGTGGCCGCAATCTATATATCAATTGACCTCATTTCTCACATTTACTCTGCAACTACACGCGAATACACAGAGACAGCGCGAGAACAGCAGCACATACACTTTGCTTTTGAATTTCTGCTATCTTTTCTTGCTGCTGCCGCATTCGTTACAATAATCTCTCAAGTCTTGTACAAAGCCCTAAACAATGGTGAACCCAAGTTCGAATCCCTGTGTTCCCTGTCCTCATGAAGGTAATGGCAAGCAAAATCCTTTTTAAATTCACAACAATCCACATAAAATTTGTCAGTAATCACTCTATAGGTACAAATTTACAAAATAAAGAAAATCATTCGTCCATATTTAAAATTCCAAATTCTTAGGTTATGATTTGTTGTTCTGAATTGAAATTTCAGTTATTGTTTATATTTCCAATTCCAAATTCTTAGGTTATGATTTGTTCTGAATTGAAATTTCAAGTATTGTTTAGGTTATGATTTGTTCTGAATTGAAATTTCAGGTATTGTGGAGCTCAAAATTGTAGACCAAGACATTGCAGTGACTCCATGCCCGCAGTGCCATATTATTCCGTCCACTCCATAGGGCGAAACCCCAGTGGTGCAAAATAGTTTTGTTGAACCCAATGACTGGTGTTATGAAACCTCGCTAAAAGCCGATAACATGTGGGCGAGGTCGACATCAAAAATGCAAGTGAGCTTTCAGACTCCTCAATTCACACCCATGAAAAGGTTCGACTTCAAAGTAAAGCCGACACCGGTGCCCAAACAGATCCCACCCATCGAACCCGACACGCCTACGCCATCTCCGTCGTCTGAGCAGAAATCGCCCATGTTCCCGGCAAATGCCACGTCGTCTGAGCAGAAAACTGAAACTGAAAATCGGAGGTCAGAACTGTAAAATTAGATTTTATATCTAGTTTTGTGAAGTTGGAGTTGGGGAGAGCTAAATATACCAAACAAGTATGGAAAGGGAAGTCTGAAGTTTCCATGAAATTTGCATTAACTGGTTTGTGTCTGGGTTTAACTCTTACCTGGTAATTTTTTTTTATAGAGATTTTGGTATTATTGTGAGATAAAATGGTTTGAAAAGTTTGAAGTATTTTAAAACCAATGAAATGTGGATTGATTGGTTTATGTTGAATTTAGTTTTTATGAAATGTGGATTGATTGGTTTATGGTCAGTTTAGTTTTTATGAAATGTGGATTGATTGGTTTATGTTGAATTTAGTTTTTATGAAATGTGGATTGATTGGTTTATGGTCAGTTTAGTTTTTATGAAATGTGGATTGATTGATTTATGTTGAGTTTTAACTTTTATGAAATGTAGATTAATTGGTTTGTGTGGAGTTTAATTTTTATAAAATTATTGGTTTAAATTTTTTAATTTATATGGAGTTTAATTTTTGTGAAATATAGATTAATTAGTTTGTGTAGAGTTTAATTCCTATAAAAATATTGGTTTAAAATTTTCAAATAAAAAGAAATTTTAATAAATCAAATTACAATGATGGAAAAATTTCAATTGTTCTAAATATCGTTAAAAACTATATTTATAAAACTAATAAAAAAACCTAAACCAATAAATAAATAAAAAAGCTATTTGAAAAATAAATTTATAATTACCCTCATATTTATCTTTAACTTGTTACTAATAAAACAAACTCTCTCTAAAGGTGCGAAGAAGATTGGAATTCAAAATAAAACTAAAACTTTCGATGCAATTTGATGTCTTTGTCGATTTCCTTATCCACTTTCATAGTTTAAACAACCTACATTGTTAATAATAATGATCATGACAATTTTTAGCCATATGACTCCATCCTTCAGTGTGATACATGTTTAAACTTTTCCACATCATTAAGAAGTTTTTTCCACCCAGTTCATCTTTGTATAAGACACTTTATCTATGATTAAGGGGCAACCCTGGAATATCACTCGGTTGCATTGTGCAAGTTTGGGCATGTGGCAGAAGTGTTATATTGTATTCCAGTCTCTGTGAATTGTGATCCTATTTGGTGCCTCGTAAAACAGCCAAGATGGACAGGGTTTCTGCTGACACCTTGCAGATTAAGTTCAATGGAGAATCATCAAGTGCTGTCTTCTGGCCTGTAGTCTTGTTTTTCCTAGCTTAGCCTATTGATTGTGTTCAACAGTTGCTGAAACATGGTGGCTAGCTGTGATGGAGGCCAAAATAGAAGCAAATTGTGAGGCACACTATCATTCTCTGGTCTCTTTTCTATTCTAGTTTGCAACCCTCTAGAGTTTTAAAGGTGTCATGTCCAACACACCTTTGTAGCAATTATGCAAGGTTACTGTAATTAGTTTAATGCGGAGGCCGTGTTTAGCCACTCATCTATTTGTATTGGTGGTCTTCACATCAATTCAAGGCTTTTGTGACCATTTTGTGACCATGCATCTCCCCTGCAGTCCTCTGTTATACGAGGGAAAGTTTTGAACAGTTTGTTGGTTGTATGTTGGTCTCTTTGTAGTTCGGTGTCTGCTGTTTTTCTGGCATCAAGCTTATGCAACTTGCAGGGTTATTCTTTAAGATATGCAACAAAACTCACTAGGTTTGAATCAAACTCATGAGCCAAACCTAGCTCGAGACCTAATACAAGCCAATCTGATGCATTAGCAAGTCATACTTGCGTCCATACTCCCCAGCCACATTTTTGACTTGAGAATAATCAGGAATCAAACTCCACTCTGCAAGTACTCACCAAATTATTCACATGTTGGTCAGTTTTCTCAGGAATCCTTGAGAAAACTCAATGAGCCACTTAATAGAACTCAATCAAGAAGAAAAACCATTATAAGCTTTTGCATTAGGCAAGCTTTAGCCAAGTATGCATCAAACTCTTACTCTCCAGCCTTGAGAGTCTTGTCACAAGTGACACCAGTCTGTCAAAAGTCTTGATAAGGACATTTCTAGTGTCAGGGAGGAGCCATTGTGTGGATAAAATCATTTGCATGGAGCTCCAGAAAGCTAGTAATGAGAATTTTTACTCTGCCAAGTCTCCAAAAGTATTTGCAAATTGCTGGACTCCAGAAGTTCAAGGACCAGGAAAGGAGGTGGTTTCGAAGCCCATTTGGGTTTCCAGGAAAATTTGGATCTAGTAAAAAGATTATGGTTCAAAGGCAGAGAACTGGACTTGGATTCTTTGATGGGTGAAAAGAGAGAACTTCAGTGGTCTTCAGAAAAAAGAAAGTACAAAGGTTATGAAACCCAAAAAATAAAATAAGATGGTCTCCCCAGTAAAAGTTGGTGATAGGTGAAAATCTGAGGGTCGAACAGTTTCTGGAGTTTGCTGGTAAGGTGTTAACAGGAAACTTTATGGGTAGGAAAATCTCCGAGGAGCTCTAAATGCATGGGATGCAGAAAGTGTGGGTGCCAATTATTGAGTGAAGCCCTTTTCACATTATGACAAAGCGACCAGATCAAGTTCTCCTCATGAACTGAGGAAGATTGAACGTCTATATTACATGAAACTTTGAAGTTGTTTTTAGTCAGACTTCCTGCATATAGTCAGATTTCTTACATAGGTCCCTTTCATCAATTATTGAGTCCATTTCCTTACTGAGTGATTGAAGCTTGTTTTTCAGGGCAGTATTTTCACTTTCTAATGATTCAAGCTTCACCTGAAGAACTTTGATCTCAACCTCAGCTTGATTTTTTGCTTCATGTATTTCCATTAACTTTGAACTTTCTTGCAGAGAATTACCCATTGTATTATGCTTTGTTTTTTCCTCAAGTAACAGCTGATCCAATTCAAATATTCTGGCATCAAGCTCAAACTTCATTTTGTCCCATTCTATGGCCTTTTTCGCCACAGCCTTATGAATTTTCTCCTCATTTTCCTCTCTTACTTGCCGAAGCTGCCTCATGCATTCTTTCAAAGCACCATCCAAATGGCTAACTCGATCTTCAAGTGCAAGCTTTTGCTGCGTTATGGTATCAAACTGTTGCTTTAAAGCCATTGCTTCTGTTTCAGCCTTCTCCCAACCTAAAAGAAATACAATTGACTTCATCATATTAATAGAAGAGATGACGTTACAGAATGACTTCATTATGTTCTAAGACTAAAGGAAAATTAAATATGGTCTTGAAAGTACTAAGAATTAGAAAGCTCAAAACTGCAAGTTATATTTGCCAGATTTTCCAAAGGGAATCCCACATCATAGGATACAATATAGTTGCAACTAAATATGTGCCATATAAATGATGAATGAAATCCCCATGCTGATCTGATAAATTCAAGAGGAAACAAAGGCTACCTGACACAGCTTCTTCTGCTACTTTGGCATGCTGCTTCACCAAATTATCCTTGGCAGTATTGTCTGAAAGGACCAGCGACAGCTTTTCATTCAAACTCTTTAGCTTCTCCTCTGACTGTTGCCACACCATCATTGCTTCTTCTGACATGTGGGCATGATTTGCAGCAGCTGTGGAAGTGTCCTGTTGGATACGAAATCAGCTATGCAGTCAAAAGAATGGCATGGCTGCTTACAAATAATAAATCACGCTAACTGGAAAAAAGTAGAGATCTAATACAGAATGCCAAGTATAAATGGCAACTTGGTGCCATGGACTAGCTTTTCAGTTGTCTCAAACAAAAAATGCATTTCAATAAATGGTATGGCCACATACAAAGGAAAGGATATGTCTTATGATAATGCAAGCTTGAACATATCATACAAGCCTTTCCTCTTCAGGCTGAAATGCAAAATCAAAAACACAAACTAGACCCACAACAACACTTCTGTGCAAAAGTATAAAATACTAAAGGCAGAAATATTTGATTTGGTACAAATTTCAAATAATCCAAGGAAAAATTTATTCGTCTTTCCTTCTGCTTCTACCATTTAGTTCCATCTTCTTTCCCAAATCTTTGGTTAGGTTCAGGCTAGAATAAAATCAAGTTCATTTTAATTAGGATGGAGTCCGCCTTGACCGGGTAAGACCCCAACACGAATTTACTTAGCCCTTAACATTAAGGTTTGTCGATTGGTTAGTATAGATATTTCACCATGGATATAGATTCTGTACACAAAATAGAACAAAGTATAGATATAATCTAGGTCATAATATGTTTACTCCATCACTAACATATTAGATAAATCATAATACTTAGAATCTTCTGGCAGATCTAACCATTATTTCCTGTAGTCTATTTTTCATAACCTGACATCTTCATACCATCTCCATTTTGTTCTCACATCATATCTTTATCACACAAATGAATTCAACTCTTCATGGTACAGACCCATTCGTCTTATATATGTTTACTTAATCCATTATTTACAACAGTTAATTACTATTAATGATACCAACAAAAGCATATCACCCCTAAATCCACTCTCCCGGCTCTTGATCAAAACTTTATAAGCTATGTTAAGCCATTGACCTGAGCTTCTAAGTCAAACTTTATGCTTACATCGAGACAGTACAATACAATGTCAATCTGCATCTCCACAATTCAATATATAGTCAATCCAATCAGCATAAAACACTCCAGCTCAACGAGTTTTCAATCTACTTGTTTGATGACAACCTATGTTAATAATAGATTATAATATATATACTTGTATAATGTCATCCTATACTGGCATTTGTCACTATGACCTGCATGTAGTTGTCACTCTCTTATACTATGTGCTTATCTATCCCAATCCTGGTTCAATCCTCCTTGCACTCAGTTTATGACTGCATATTAACCAACCAGTCAAGAATCCGAGATTTTTCTGGTTCAAAATTCAAATATACAACTAAAAAGTAAAAAATTTGCAAGACACAAAAACTCTTGGGTACAATTACACAATTTTATGCCTAGATAGGTTAGCATTTGGCCTTAATCCCAAGATTTTTTTCACTCTCGGAGAAGTTCTATAGCCAAGTTTGAATGGCTATAAGTTTATGCAATTCCCTCATCAATTTTGTTTGCAATGGCAAGCTGATCATTATTCATTCCCTGAGCACTTACTTGGCACATTGCATCCATAACATCTAGGAAGCCTTGTTTGAAAGCAAATCTCAAAGTCCCTCAAGCATTACCTGATGACAATAGCCTACTGGTATCCACTTCTCATAACTCAACAAATAGAGAAACAAAAGGGTAAAATGCATACTGAAAAATTTCAATGCAGAGTAAAAAATAAGAAAAGAAATTGCTCAAAGTGAACAATGATTTTTTCGGCACTTATAGGTGGTAAATATTAAATATTGAATACCTGTCTCTACCTGTCTCTACCAACAGGTGGTAAATATTGAATAGCTGGAAAGTTTGGCAGCTGAGCTGTTCTAGCACACATAACTCTAGAAGCCTTAAGCTCACTGTCTCGCTTTAATAAAGTGTCTTTTAACATCTTGGATTTTTCCTCCATTGCTAACAGGCGTTCTGTAAGATATTCAATCTCTTTCTGAGCATGTTCCCGGTGACTATCATTTGAAAACTCTGTAGAAGAAATAGGTGAAGTGGGCCCCCTACCAAGAGACTTCCTAAATTTCACTTCCCCAGCTTCCTTTCCAGCTGTCTCTACTTCAAGTTTCATTTGAGCAAGCGAAACAGGCCCTGGTAACCTTTTGCGCACTAGACCCCTCAGTCTCTGGCACTTAGCCTCCAACTTAGCAGTTTTTTTAACAGTTTCTGAATGTTGCTTGTTCGCTGCCTCTGCAGATTTCTTACATAGGTCCCTTTCATCAATTATTGAGTCCATTTCCTTACTGAGTGATTGAAGCTTGTATTTTAGGGCAGTATTTTCACTTTCTAATGATTCAAGCTTCACTTGAAGAACTTTGATCTCAGCCTCAGCTTGATTTTTTGCTTCATGTATTTCCATTAACTTTGAACTTTCTTGCAGAGAATTACCCATTGTATTATGGTTTGTTTTTTCCTCAAGTAACAGCTGATCCAATTCAACTATTCTGGCATCAAGCTCAAACTTCATTTTTGTCCATTCTATGGCCTTTTTAGCACAGCCTTATGAATTTTCTCCTCATTTTCCTCTTACTTACCTTGAAGCTGCCTCATGCATTCTTTCAAGCATATTGATCATCATGGCGAGAATCTTCAAGTGCCTGGCTTTGCCACAGTTCACGGTATCAAACTGTTGCTTTAAAGCCATTGCTTCTGTTTCAGCCTTCTCCCAACCTAAAAGAAATACAATTGACTTCATCATATTAATAGAAGAGAGGACGTTATAGAATGACTTCATTCTGTTCTAAGACCAAAGGAAAATTAAATATGGTCTTGAAAGTACTAAGAATTAGAAAGCTCAAAACTGCAAGTTATATTTGCCAGATTTTCCAAAGGGAATCCCACATCATAAGATACAATATAGTTGCAACTAAATATGTGCCATATAAATGATGAATGAAATCCCCATGCTGATCTGATAAATTCAAGAGGAAACAAAGGCTACCTGACACAGCTTCTTCTGCTACTTTGGCATGCTGCTTCACCAAATTATCCTTGGCAGTATTGTCTAAAAGGACCAGCGACAGCTTTTCATTCAAACTCTTTAGCTTCTCCTCTGACTATTGCCACACCATCATTGCTTCTTCTGACATGTGGGAATGATTTGCAACAGCTATGGAAGTGTCCTGTTGGATACAAAATTAGTTATGCAGTCAAAAGAATGGCATGGCTGCTTACAAATAATAAATCACGCTAACTGGAAAAAAGTAGATATCTAATACAGAATGCCAAGTATAAATGGCAACTTGGTGCCATGGACTAGCTTTTCAGTTGTCTCAAACAAAAAATGCATTTCAATAAATGGTATGGCCACATACAAAGGAAAGGATATGTCTTATGATAATGCAAGCTTGAACATATCATACAAGCCTTTCCTCTTCAGGCTGAAATGAAAAATAAAAAACACAAACTAGACCCACAACAACACTGCTGTGCAAAAGTATAAAATACTAAAGGTAGAAATATTTGATTTGGTAAAAAATTCAAATAATCCAAGGAAAAATTTATTCGTCTTTCCTTCTGCTTCTACCATTTAGTTCCATCTTCTTTCCCAAATCTTTGGTTAGGTTCAGGATAGAATAACATCAAGTTCATTTTAATTAGGATGGAGTCTGCCTTGACTCGGTAAGACCCCAACACGAATTTACTTAACCCTTAACATTGAGGTTTGTCAACCGGTTAGTATAGAGATTTCACCATGGATATAGATTATGTACACAAAATAGAACAAAGTATAGATATCATCTAGGTCATAATCTGTTTACTCCATCACTAACATATTAGATAAATCATAATACTTAGAATCTTTTGACAGATCTAGCCATTATTTCTTGTAGTCTATTTTTCATAACCTAACATCTTCATTCCATCTCCATTTTGTTCTCACATCATCTCTTTATCACACAAACGAATTCAACTCTTCATGGTACAGACCCATTTGTCTTATATATGTATACTTAATCCATTATTTACAACAGTTAATTACTATTAATGATACCAACAAAAGCATATCACCCCTAAATCCACTCTCCCAGCTCTTGATCAAAACTTTATAAGCTATGTTAAGCCATTGACCCGAGCTTCTAAGTCAAACTTTATGCTTACATTGAGACAGTACAATACAATGTCAATCTGCATCTCCACAATTCAATATACAGTCAATCCAATCAGCATAAAACACTCCAGCTCAACGAGTTTTCAATCTACTTGTTTGATGACAACCTATGTTAATAATATATTATAATATATATACTTGTATAATGTCATCCTATACTGGCATTAGTCACTATGACCTGCATGTAGTTGTCACTCTCTTATACTATGTGCTTATCTATCCCAATCCTGGTTCAATCCTCCTTGTGCTCAGTTTATGACTGCATATTAACCAACCAGTCAAGAATCCGAGAACTTTCTGGTTCAAAATTCAAATATACAACTAAAAAGTAAAAAATTTGCAAGACACAAAAACTCTTGGGTACAATTACACAATTTTATGCCTAGATAGAGTTATGTTGGCGTGTTAGATTTTTTTCCTCTGGAAGTTCTGTAGCAGTTGAATGGCTACATAAGTTTACTCTGATTCCCTCTATATCAATTTTGTTTTGTTTGACTGATCATTAATTCATTCACTGACACAATTACTTGGCACATTGCATCGTCTCATTTGAAGGAAACGTTTGAAAGTAAACAGAATCCCTCAAGAATTACATTGACACAGCCTCTTTGGTATCCACTTCTCATAACTCAACAAATAGTGAAACAAAAGGGTAAAATGCAGAGTGAAAAATAAGAAAAGAAATTGCTCAAAGTGAACAATGATTTTTTCGGCACTTATAGGTGGTAAATATTAAATATTGAATACCTGTCTCACCATTGAAGTTAATGAGGTGTGGTAAATATTGAATAGCTAGAAAGTTTGGCAGCTGAGCTGTTCTAGCACAGATAACTCTAGAAGCCTTAAGCTCACTGTCTCACTTTAATAAAGTGTCTTTTAACATCTTGGATTTTTCCTCCATTGCTAACAGGTGTTCTGTAAGATATTCAATCTCTTTCTGAGCATGTTCCCGGTGACTATCATTTGAAAAATATGTAGAAGAAATAGGTGAAGTGCCCCCCCCTACCAAGAGACTTCCTAAATTTCACTTCCCCAGCTTCCTTTCCAGCTGTCTCTACTTCAAGTTTCATTTTAGCAAGCGAAGCAGGCCCTGGTAACCTTTTGCGCACTAGACCCCTCAGTCTCTGGCACTCAGCCTCCAACTTAGCAGTTTTTTTAACAATTTCTGAATATTTCTTGTTCGCTGCCTCTGCAGATTTCTTACATAGGTCCCTTTCATCAATTATTGAGTCCATTTCCTTACTGAGTGATTGAAGCTTGTATTTCAGGGCAGTATTTTCACTTTATAATGATTCAAGCTTCACCTGAAGAACTTTGATCTCAGCCTCAGCTTGATTTTTTGCTTCATGTATTTCCATTAACTTTGAACTTTCTTGTAGAGAATTACCCATTGTATTATGCTTTTTTTTTTCCTCAAGTAACAGCTGATCCAATTCAACTATTCTGGCATCAAGCTCAAACTTCATTTTCCCTTTCAATGGATATGCCGATCAGGAATTCGAGCTTTTCCATAAAATGCAAATGGAAGATGTGCGACCTCACTCTGCTACCTTGGTGAATGTACTATCAGCATGCAGTCGTTTACCTGCTTTGCACCAAGGGAAGTGGATCCATGATTACATAATTAGAAGTGGACTGGAGTCAAGTGGACTGGAGTCAAGTGTTTCTATAAGTAATTATGTTGTAGCCATGTATGCAAAATGTGGATATGTAAATATAGCACAACAGTTATTCGATTTATTATCTCAAAGAGATTTAGTCACATGGAATGTAATAATTGTTGGGAATGTGCAGAATGGGCATGCCAAAGAAGCTTTGGTACTTCTTCATCAAATGCAATTAGTAGATACGAAACCTAATTCAGTCATGATGCTGAGTGTGCTCCCAGCTTGTGCTGATCTACCAGCTCTGCAACAAGGTAACCGGATCCATAATTTGATAATTAGAAATGGGCTTGAGGCATATGTTTTTGTGATGACTGCCCTCGTAGACATGTATGCCAAATGTGGGAACATAGATGCTGCAAAGAATTTGTTTGAGAAAATGACTAGACGAGATGTCATCTATTGGAGTACAATGATTGCAGGGTATGGAATGCATGGCCTATATAAGGATGCCCTTGGAATTTTTGTTCAAATGCAACAAGCAGGCTTGAAGCCAGATCACATCACTTTTGTTGGGGTTTTATCTGCATGCACTCATGCAGGTCTTGTGGATGAGGGTTGGTGATACTTCAATTGCATGAGTGGAGATTTTTCTCTCACACCTAGGCTGGAGCACTATGCTTGCATGGTTGATATTCTTGGTCGTGCTGGCCGATTGGATGAGGTGGAGCACATTATAAAAAATATTCCAATAGAACCTGATAGTGAGGTATGAGGGACTTTACTTTCTGCTTGCAGTGCTCACTACCAATGTAGAGTTGGCGAGAGCGTGTGTCAAAAAAACCTTCTCAAGTTAGAGATTGAAAATGCTTGGAATTTATGTGTTTCTTGCAAACATATATGATGTAGCTGGAAGGTGGGAGAATGTAAGCAAGGTAAGAGCAATGTTAAAAGACAACAAGTTGAAAAATAATCCAGGGATGCAAATTTGGATTGAGATCAAGAAAAAGGGTTCATGTATTCATAGTTGGAGACTGAGCATGCCCATAAACAGAGAAAATATGTTTTATGCTAGATAGTCCGAGTTGAGCAGGATGGATGATGCAATGTATGCTCTTGGATCCAGGATTTCACTCCATGGGACTGGATAAGGAGGAGAAGGAAAGCATCCTCTGTAACCACAGTTCAAAGTTGGACATATGAAATTTGGTTTTTATAATATCAAGACTGAGGCACCTATCATGATTGCCAAGAACGACATTTTTCGTGGTGTCTGTCAAATGAATCTTTAATATTGTGATGATAGAGATGCGAACCACTCTAGAATTTTAGATATCGACAATACTCTCATGGCGGTTTCTGGTATTGCTGCTAAAACCAAGCAGCGAGCATCTGCTTATTCCATTGCTTTGCACCCTGTCTAAGAATTATTCTTTTTGCTAAGACAACATAGCACTCCCGGAATTTAGAGGTGTTGTATTTAACCCAAGGGGAATCAATTATTGTAAAAGTTTATGTCACTGCAATCATGATGCTATGTTGTTTAACATTCACACAGTCAATGCGGGAGAAATAATGAAATCTTATGAGGAGAAAATTGAAAATTGAACTTGTAAGGAAGTCCTCTTGAAATAATTGAAAGTTTTGTTAATGTCTGCAAAATTTCATATGAGAAAAAATGTTGTGAACTGGAGGCTTACTATTGAATCCGGATTTTTGAATCAATTTCCAAACTAGGGTAATTTATCTTTGTTTGGACTTCGACTATTCCTTCCAACCCCCTTTAACTATCAATGTTGTGGCATCATCGTAGGTTCTAAATATCAACCTTCAATGTGAGCATAGTTGAGTTAAACAACAACAACACTATAAGTATATGCTTTCGATTAATTAGATATCAAATAGATTTGAACAGAGGACTTAGGCAATGTGTTTAACCTGAAAATTTCGAGAGCATTCACATAAAATGTAGTGTAAAAAATAGATATATCACGAGAAATATCTCTTGTTAATTAAAAAAAATAGAGAGCTATGTTCACTTGCCTTTTCAAGGGGTGACCTCCTAAAACAATGTTTCAAATACAATAACAATCCTTGACAAAGCATTACATAACCTTCTACTCAATATATAGCTATCCATGGGTTAAAGTTAGCTACCTATGGACTTAATTATAATGAGGGCCAACTAACTAATTTGGGCCTTATTAATTAAAAAAAACCCCTTTATTTTACAATGCTATTAACTAACTAGTTAATAGGCATTATTCAAGGAAGGTGGCTTTATATATTAATAAAGTCTCTAAGGGGGTTGGGGTAGGACCCTAACATGCCCTCCCCCTTCGAAAGCAACATGGTCTTAAAGGAAAATTATTGTAGAATCATTGTTGGTTCTCATGTGGCATCTTAAGTTGCATATCTTTCCATCGAGTCAATACTTTTTTGATCGTGCACTAGAGCAATTGATGCTCTATGCTATCCAATATTGCTTATGGATGGAGCCAAATGGAGTCTTCTTCATCAAATTCGATAGCTTGGTCGCACTTTGCAATTTAAAATTATTGTTGGTTCTCATGTACCTTCGATGTAGTATTCAAAAATATAGAATGGAGTCTATATAACGAATCATGAAAAAAAGGATCCGAGAAATCGGAAAGAAGAAACAACGAGTTCTTACATGACCATAGGACTTGGTTATCAAGTAGCAAATCTAGAGCCAACAACAAGAAACAATAAAGCTGAGTGGATGAAGGATGAAGAAAGAAACCAAAATTGAGTGGGAGTAAGTTGTAACTTGTCCCAAAATGCTAGTTGTGGACCTATTTCAAATTTGACTAAAATAATTTTAATCGGGAAAAAAATATAGTAGAAAAAGCAGGGAAGAACACAAAACCATGCCTAGGCTAGATGAAGTTATATTGACCCGGTACGGGGCAAACTCAATTTTAATATATCATATTTTCATGTGAGAAACAATTACCTAGATCCACGATGCTAAGGCAGGGACACACGGTAATACTTGCCACATGTTGTTCCCACATAAGCTCTTAAATATCGAGGTTGAAAGTGTTGTTCTTGGGTATGCTACTAGAACATTTTGCATTTCCATTAATCCATAATGAACTCATGGTAAATTGGTCAAATAAAATTCACTATTTAAACTAATCATTGAAATTGATCATTTCTTATGAAGATGGAATGTGAATGCTCTAGAAACACTTTTATTGGTATAATTATGTTTGGTACATGATCCACTTGGTGAATGAATGATATATAGTTTTTTCAATGTGGGAGCATAACTCGTGATTTATTTATGAGCATTACCTTGTTATTATATCTGTTTTCAACCCCATTGTACCTTGTATGTTAGTTAAATTTCATGGTGGATAAGAACATTAGGGACACCTATTTATGGAAATTCATAATGTATAAATTTTTTAGCAGGATCACCTTTCGTTACAAGCAAGTTGTCAAGGATTCGAGATCTTTATTCATGCTCAATAAAATAGTTTTTCCCAAACTCCCCAAGTGTCACTTCCCACTTGCCTCTCCACATGACCGGATATGAGTATAGGCGAGATTTCCCACATATTTGAGCCACGAAAGGATAAAGACCAAAGTCTATTGTTCGAGATGAGCTAAGTAGTTATGTCCGGAAGTAAGTCACTGCATATTTTAGTAGAATCCCTCCACGGATCGAGTCTAGGAATATTATAGATCCACTAAGCCGAGTTGCAGTGATCCTTCACACACATCTAAGTTGTGAGATGACACGGTCTGAAACCAATCTTGATTGGTGCGAGGTGTAAGGAATTGTTTTGAGGTACGTAAAATTATACCAGTAGAACAACGATGTTGACGTATGCATGTGCCAACTCTCCCCTTCTTGCACCTCTTCTATAACATTGTTTCACCTCCTCTGTTCTAACAGAATCTAAATTGTTGCTATTGTTA
This sequence comes from Pinus albicaulis, assembly GCA_034641835.2. Lineage (NCBI taxonomy): Eukaryota > Viridiplantae > Streptophyta > Pinopsida > Pinales > Pinaceae > Pinus > Pinus albicaulis. The sequence continues at coordinate 1,471,636,576 of CM076579.1, read as the reverse complement.
GTGCACCTTTGTTGTTGAACATGAACAACATCGAGCAACAAGGTAAGAAAACTCGAAAACTCCCACTTTACAAGTGTTCTCCACCAAGGCAATATACTATTACAAAACCTTGAACCCCCTATCTACTAAAGGAAACATCATCACATTGGCCATGCTGCAGAACCTAAAGAAATATAACCTTAGACCACTACTCCCTTCTATACTCTAAAATATCTTTAGAATCTTTCAAAGTGTGCATTCCTTGTTCAAGGAAGATTTCATCAACAACCCACCATTCTCTAACATTGTTGCACCTCCTCATTTCTAGCGAGAATCTAAATTGTTGCTATTGCTAGTGTGCTTGCTTTTTTCACATGAACATTGTCGAGCATCAAGGTATGCAAACTCTAAAACTCCCTCTTTAAAAGTGTTCTTCACCTTGTTGCAAGATAACCTTGTTCAAGAGTTCCTATAATTACATTTTCAATAATAGATGACACAATGAACTTGGGACAATTTGAAAGGAATGGTCCAATATTGTGTATGCCCATATTTTGACTAGGGAACTAGAATGTAGAACCAATGTTAATAAAGAAGGGTGATAATAAGAGATCTAAATACAGCAGAAGCCCAAGTATGTAGATGTAGATAAGGCAAATGCTTGCCTCTAGAGCAAGACTCCTAGATCCTTTACACATTTTTCATAAAGGTGTAGAGCCCCCTTTTATATTGATAGATTACAAATGCTAGATCACAAGTTCACCTATAATATTATATAATCACCTTAATGAGCCTAGAGAGATGTATTCAACTAACAATGTAGAGGGTTCAATTGGTTTTTGTTCGATGTACTTGTTGTTTCTCTTAGTTCTTGAGTTGTTAAGTGTAATTTGTATTATGTTTAGAACTACTGCATTTTCTGCTATGAGATTGTTGGGGGAAGTGAACGTAACAATTCACTTCACAAGAACATCATGAACTATATAAAGTAATCCATATTAAATAATAATTATTTATTCGAGAATATGTACTTGAGTTTCAACTTTTGTAAGCTCTTTCACTAGTACAACTTCATTGATAACAACATTAGGTTTTTCCACATCAATTGTGTAGGTGTCAATGCTCTTATCCTTGTTTTTGGATCTTTGTTGTGCCTTCTCTCTTTCTCTATCTTCTTTATTTCCATTGGTATAGATTTATTATGACTTCTCAAATGAAAATTTGTATCAACTTAGATCGACAATTTTTTTTATTAATATCTTCAATATCTCTTTTGTGAACATTTTTTTATGTTGTTAATTTGTTGTTGTGGTTCATTTATTTGTTGTTGGAGCTGTGAATTTATGTACCTTGTTTTTATGATCATCTCCAAAATAAATATGCCCAAAGCGACAAATTTTAGGTGAAGAAGCACACAGTACAATCTCGGGGAATTCATTCCCCTCCCACTTGTGGCAATTCCCCTAGAATCGATTTAAGATTAGCTTCCTCCCTCCATGAAAGAAGATAACACTCATGACTCAACCTAAGAAGATGGATCGTACATAAGCACAATAAAGAGTAAATCAAACAAGAAGCAACAAAGAATATATCCATGGATAAGCTATCAACAATAAGCCAGGCTTTTGATATAGATAAACATAAGCATAACTAGAAGAACGCGTTTTCCAAACTACACGAGAACTACTTCCCTCACGAGTCACCATGTGCCATGCTTGGTCTCGGTGGTTCTCTTCCTTCTACTCTTGGTTCAATTACCATATCTTCATTGGAACCAACACTCAGAACTCCACTAGACAACGATTCACCATTTTGTAGTAGTGATTCGCCATTTGTACTTGGTGATTCGCCATGATTTCTGCAGGATAATATAATCTCGTGAGAGATTACGTAAAAAAATTATATATACATATTATATTATTAATAAAATCGCCTTCCATTTTTCCTATGTATCATGGGGATTCGCCTATTTTTTATATATATAAATTTAGGGGGGTTCTTAAAATTTTCCCTGAGTTTGAGGCAGCTGGGAAAAAAATCCCAAAGTTGGGGCTTGGTGTGAACATCGCTCAATTAATTAAAGAAAAAACACCTTATAAAAATCTATAAATACAAGAGGCCTTAGAAGCACTTGAGGCATCATTGGATTTGATCATTTTGTCTCTGTTCTTTGAGTTTAAGACCCCTTTTCTCTTGGACTAGTTACGGTGGAGGTGATCCCACCCTACCTTGTCACTATACTTTATCTTTATTATTGGTTTCTTTGTTCTGGAACATGGTGTCTTCATATAGTGAACAATGAGGTATCTCAAGACAAATGTGTGAGTCTGGACGAATTCTTCAAAAGCAAGTTGTTTGGGCATATCGTTGTATTGGTGGCCAGATCTTTGTGGAAACTAATCTGAAGCAGGCCGCAATCCCTGAGGCTAGATAAACAAATTGCCGAGGTCAGATTATAATACTGGGTAGCGAAAATACCACTCTGCTTGAGGCTCGAATCCTTGCTATTCTACAGTAGGTCGAGATCATCTTGAAGCAGCCGAGACCTCCTGAGATTGAAGCATCGAAGTTTCCCTTTGAGGCAGGGTCTGAGAGCACCCAGTGCTGGAATTCGTGTTTTCTGAGGCTGAAAGAGCCCCTTCTGAGATCAACTTCGTGGTTCCTGTAGCAGACTAGGTATACATATTTTTATTTGTTATCTTTGTGGTAGAACGAAGGTTTTCTAAAGCAAAACTCCACAGATCCGAAGTCTTGAAGGAGAGTGCGGATCTTGGAACAGAGTAACCGGGACCCTTGTGAAAGCACGAGAGTTATACTTGCAATAGATCTGAGATTATTAAAGGGCGGACCTGCGGCGTCTAGGGTATCTGGTTAAACATATCTCATATAGTGTTTATCAATTTACATATAAATTGGAATCAATGTTTTACTGTTGAATTTACTAGATTATGTTTGGACTAATATCTATTGCACCGGTTGATGGAATTGTTGGATTATACCGTTGGATTTAATTCAAGGGCAAATAGGAAATAGCTCAGGTACTAGAGCAAGGACAACAAAAATTAGCCCAGCTAATGGCACAACTCATCACAAATTCTAATGTTGTTGGTAATAATGATAACATAGCAAATTTTGGTAATAGTGTTGGTATTGAGGGAAGCGACAACCATAACCTTGTTTTCTCTAATGTTGTTCCTCAAACACACAAGAAGACGAAAAATGGAAGGAGCCTCAAACCCTGACTCCCTCGATTTTTAAACCAACAACAAACACCGACCCAAGAAGTAGTAGAGAAAAAGAATCTTTTTGATGAATACTTTCGGGAGTATGCAACACTAGAACAAAAAACTCAAGTAACCCTAACCTCTGGGAATATAACAACATCAAATATCGAAATAGATCCAGGGAACAACAAAATCTAGATTTGGCGTGCAAGGTAGGGAAGCTTCCCATCCCCTCTTTTGATGGGTCATCAAAATGATCAGCTAGGTCTTGAGTGCAAAAGTTGGACACCTATTTCTGACTTAATCCCGTGCAGGAAACATATGCTCAATTTTCCATGCTACACCTAGAAGGAGAAGCACATTATTGGCAGTATCATGGAATGGTTACATTGGGACATGCAAACATCACTTCTTATGTAGATTTTACGCAGAGTCTAATAGATAGATTTGATCAGAAGAATCTGGATATACCCTTTAGAGAGTTGGCACAACTCTTGCAGACCTGATCACATGAGGAGTATATCACAGAATTCGGAAGAACTGCAGTCATGGTCCCAAACGTTGCCAAAGAAAGACTGATTATGCTCTTCATAAAAGGTTTAGTTGAACCCCTACAAGGCTGGGTTAAGGCTTTCAGTCCCACAACACTACAAGACGCCATCAAGAAGACTCGAGATAGGGGAGGTGCAACACCATAAGTGAAGGCTTCACCCCTGACTCTAGTTATTCCAAAAGACAAGGGAAAGAAGATATCTCTAGACCATGAACCCATGAAGGATCGGTTAGATGAAGAGACTCGAAATGAGCTTAGAAGAAAGAAGCTTTATTTCACTTGCAAGGAGCTATCGGAACTCGATCACCGATGTTTGGGAAAAGAGAAGATTCATTACATTGAAGTACTCTCCGATAACGATAATGAGTGTGATACAGCACAACCATCAAGCAAGGAGCTTAGCATCTATGAAGAAGCACCACCCCCAAAAGCAATGAGGAAGCCACTTCCGAGAATTGAAGGAGGTATCGTTGCCATTCTCTCAGGAGTATCTAAATATCACACATTCAAAATCAAGGGCGCTATACAAGGGCAACGAGTCATAACATTGATAGATGGTGGAGCAACATACAACTTTATCGATGCAGCTGTAGTGGTAAGGAGAGGCATTCCCATCCAGGAATTTGAGGGCTTCGAAGTGAGGGCAACTGATGGATATCATATGGCATGCACCCAGGTAGTTCCACAATTGAAAGTCGCTCTTGTTAAGTATACACTTACTGATGATTTGTATGTGATAGAATTGGCAAATACTAAAATGATGCTGGGAGTTTAGTGTTTGTATTCGCTAGGAAGAATTGTGGTGAACTACTAAACGATGGAAATGGAATTCCGAGACCCAAGGGGCAACGAGGTAGTTCTAAGAGGCAGGATCAATGGTGGTCCCTGCATTGTCACAACCCAACAAATGGAGGTTATACCCAAAGAAAGAGAAGCCACTTGCATGTCAGCTTGTAGAACTACACGTCACAACTTACCATCCAATGAGGTTAGGCATGCAAAACAGGACACATTCTTGAGAGATTGGAGAGCCCATCTCTTAGTAGAGTAATCCAAGAATAAATTTTCTTATGAAATATTAGATGGACTCATTCATGATGATAGGTATAAGGTAGAAGACGAAATCATCTTCTACAAAGATGAGATATATTTTCTCCCCGAATCTACGCTCAAGGAAACGATCGTTAGAGCTACACATAACAAATCAATTGAAGTAACCGAGGATTTAATTACAACAGGTCTGTAGACATAGTATCCAACCAACATTATTATTGCATATGCTGATTGACCTGTTGTTGAACAGGTGGGGTCAAACAAGACTACAACATCTTTATTAGGCACGATTTTGAACCAAAGGAAGCCTATTAGTATATCTTGGTGTGAAGCATAGATGACTTGAGGGCATAATGCAAAATTTAATGCAGGAGGCTGAAGATAGTGACTGTTGTCTATATTCTGAACCAATTTTTCTTGTCCCTGAATCACTTTGGGAGATGATTGGGTGAAAATTTTAGAGAAATTATGTTGGAGAATGTTCTTGGGAAATTGTGGAGCAAGATGGAAGTCTAATGGGTCAATTACCTGCTACAAAACAAGGAGAATGGTGCAACCTATACATTGCTACAAACTCTGATGGAGGAATCGACTGGATTGTATATTGGCAACATAAATTTATCAAATTGGAACCTATGGAGTTTGTGCCTCATGGAAGTATAGAAGTTGACACATACAAGGGTCACCATCTTCAAGTAACTAGTGAAGACATGGGCGTAGGTAGTACAGTGCAACCTCTAATGGATGAAATAACATCTCACAATGTTGGTATGTTGGGAATGATAATTGTGAAGTTTGTAGGAAATTTTCATGTTCAAAAGTTGATGAGAAAAGTGTGGCAACACTTAGATTTGTCATTGCTTAAGGACAAGCAATGCTAGGAAGGGGGATTGTAATGTCCCTGAGGGATTAATTGGCCCAAGGGATGAAGTAGCCTATCGATCCCCATAGGCTATAGTCCTCGATAAAGGGGTAAAACCTCAAAATATCCAATGTTCATAGGCTATAGTCCTCGATAAAAGGGGAAAACCTCAAAATATCCAATGTTCGACAAGTTTGGGGCATCTGGGTCAAAAAAACCTAAAGTTGGGGTTTGGTGTGAACATCTCATGGAAACCTATAAAGAGAGAACCCCCCTCATGGAAATCTATAAATACAAGAGGATTAGAAGCACTTGAGGCATCATTGGATTTGATAATTTTTTCACTGTTCTTCTTTGAGCCTAAGGTTTTGAGGGTTTAAGACGTCTTTTCTTTTGGAGGTGATCCCACCCTACCTAGTCAATACCCTTTACCCTTTATCTATCCTATTGGTTTCTTTGTTATGGCACAAGGTTTCTTCATACAAGGAACAACCTGGTATCTCAAGACAAATTTGTGAGGCTGGACGATTTCTTCAAAGACTAATTGTCTGGGCATATCATTTTATTGGTGGCTAGATCTTTGTGGAAACTAATCTGAATCATGCCACAATCCCTGAGGTTAGATAGACGAATTGCTGAGGTCAATATAATACTGGGCAATAAAATATCCCACTCTGTCTAATGTTCGAATCCTTGCTATTCTATTGTAGGCCGAGATCCTCTTGAAATAGTCGAGACCTCTTGGAGACTGAAGCACCAAAGTTTCCATCTAAGGAAGGGTTCGAGACCACCCAGTGCTGGAATTTGTGTTTTCTTAGGCTGAGTGAGACCCATTTGAGATCAACTTCGTAGTTCTTGTAGTAGACCATGTATAAATAATTTTAATTGTTATCTTTGTGGTAGACATGAAGGTTTTCTGAAGCCAAAATCCACAGGTTCGAAGTCCCGAAGGAGAGTGCGGAACCTGTAATAGAATAACAGGGTCTTTGGTGAAAGCACAAAGATTATACTTGCAACAAATCTGAGACGATTGAAATGCAAACCCGAGGTGTCTAGGGTTTCTAGTTAAACATATCTCATATAGTGTTTATTGGTTTGAATATAAATTCGAATCAATGTTTTACTGTTGAATTTACTAAATTTTGTTTGGACTATTGGTTGATGGAATTGTTGGATTATATTATTGGATTTATTTCATATTGAAAAGTCAGTTTTTGAAGGTTATATTGTTTTTGTTGAATTAAATTGTTTGTATACAAAACAGAAATTTATTGAAGCCCTAGCCACTGAAGGGAAATCTAGGGTAAAAATTTTCTTATTACTCTACACATCTTGATAGATTGAATAAAGTACTTGTTCTGGCACAAGGTTTTTTCAAGGTTTCTTATTACTCTACACATCACCAAATTTTCATTGAGAAACAAATATAAATGGAAGGGAGTAAATATTTCTGTTATACTTTGAAAAACTAAAGCTTGATCAAGCACCAACTTTTTTATTGTCAACGTTTGTCTGCATTAATTCTTGGGTTTGTTGGTGCTGACATTTAGATTGTTTGTAATGATGTAGCTCTTAAAGCTACTATTAGGTTAGGATGGGTAAATCCCTGAGATAATTTTCATTGATGTGCAATCAAATATATACAATGGGCTACCCTTTGTTTCATTTTCCAAGGGTCTCTTCATATTTGTATTTTCCTGGTTTTATTTATAGGACAAAAATCTTGAAGGATTATGTCCAACATCCCTCCCTTAGAGTCGAAGGAGTGTTTTTTATACCAAACATCATTCTGAATCTTTTATACTTTTCTATTCCAAGTGATTTGGTGAAGATAAGTGTAATTTGTTCATTCGGGGATAATGTCTTAATTGAATATTCTTGGCCTCTACATGGTATCAAGTCAAATAATACCGTGTTTGGTTCGATCATGAATTTTGGGATTCTTAGCCAACTTGATTGCAGAGGTAGTGTCCACTAGAAGAGGAGTAGAATTTATTTGTTTCTCCTGCAAATCTCCGTTTCCTGAACTACACAATCTCCTTTGTTGCTTTTGCAACTGCCACACATTTTGTTGATGTTTATAGGCCTAAGTGTCTAGGTGTGTATAAGTAGCCCAAAGTCTCTTTTGGACACTTTCTCAAGTATGAGTAAGTAACTTAGGACTAAGTCTAACTTAGGAAAATCACATAATTAATTATGTTGGATATTGAGTTGAAGAAACTTAACAAAAGTAAAGTATCTACTTCAGTGATCATGTTTTAATCTCAACAGTTGATCTTAAGTGAGGCGAGATCTAATCTCGTCCATCCATCATTTTAGAGATTAGGGTTAGGGATTTAGCTCAATGTAAAGCTGTAAAAACAAGGTTAAGGAGAGGAGAAAGACACAATATACAACATCACAAGACAATGAGAGACATCTCAATGGTAAGTTTTCATTCTAGTGTGTTAGGTCTGATGAAGGTGTAGAAGTGCAACATAGGAGATCTAGATCAACCAAGTAGGTCAAGGATAGATCTAGGCTCCTTTAGCTCGATCAGATCCATGGTATGTTGTAATTAATTTTCTTCAGTTGGGCCATTGTCATCCATGGTATGTTGTAATTAATTTTCTTCAGTTGGGCCATTGTCATAGGATGAGAGCCAAATTAGGTTCTAATTGAGTCATTAATTAAGAACTAATTTTATTGGGCACAATTTATATGTTGAGAACCTAGTTGTGCATTTATTCAAAAGATCTGTAATTTGTTAAGTTTATAAAGTGTTAGGTGCTAGGTTCACGGAAAATTTAACATAGGATCAAAGTGAGAACTTTGAAGACCGATCGTAAAATCACACAGGTAGCCATGTTCGTATAGGGATTGTTGGGGCCAAATTTGGTTGCAATTATACGAGGTAACAATTTTTTTTCAAGTCGAGAACAAGAAGGTTGTATGCTGCATGTTGGCAAAGGAAAAACTCTCTTACATTAAAAGTAAGTTATTAGGTTAAAAATTTAAAAATAAAAAAACAAAGAAGAAGGGCTGTTAGGCCACCTAATCAACCTTAACAAAGTTACCAATCAAATAAGAACTCTTACCTCATACAAGAACTCTAGCCAAATATATATATATTTTCAAGGTAAATTTTCAATTTTTTTTTAAAAATGGTAGTAAAAACCAATTTTTTTGTGTGCAAAAAACACCCTGAAAACGAAAAGTGTTGATGTTGGAATAACATTTTTATTTTTATTTTTTGGTAGATTTTCAATATTTTTTAAAAATAACAGTAAAAACCAAATTTTTGTGTGCAAAAGACACCCTGAAAACAAAAAGCGTTGATGCCATAATAACGTCTTTTTTGTTAGGGTAAATTTTCAACATTCATTAATAATGATGTTAAAGATAAAATATCACGACTCCGTTTTTTTTTTTAAGTTCCAATGATTTCCAAGCATGACATTAAAGATAAAATATCACGTTTTTTAAAAGCCTTAAAATTCGAATGATTTTTAGGCATGACATTAAATATAAAATATCACGACTTTGAAAAACCTTAAAATTCTAACAATTTTCAGCCTTGGTGCTAAAGAAAAAATAATTATAACCGTTTTCAATAATAGCATTAAAATTAAAATATCATAACATAGAAAAACATTAAAATCTTGACAAATTTTCAACTATGGAATTAAAACCAAAGATTATGTCTAAAAAAAAACAAGTTTTCAAAATATTTCAAGCATGACATTATGGAAAAATTTTATGACTAAATAAACTTTAAAAATGAACACTTGAATGAAAGAGCTATTATATCAAGAGTAATTTATTTTTTAAATGTTAAATGTATAGCAATTTTAAAATCTTAGCCACAACTTGATACATTGCAACAAAAATTTAAAAATCAACTTTCAAATTGACACTTTGTGGGGACACACTCATTCATTATAATGAAAATTTTAAAATCAACTATCAAATTGGGCATAATGTGATAATGTGAAATAAAAAATAATGAAATGTACAAAAGAAAACAAAAATTCAAACATTTAAAAAAAAAAAAAACATTAAAATCTTTTTTTACAGTAAAAAATAAATAAATAAAATTTAAAACAATAAAAAAAATTTAAAAAAATAAAATAAAATTAAAATAATGAAAATTAAAAAAATATTATTATTTAATTAAAAAGAAAATAATTAAAAAATAAATTAATTAAAATTAACCTCGCTGTCGAGGGGCTGTCGGGCATTGGGTCAGGAGGACGACGGTGTTGCGTGCGCCACCCAGGTGTTGCCGAGCTCGGGGCTATGCGAGTCGCGGAGTTGTGTGTGCCACTGAGCTGGGGTTGGGCGGGCGACGACCCTATTGTTGAACCCTTAGTTAAACTGAGAAGGGGGTAGGGGGGGGGGGTGAATCAGTTTAACACATTCATGGACTTTTAAAACTTTTCATTAAACTTTATTAACACCTTCATTTCATGATCAACATAATATGTGAGCAATATTTATTTGTGAGCAACTATTAATAAGCAGATTAGATAATGTACCAACAGGCTTAATATGTGAGCAGCAAGTATTAAGCAGAATAGATATACCATATCAACACATAGACGTCATGCACATAGACACCAGATATAAGTGGAAACCCATAAAAGGAGAAAACCACATCTTATTATTGTTGTGATGCAAAGGCAAGCTCCAACTCCCTCTCACCACTGTTTTCTGCAGGCACCAACCTACAGGAGGCTCTATCCTCAATTCTGCAAGCTACAACTTGCAAGGAAGCACCAACTCCCTTCAATTTTCTGCGGGCACCAACCTACAGGAGGCTCCAACCTCGGTGTTCTGTGACATCCTCAGCCTTCCAAATGAAGGCTCAACTATTACTCTTTCAAAGAGAAACACTTGCTGATTTACCTTGGATATCAACTCTGTTTTGTTCCATCTGCTCTGTTGTTTATCTATTCTCATATCTGCTCTGTATCATCTCTGCTCAGCTCCTCCTTCTTCTCTGCTCAGCTCCTCCTTCTTCTCTGCCTCACTGCTTCATTTCTGCATTCTCTTCACTCACTCTCTCTAACCTCTTGTAGCTTTCTTATTTTCTTCAACTCTCTTCAATTCTGTTACACACTCCCTTCTTCTCTCACTCTCTTTCATCAACTTTCTCCCTTTGGATATTACCCTGTTTTATACAAAAATAGCTTCATGGCTGTTTGTATTCTACTGGGAATTTGAAATGGACAGCCATGTCTCTTTGCCTTCTGCCTTCTCATTTCTTTTATCCGCTCATTCAGAAAATATAACTGTAGGTACCAATTTAACATTACTGAGGGATATTTTCTCTCTTCCGGAGACTTGCCAATGCATCACAACAATATAAATTAAATAAAACATTTACATTCAAATTACAAATGAGAACTCCAACTCAACTCATTTAGTCTTTTGGCTTGCTCCGCATTTGTCTTTTCTTTCACTGTGTCTGTCTTTTCTGTCACTGTGTTTTATCTCTTTTCAGCTCTGTTTGATTTTCTGTCCTCTGCTGTGGTGTAATTGCTGCAAACATGTAACTGTGCTTTTTATATCAGTGAATTTTGTATATATATGTAACTGTTGACTTTAAATCTGGGCAAATTCCAGCGCTTTTTATACAACAAGTGTCTTGTTAATGTGGTGAGTTCCGCAAGCGGAACATACATACATCGCAATTATCAATTATCGCCATCCACTTTAAGCCGAGGCCCGTGGGTCCACAGTCCACGCAGCGCATTTCAATATAATCGCAACAACTATATATATATAACAGCGCCTTCATGAATTTTCGATTGCAATTGATATGCGGACCCGACCGTGTTCTATATAGCTGAGTTTATATGACTATCGCATCCGGTATTGCCAATCGCAATCGCAAGCTGCCTTGCTCCGATGCGATTGATACGCTCCACAAATTTCTGATTGCGATTGATATGCGGACCTGGCCATGCTTTATAAGGTGAAGTTTATATGACTATCGCGTCCGGTATTGCCGATCGCAATCGCAAATATTTGTTAACATGTTTTGCTTTAACTCCGATGCGATTGGTATTTTTGCAATTGTTCCGATGCGATTGATCGCAATCGCAACTTTCTTTTGTGACATTTCAATGCCTTTATATTCTCCGATGCGATTAGACTATCTCGATGCAATTATGTCGGACTTCAAATACGTTTGAACCATAATTCATACACCTATGGGATCCGGAACTCAATCAGAACTTTTGTCGATATGTTCCGCTGCCAATCCTTTCTCCGATGCGATTGGAAAGGGTCCCACCTTAGGGTACTTTGGTTCTTTCGCTTATTAAGCGCTTCATATTAATATATGCTTTGAGCCTTTGTGTATTAGGCACAATATATGTAATGTGATGCATACATATATAAGATTCCAGAATTCAATCATATATCAATAATGGTTCATTGATCCATCGAGTCCGGACTTATATCGCAATCACAATTTTCTGTTGTTTACATATTTCGCTTCACAGTTTTTCTCCGATGCAATTGGGAAAGGGCCCCACCATATAATGCTTTGATACCTTTGGCTCTTTGTCCATTAAAGCGCTTCATTACAAATATCTATGGTTTGGATCTTTGGTTCACGATTCTCGAAATTATATATATATCCTCCGGCTTGGGCGATTCTCGGAATTAAGGTTCATATATATATATATCCGCCGGCTTGGGCAATTCTCGGAATTATATATATGCATACATTGCCGCTTGGGTTATGATTCCCGGAATAAGATTTTATATTACATTTACTTTGCTGCTCGAATATTTAGTGTATCCTTCCGCCTGGGGTAATGATTCTCGAAATAAGGTTTGTATATATGTATATACTTGCCGCTTGGGGTAAGCGATTCCCTGAATTGGGTTTATGTATCCTTTAGCTGGGGTAGCGATTCTCGAAATTTTCTGCTCTGCCTCTGCTTGTGATAACGGCTCTGCCTCTGCCTCTGCCTTAGCTGCTACTGCTGCTCGATCTCTGTCTCTCTTTGCATCTGCTACCTTCTTTGGCTGTCTCTGTCTTTGCTACCTCCATTGCCATCAATGACAATATTTCCAACAGTCTCTCCCTTTGGCATTGATGGCAACACATTATTACTTTCCTTTTAGAAGCCCCTTTTTTCTTTTCCTACCCCTTTGTCATCAATGGCAAAGGGTTGCTCATTTCCTAGTTTGCTTTCTGCATTTCCTCTCTCTGAGTTATTTTTAGGCCCTCTTCCGCTGACTTTGTACCATGATGCTCCAGACTGATGTACAAGACTTGTTGAGGGAACACTTTGAGGATTATCAAACTTGAATATACACTGTAAATTGATAGAATTCAAACACATAGACTTCTTTCACTTGTATAGAGCTAAAAGTGAAGATAATGACACTTCATAGAACACATTGTACCAGCTTTATCTAATCAGAGATATATGATTGGATCAAAACTAAAATGGTGAGAAGGCTTCAAATATACTTCTGTCTCTATCTGATGTAGTGAGCTAATATATTTCTGTTGAGGAATATTGTATATGGAATATGTCTTCTCCTTGATGCACTTTTGCCATAATCCTTTGATCTTGAGGACCTGTACCATACTGCCGCTACTCCATAATAACACTTGATATCCTGCTGATAGGCATGTTGCTTGTACCTAAATGCCGCTTTGATAAACCATGCAGAGATTTCACTTTAGCTAGCACATGAACCCATAGTTTCTATTATTGATCTTTTCACTATTCACACCAACAATCATCAATATACTGAATCTAATCTTGGCCTCATTAATCTTTTGCTTTTTCTGTCATTTTATTCAGAGGAAGTCACAACATTTTCTTTTCTAGGACTGCTCCAGAATCATTGTTGCTTCAACTCAATTGTTCTAACATAGTGATCTTAGGGAAGACATCTTCAATTTCTTTCCTAGGACTCTTCATGGGCAGATCACTCAGAGATTTATCACTTACTTGATTGTACTCCTCCAAGGGGACTTTTCATAGATGAGTGATGTAATGATATTAATGAAGACAGACACCTTTCTTACTCAACATTCTTAATGGGGTTCATTGTTAATTCTAGCAGTATGATGCATTCTGTGATCATCACTTTAATGTGCTAAAGTCTTCAACAACTCATGTCCATGAAATTTGAAGTTCCAACTATCATCATGGTTGCTTACTGACCTTTGCTTTTTTCCATCATTAAATGGTAGCCTTAGTGCTTCGTTTTCTTCACTCTCTACAGGTTCTACGTGGATAAAAAATCCTTTCACTTCCTGATCTCATAGCTGTTCTCATTTCATGGATCTCTTCTTATACTACTTTCATGGGGATTATTTATGAACTGCTCTCCCCCTGGGATGTTGCTTCATATTTATCACTAGTTTGATATTTTCTATGTTTTCTAGAGAATTTCCCCCTGAGACTATGCTAGATTCATTATGTTATTGAGATGATAGGCTCCCCCTTTCTCTTTTCCTTCCATACTTTATTGGGGTTCTTCATAATGTCTACACTTCTTTTAGATTCATAGTTTTGTTTGATTTTCTTTGTTTCTATCTAATAAACTCTGGGGATTTCTTTTGATATTATTGCTATGGTAGTTGCAGTCACACCCCTAATGGCCACAGGCATATAACATCTGTCTCTAAAGATATGTTTGGGCTGGTCTTTAGCTTTGTTTCTTTTTGTCTAGGTTACATTCAACAGTTGTATCCAGAATCCCTTGGCCATTGCTGTATTTGTGTTGATAATTTGTCTACTGCTGAGGAGGGATTGTCTTTTCCATTTGCTTGCTTGAGGGGTTCCACTCTTTCGCTGCATCCTTTGCTGGTTGGACTGGATTGGCTTTGTCTTACAATATGTTGCATTATGTCCTAGTTTATGACAAAAGAAACATGTGCTATTTTTCATAGGAGGGAGAAACCTCCTTTGACATCTTCCGAATTTGTTCAATTCATCCTTAGGAGCATATGAGGCTTTAGCAGTTGATTGTTTCATCCTCTCATTCTCTGTTCTTTCATGTTGCTGCTTGATTCTATTTTGACTCTACGCTCTCAGCATTTCTCCTTTAAGCTTCACTTCCATGGCGTTGTTGAGCCTTCATTTCTTTACAGCTTTTACAAGAATGATTTTCCTATTATCTTCTATCTGGGACTTACTAGTTTCTCCTACATATCCTAAGCTTGCCTTTATGAGAGGATATCTTTGAGCATTTAACATCTTGTCCAATTGTCCAGTGCTTTTCATTAGTGGTGTATTCATTAATAGTTCTCTTTGGGCTTTTTCTAATTTCTTTCTTAAGCTCACTACTTCTTCTTCCAATCTTTCACATTCCTGACTTTTCTCTCTAATTTGTTGCAGCAGAGTGTCTTCTACTTTCTTTGCCTCTTCAGGGAAATTATTTCTTTCCTATCTTCATATTCTCTCTCATCACATATTTGTACCAATCTCTTAAGGTCTTTGCTTTTATTCTTCAACCTTTCTATTTCAGTCAGAGTTGTGTTAAGTTTGGCTTTTTCTTCAGCTACAATTTCTTCATGGCTCTTACTACCATTCACACTAGTAGGTACCTCATTTGATTGAACATCTTCTTTTTGACATGAATTTATCTTTTTCTTAATTCTCTTCTCCTTCTTGACAATGTAATCCTCAGTGTCTACTCCATGCATGAAATGCAGTCTATCCCAGATTTTTTTTGCTGAAGTTAAATCCATTATTAACTCAAGATCCTTGTTATGAAGATTGTTATATATCACACATTTTGCCTTGGCATTCTTCTGTTGTTCTTTCACCGTGGGTGAGTCTTTGCAATAACCATCACATACAAGCTTCCATACCTTAGGTTCATTGGCCATTAAACCTGTTTTAACCTTATCTCTCCATTCAGGAAAGTTTGTTGTATTTAACACAGGTGCATTTTGATAGTCCATGACTCAACCAGATCTCCTTCAAGCTATTAAGCTTACACCAAAGGAACCAGCTCTGATACCAATTGTTGAACCCTTAGTTAAACTAAGAGAGGGGGGGGGTGAATCAATTTAACACATTCATGGACTTTTAAAACTTTTCATTAAACTTAATTAACACCTTCATTTCATGATCAACATAATATGTGAGCAATCTTTATTTGTGAGCAGCAATTAATAAGCAGATTAGATAATGTACCAACTGGCTTAATATGTGAGTAGCAAGTATTAAACATAATAGATATACCATATCAACACATAGACACCAGATATAAGTGGAAACCCATAAAGGGAGAAAACCACATCTTATTATTGTTGTGATGCAGAGGCAAGCTCCAACTCCCTCTCACCACTGATTTTCTGTAGGCACCAACCTACAAGAGGCTCCTACCGCAATTCTGCAAGCTACAACTTGCAAGGAAGCTCCAACTCCCATCAATTTTCTGCAGGCACCAACCTACAGGAGGCTACAACCTCAGTCAGCTACAACTGACATCTATCAAGATACAACTTGATAGGGAAGCTCCAACTTCCTTACTCTTTCAAAGAGAAACACTTGCTGATTTAACTTGGATATCAGCTCTGTTCTATTCCATCTTCTCTGCTGTTCATCTATTCTCATATCTGCCCTGTATCATCTCTGCATCTTCTCAGATTCTCTATCAGCTTCTCCTTCTTCTCTGCTCAGCTCCTCTTTCTTCTCTGTCTCACTGCTTCATTTTTGCATTCTCTTCACTCACTCTCTCTAACCTCTTGCAGCTTTCTTATTTTCTTCAACTCTCTTCAATTCTGTTGCACACTCTCTTCTTATCTCACTCTCTTTCGTCAACTTTCTCCCTTTGGATATTACCCTGTTTTATACAAAAATAGCTTCATGGTTGTTTGTATTCTACTAGGAATTCAAAATGGACAGCCATGTCTCTTTGCCTTCTGCCTTCTCATTTCTTTTATCTGCTCATTCAGAAAATATAACTGTAGGTACCAATTTAACATTACAGTGGGATATTTTCTCTCTTCTGGAGACTTGCCAATGCATCACAACAATATAAATTAAATAAAACATTTACATTCAAATTACAAATGAGAACTCCAACTCAATTCATTTAGTCTTTTGGCTCGCTATGCATTTGTCTTTTCTGTGACTGTGTTTTATCTCTTTTCAGCTCTGTTTGCTTTTCTGTCCTCTGTTGTGGTGTAACTGCTGCAAACATGTAACTGTGCTTTTTATATAAGTTCATTTTGTATAAATATGTAACTGCTGACTTTAAATCTAGGCAAATTCCAGCGCTTTTTATACAACAAGTGTCTTGTTGATGTGGTGAGTTCCGCAAGCGGAACATACATACATCACAATTATCAATAATCGCCATCCACCTTAAGCTGAGGCCCGTGGGTCCACAGTCCATGCGGCGCATTTCAATATAATTGCAACAACTATATATATATATATATAACAGTGCCTTCACGAATTTCCGATTGCGATTGATATGCGGACCCGACCGTGTTCTATATAGCTGAGTTTATATGACTATCGCATCCGGTATTGCCAATCGCAATCGCAAGCTGCTTTGCTCCGATGCGATTGATACACTCCACAAATTTCCAATTGCGATTGATATGCGGACCCGACCATGCTTTATAAGGCGGAGTTTATATGACTATCACATCCGGTATTGCCAATCGCAATCGCAAATATTTGTTAACATGTTCTGCTTTAACTCCGATGCGATTGGTACTTTTGCTATTGTTCCGATGCGATTGATCGTAATTGCAACTTTCTTTTGTGATGTTCCGATGCCTTTATATTCTCCAATGCGATTAGACTGTCCCGATGCGATTATGTCGGACTTCAAATACGTTTGAACCATAATTCATACACCCATCGAGTCCGGAACTCAATTGGAACTTTTGTCAATATGTTTCGCTGCCAATCCTTTCTCCGATGCGATTGGAAAGGGTCCCACCTTAGGGTACTTTGGTTCTTTCGCTTATTAAGCGCTTCATATTAATATATGCTTTGAGCCTTTGTGTATTAGGCACAATATATGTAATGTGATGCATACATATATAAGCTTCCGGAATTCAATCATATATCAATAATGGTTCATTGATCCATCGGGTCTGGACTTATATCGCAATCGCAACTTTCTGTTGTTTACATATTCTGCTTCACAGTTTTTCTCCAATGCGATTGGGAAAGGGCCCCACCATATAATGCTTTGATACCTTTGGCTCTTTGTCCATTAAAGCGCTTCATTACAAATATCTATGGTTTGGACCTTTGGGTCACGATTCTCGAAATTATATATATATCCTTTGGCTTGGGCGATTCTCGGAATTAAGGTTCATATATATATATCCGCCGGCTTGGGCAATTCTCGGAATTATATATATGCATACATTGCCGCTTGGGTTATGATTCCCGGAACAAGATTTTATATTACATTTACTTTGCTGCTCCAATCTTTAGTGTATCCTTCCGCCTGGGGTAATGATTCTCGGAATAAGGTTTGTATATATATATATATATATATATATATATATATATATACTTTCCGCTTGGGGTAAACGATTCCCGGAATTGGGTTTATGTATCCTCCAGCTGGGGTAGCGATTCTCGAAATTTTCTGCTCTGCCTCTGCTTGTGATAACGGCTCTGCCTCTGCCTCTGCCTTAGCTGCTATTGCTGCTCGACCTCTGCCTCTCTTTGCATCTGTTGCCTTCTTTGTCTGTCTCTGTTTTTGCTGCCTCCATTGCCATCAATGACAATATTTCCAACAGTATCCCCCTTTGGCATTGATGGCAACACATTATTACTTTCCTTTTAGAAGCCCCTTTTTGCTTTTCCTCCCCCTTTTTCATCAATGGAAAAGGGTTGCTCATTTCCTAGTTTTATTTCTGCATTTCCTCTCTCTGAGTTATGTTTAGGCCCTCTTCTGTTGACTTTGTACCATGCTTCTCCAGACTGATGTACAAGACTTGTTGAGGGAACACTTTGAGGATTATCAAACTTGAATATACACTGTAAATTGATACAATTCAAACGCATAGAATTCTTTCACTTGTATAGAGCTAAAAGTGAAGATAATGACACTTCATAGAACACATTGTACCGGCTTTATCTAATCAAAGATATATGATTGGATCAAAACTAAAATGCTGAGAAGGCTTCAAATATACTTCTGTCTCTGTTTGATGTAGTGAGCTAATATATTTCTGTTGAGGAATATTGTATATGGAATATGTCTTCTCCTTGATGCACTTTTGCCATAATCCTTTGATCTTGAGGACCTGTACCATACTGCTGCTACTCCATAATAACACTTGATATCCTGCTGATAGGCATGCTTCTTGTACCTAAATGCCGCTTTGATAAACCATGCAGAGATTTCACTTTAGCTAGCACATGAACCCATAGTTTCTATTATTGATCTTTTCACTGTTCACACCAACAATCATCAATATACTGAATCTAATCTTGGCCTCATTAATATTTTGCTTTTTCTGTCATTTTGTTCAGAGGAAGTCACAGCATTTTCTTTTCTAGGACTGCTCCAGAATCATTGCTGCTTCAACTCAATTTCTCTAACATAGTGATCTTAGGGAAGACATCTTCAATTTCTTTCCTGGGACTCTTCATGGGAAGATCACTCAGAGATTTATCACTTACTTGACTATACTCCTCCAAGGGGAATTTTCATAGATGAGTGATGTAATGATATTAATGAAGACAAGCACCTTTCGTACTCAACATTCTTAATGGGGTTCATTGCTAATTCTAGTTGTATGATGCATTCTGTGATCATCACTTTAATGTGCTAAAGTCTTCTTAGCTCACATGTCCATGGCTGAAGTTCCTTTATATCATCATGGCTGCTTGCATCCTTTTCTTCTTCCATCATTCTGTCGACTGTAGAGTGCTTCAGTTTTTCTTCTTTCTCTATAGTTCTCTGATGGATAAAAAATCCTTTCCCTTCCTGTCCATATAGCTGTCTTCATTCCAAGGAGCTCTTCTTATACTACTTTCACAGGGATTATTTATGAACTGCTCTCCCCCTGAGATGTTGCTCCATATTTATCACTGATTGGATATTTTCTTTGTTTTCTAGAGCAGCTCCCCCTGAGACTATGCTAGATTCATTATGTTATTGAGATGATAGGTTCCCCCTTTCTCTTTTCCTTCCATACTTTATTGGGGTTCTTCATAATGTCTTCACTTATTTTAGATTCATAGTTTTGATTGATTTTCTTTGTTTCTATCATCTGTCTAGAGTTCTTTAATGTATATGGCAGTTTGCAGTCTTTTGCTTTGTGACCAAGCTTGAGGCATACATAACATCTTATTCTACCAAGGTATGTTTGAGCTGATGTACAATACTTTGTTTCCCTTTTTGAATACAATTTACATTCAACAGATTTATGTCCAAAATTATTGCATGCATAACAGTAGCCATGGAAGTAATTTGTGTACCCGGTGAAGGATTGTCTTTTCCATTTGCTTGCTTGAGGGGTTCCACTCAGTTTAAGACATTCATAGACTTTTAAAACTTTTCATTAAACTTTATTAACACCTTCATTTCATGATCAACATAATATGTGAGCAATCTTTATTTGTGAGTAGCTATTGATAAGTAGATTAGATAATGTACCAACTGGCTTAATATGTGAGCAACAAGTATTAAGCAGAATAGATATATCATATAAACACATAGACATCATGCACATAGGCACCAGATATAAGTGGAAACCCTTAAAGGGAGAAAACCACATCTTATTATTGTTGTGATGTAGAGGCAAGCTCCAACTCTCTCTCACCACTGATTTTCTGTAGGCACCAACCTACAGGAAGCTCTTATCTCAATTCTGCAAGCTACAACTTGCAAGGAAGCTCCAACTCCCATCAATTTTCTGCAGGCACCAACCTACAGGAGGCTCCAACCTCAGTCAACTACAACTGACATCTATCAAGCTACAACTTGATACGGAAGCTCCAACTTCCTTACTCTTTCAAGAAAACACTTATTTGATTTACCTTGGATATCGGCTGCAGGCTGTTCCATCTGCTCTCGCCCCATTCATCTATTCTCATATCTTTTAATATCATCTTGCAACTCCTCTTTCTTCTCTGCTCGGCTCCTCTTTCTTCTACGCACTCAACACTTCATTTACTGCATTCTCTTATATCTCTCTAACCTCTTGCAGCTTTCTTATTTTCTCAACTCTCTTCAATTCTGTTACACACTCTCTTCTTCTCTCACTCTCTTTCGTCAACTTTCTCCCTTTGGATATTACCCTGTTTTATACAAAAATAGCTTCATGGCTGTTTGTATTCTACTGGGAATTCGAAATGGACAGCCATGTCTCTTTGCCTTCTGCCTTCTCATTTCTTTTATCCGCTCATTTAGAAAATATAATTGTAGGTACCAATTTAACATTAATGTGGGATATTTTCTCTCTTCCGGAGACTTGCCAATGCATCACAACAATATAAATTAAATAAAACATTTACATTCAAATTACAAATGAGAACTCCAGCTCAAATCATTTAGTCTTTTGGTTCGCTGCGCATTTGTCTTTTCTTTCACTGTGTCTATCTTTTCTGTGACTGTGTTTTATCTCTTTTCAGCTCTGTTTGCTTTTCTGTCCTCTGCTGTGGTGTAACTGCTGCAAACATGTAACTGTGCTTTTTATATCAATGCATTTTGTATATATATGTAACTGTTGACTTTAAATCTGGACAAATTCCAACGCTTTTTATACAACAAGTGTCTTGTTAATGTGGTGAGTTCCGCAAGCGGAACATACATACATCGCAATTATCAATTATCGCCATCCACCTTAAGCCGAGGCCCGTGGGTCCACAGTCCACGCAGCGCATTTCAATATAATCGCAACAACTATATATATATATATATAGATATATATAACAGCGCCTTCACGAATTTCCAATTGCGATTGATATGCGGACCTGGCCATGCTTTATAAGGCGAAGTTTATATGACTATCGCGTCCGGTATTGCCAATCACAATCGCAAATATTTGTTAACATGTTCTGATTTAACTTCGATGCGATTGGTACTTTTGCAATTGTTCCGATGCGATTGATCGCAATCGCCACTTTCTTTTGTGACGTTTCGATGCCTTTATATTCTCCGATGCGATTAGACTATCCCGATGTGATTATGTCGGACTTCAAATACGTTTGAACCATAATTCATAGACCCATCGGGTCCGGAACTCAATCAGAACTTTTGTCGATATGTTCCGCTATCAATCCTTTCTCCGATGCGATTGGAAAGAGTTCCACCTTAGGGTACTTTGGTTCTTTCGCTTATTAAGCGCTTCATATTAATATATGCTTTGAGCCTTTATGTATTAGGCACAATATATGTAATGCGCTGCATACATATATAAGCTTCCGGAATTCAATCATATATCAATAATGGTTCATTGATCCATCGGGTCCGGACTTATATCGCAATCGCAACTTTCTGTTGTTTACATATTCCGCTTCACAGATTTTCTCCGATGCGATTGGGAAAGGGCCCCACCATATAATGCTTTGATGCCTTTGGCTCTTTGTCCATTAAAGCGCTTCATTACAAATATCTATGGTTTGGACCTTTGGGTCACGATTCTCGAAATTATATACATATCCTCTGGCTTGGGAAATTCTCGGAATTAAGGTTCATATATATATATCCGTCGGCTTGGGCAATTCTCGGAATTATATATATGCATACATTGCCGCTTGGGTTATGATTCCCGGAATAAGATTTTATATTACATTTACTTTGCTGCTCCAATATTTAGTGTATCCTTCTGCCTGGGGTAATGATTCTCGGAATAAGGTTTGTATATATATATATATATATATATATATATATATATATATATATATATATATATATATATATATATATATATATATATATATATATACTTGCCGCTTGGGGTAAGCGATTCCCGGAATTGGGTTTATGTATCCTCCAGCTGGGGTAGCGATTCTAGGAATTTTCTGCTTTGCCTCTGCTTGTGATAACGGCTCTGCCTTTGCCTCTGATAACCTGCTGTGATAACGGCTCTGCCTCTGCCTCTGCCTTAGCTGCTACTGCTGCTCGACCTCTGCCTCTCTTTGCATTTGTTGCCTTCTTTGTCTCTCTCTGTCTTTGCTGCCTCCATTGCCATCAATGACAATATTTCCAACAGTATCCCCCTTTGGCATTGATGGCAACACATTCTTACTTTCCTTTTAGAAGCCCATTTTTTATTTTCCTCCCCCTTTGTCATCAATGGCAAAGGGTTTCTCATTTCCTAGTTTGATTTCTGCATTTCCTCTCTCTAAGTTATGTTTAGGCCCTCTTCTACTGACTTTGTACCATGCTTCTCCAGACTGATGTACAAGACTTGTTGAGGGAACACTTTGAGGATTATCAAACTTGAATATACACTGTAAATTGATACAATTCAAACGCATAGACTTCTTTCACTTGTATAGAGCTAAAAGTGAAGATAATGACACTTCACAGAACACATTGTACCAGCTTTATCTAATCAGAGATATATGATTGGATCAAAACTAAAATTCTGAGAAGGCTTCAAATATACTTCTGTCTCTGTCTAATGTAGTGAGCTAATATATTTCTGTTGAGGAATATTGTATATGGAATATGCCTTCTCCTTGATGCACTTTTTCCATAATCCTTTGATCTTGAGGACCTGTACCATACTGTTGCTACTCCATAATAACACTTGATATCCTGCTGATAGGCATGCTGCTTGTACCTAAATTCTGCTTTGATAAACCATGCAGAGATTTCACTTTAGCTAGCACATGAACCCATAGTTTCTATTATTGATCTTTTCACTATTCACACCAACAATCATCAATATACTGAATCTAATCTTGGCCTCATTAGTCTTTTTCTTTTTTCTGTCATTTTGTTCAGAGGAAGTCACAACATTTTCTTTTCTAGGACTGCTCCAGAATCATTGCTGCTTCAACTCCATTGTTCTAACATAGTGATCTTAGGGAAGACATCTTCAATTTCTTTCCTAGGACTCTTCATGGGCAGATCACTCAGAGATTTATCACTTACTTGACTGTACTTCTCCAAGGGGACTTTTCATAGATGAGTGATGTAATGATATTAATGAAGACAGGCACCTTTCTTACTCAACATTCTTAATGGGGTTCATTGTTAATTCTAGCAGTATGATGCATTCTGTGATCATCACTTTAATGTGATAAAGTCTTCTTAGCTCACATGTCCATGGCTGAAGTTCCTTTATATCATCATGGCTGCTTGCAGCCTTTTCTTCTTCCATCATTCTGTCAACTGTAGAGTGCTTCAGTTTTTCTTCTTTCTCTATAGTTCTCCGATGGATAAAAAATACTTTCCCTTCCTGTCCATATAGCTATCTTCATTCCAAGGAGCTCTTCTTATACTACTTTCATGGGGATTATTTATGAACTGCTCTCCCCCTGAGATGTTGCTCCATATTTATCACTGATTGGATATTTTCTTTGTTTTCTAGAGCAGCTCCCTCTGAGACTATGCTAGATTCATTATGTTATTGAGATGATAGGTTCCCCCTTTCTCTTTTCCTTCCATACTTTATTGGGGTTCTTCATAATGTCTGCACTTTTTTTTTTTTTTTTTCTAAATATGTTTAATCTATTGATAATCAGTAACCGGTATGTACATCAGGGGTAAACCAGAACAAGGCTTGAGTAGGCCTGTAGATCAGAAAGTCAAAAAACTTGGCACTGCCCGTTGAGGGAAACCAGTGCAAACCAAGTTCCATCAAAAAGACCCACACAGGGGCAATGTTTAAGTCTAGAACCATACAGAGACAAATTGCAAACTTAAAACAGTGCCAAAGCAAAAAAACAAAAACCTGGGTCTGAGCAAGATCACTCGTCCGGTTCCACTTCCTCGACTCTGCACCCAAACTCATCAGGTTCTCCATCATAATTGTAGAGGTCCGCAGTTGTGTGAATGATCTTGTTAGCAGCAGGGGTGCTCAGTCCATCGCCCGGATGTTGCTGGTGCGTAGCGTTTGCATGACCCCGGTCTTGAATTGCATTCTGCTGCTCTTCCTGAATCATCTCGATATCCATATTCACTCCAATGCCCTGTTCATCAACATCCTCGGTGCTGGCTCTGTTCCGTGCCGACATTTCTTCATCATGCTGCCCATCAAGACCGACCCGCTCTTCATCAACCTGCGTCCCAAGACCAGCCCTCCCATCATCATACGGGGTTTCTCGGAACACTATGGTGACAGTGGCTGTAATACATGGGCGATTCAAAGCACTTTGAAACACAAAATGCCGGGTTTGAGAGTGAGCCGGAGCATTCTGGCCGATGGTGTTCCAGCTCTCAGACCTTAGAATACGCCCACGAACAGCGTGAGAAGTGCTGGCCGAGCCAGTAAAATCCGTAGCCGAGGTGCTAGAAGACGGGGAGGAGCACCTGTAAGCCCTCCTAGAAGGACCCCGACGGCATCGCATTCTGTGCCTTAAACGAGGCATGCTGTCAATCGTAGCAGAGAAGCTTGGGAAATGCGAAGAACCAAGCTGAGCGTTGGTGGAGTGAGAGCGCGTGGGAGCTATGGAGAAGCTGAGCAGGTTCTCAAGCCAAATCCTGGACTGATGCATACAGTTACCTGCAATGGAGAAATGAACATTGTCGCCCAAGACAATGCAACCATGAAGATTGGTGCGCTTGCCAGTGACGGTTCTCTCGGAGGGGAGCCTCACAGTGGGCGAACAATACACAGCAGAAGGCCGAGGGAAACTGCTATAAGCCTGCTCTCTCTCCATTCTGCAATCAAAAGCCTCGAAGCTGTTGCCGTCCTAGCAAATTAACTGCGCCATGGATGGAGTAATGACCAGATCTTTGTTACCCTGCGTGGAATTCTCTCGAATTGCGTTTGGAGACTTGTTAATCGCGCTCATTAAGTTTCGACTTAAATGTTTCACGCCTGAGTACAGTCGCCAGACGTTTGCCATGCGATGAGGCCAGCTACAAACCTTATTGCCGTCTGGCTTCCTCTTGTTTCCTATGTTAATCACCCGCATCCGGGTATGTCTGCACTTCTTTTAGATTCATAGTTTTGATTGATTTTCTTTGTTTCTATCATCTGTCTAGAGTTCTTTAATGTATATGGCAGTTTGCAGTCTTTTTCTTTGTGACCAAGCTTGAGGCATACATAACATCTTATTCTACCAAGGTATGTTTGAGCTGATGTACAATACTTTGTTCCCCTTTTTGAATACAATTTACATTCAACAGATTTATGTCCAAAATTATTGCATGCATAACAGTAGCCATGGAAGTAATTTGTGTACCTGGTGAAGGATTGTCTTTTCCATTTGCTTTCTTAAGGGGTTCCACTCTTTTGCTGCATCCTTTGCCGGTTGGACTGGATTGGCTTTGTCTTACAATATGTTGCATTATGTCCTGGTTTATGATAAGAGAAACATGTGCTATTTTTCATAGGAGGGAGAAACCTCCTTTGACATCTTCCGAATTTGTTCAATTCATCCTTAGGAGCATATGAGGCTTTAGCAGTTGATTGTTTCATCCTCTCATTCTATGTTCTTTCATGTTGCTGCTTGATTCTATTTGTTTCTCTGCAACTCATGTTCTTGCTGGCTTCTGCTTCTGTAGGAATTTGCTGAGCTGTTTCACTGTTCTTTACAGCTTTTACAAAAATGATTTTCCTATTATCTTCTATCTGGGACTTACTAGTTTCTCCTACATATCCTAAGCCTGCCTTTATGAGAGGAGATCTTTGAGCATTTAGCATATTTTCCAATTGTCTAGTGCTTTTCATTAGTGGTGTATTCATTAATAGTTCTCTTTGGGCTTTTTCTAATTTCTTTCTTAAGCTCACTACTTCTTCTTCCAATCTTTCACATTCCTGACTTTTCTCTCTCATTTGTTGTAGCAGAGTGTCTTCTACTTTCTTTGCCTCTTCAGGCCAATTATTTCTTTCCTATCTTCATATTCTCTCTCATCACATATTTGTACCAATCTCTTAAGGTATTTGTTTTAATTCTTCAATCTTTCTATTTCAGTTAGAGCTGTGTCAAGTTTGGCTTTTTCTTCAGCTGCAATTTCTTCATGGCTCTTACTACCATTCACACTAGTAGGCACCTCATATGATTGAACATCTTCTTTTTGACATGAATTTCTCTTTTTCTTAATTCTCTTCTCCTTCTTGACAATGTAATCCTCAGTGTCTACTCCATGCATGAAATGCAGTTTGTCCCAGATTTCTTTTGCTGAATTTAAATCCATTATTAACACAAGATCCTTGTTATGAAGATTGTTATATATCACAAATTTTGCCTTGGCATTCCTCTGTTGTTCTTTCACCATGGGTGAGTCTTTGCAATAACCATCACATATAAGCTTCCATACCTCAAGTTCATAGGCCATTAAACCTGTTTTAACCTTATCTCTCCATTCAAGAAATTTTGTTGTATTTAACACAGGTGCATTTTGATAGTCCATGACTCAACCAGATTTCCTTTAAGCTATTAAGCTTACACCAAAGGAACCAGCTCTGATACCAATTGTTGAACCCTTAGTTAAACTAAGAGGGGGGGGGGAGGTGAATCAATTTAACACATTCATGGACTTTTAAAACTTTTCATTAAACTTTATTAACACCTTCATTTCATGATCAACATAATATGTGAGCAATCTTTATTTGTGAGCAGCAATTAATAAGCAGATTAGATAATGTACCAACTGGCTTAATATGTGAGCAGCAAGTATTAAGCAGAATAGATATACCATATCAACACATTCATGGACTTTTAAAACTTTTCATTAAACTTTATTAACACCTTCATTTCATGATCGACATAATATGTGAGCAATCTTTATTTGTGAGCAGCAATTAATAAGCAGATTAGATAATGTACCAGTAGTCTTAATATGTTAGCAGCAAGTATTAGCAGAATAGATATACCATATCAACACATAGACATCATGCACATAGACACCAGATATAAGTGGAAACCCATAAAAGGAGAAAACCACATCTTATTATTGTTGTGATGCAAAGGCAAGCTCCAACTCCCTCTCACCACTGATTTTCTGTAGGCACCAACCTACAGGAGGCTCCTACCTCAATTATGCAAGCTACAACTTGCAAGGAAGCTCCAACTCCCATCAATTTTCTGCAGGCACCAACCTACAGGAGGCTCCAACCTCAGTCAGCTACAACTGACATCTATCAAGCTACAAATTGATAGGGAAGCTCCAACTTCCTTACTCTTTCAAAGAGAAACACTTGCTGATTTACCTTGGATATCAGCTCTGTTCTGTTCCATCTACTCTGCTGTTCATCTATTTTCATATCTACCCTGTATCATCTCTGCATCTTCTCAGATTCTCTATCATCTCCTCCTTCTTCTCTGCTCAGCTCCTCTTTCTGCTCTGCCTCACTGCTTCATTTCTGCATTCTCTTCACTCACTCTCTCTAACCTCTTGCAGCTTTCTTATTTTCTTCAACTCTCTTCAATTCTGTTGTACACTCTCTTCTTCTCTCACCCTCTTTCATCAACTTTCTCCCTTTGGATATTACCCTGTTTTATACAAAAATAGCTTCATGATGTTTGTATTCTATTTGGAATTCGAAATGGACAGCCATGTCTCTTTGCATTTTGCTTTCTCATTTCTTTTATCCGCTCATTCAGAAAATATAATTGTAGGTAGCAATTTAACATTACAATGGGATATTTTCTCTCTTCCGGAGACTTGCCAATACATCACAACAATATAAATTAAATAAAACATTTACATTCAAATTACAAATGAGAACTCCAGCTCAACTCATTTAGTCTTTTGGTTCGCTGCGCATTTGTCTTTTCTTTGAATGTGTCTGTCTTTTCTGTGACTATGTTTTATCTTTTTTCAGCTCTGTTTGCTTTTTAGTCCTCTGATGTGGTGTAACTGCTGCAAACATGTAACTGTGCTTTTTATATCAGTGCATTTTGTATATATATGTAACTGCTGACTTTAAATCTGGGAAAATTCCATCGCTTTTTATACATCAAGTGTCTTGTTGATGTGGTGAGTTCTGCAAGCGGAACATGCATACATCGCAATTATCAATAATCGCCCTCCACCTTAATCCGAGGCCCGTGGGTCCACAATCCATGCGACGCATTTCAATATAATTGCAACAACTATATATATATATATATATATATATATATATATATATATATATATATATATAACAACGCGTTCACGAATTTTTGATTGCGATTGATATGAGGACCCGACCGTGTTCTATATAGCTGAGTTTATATGACTATCACATCCGGTATTGCTAATCGCAATCGCAAGCTGCCTTGCTCTGATGCGATTGATACGCTCCACAAATTTTCGATTGCGATTGATATGCGGACCCGACCATGCTTTATAAGGCGGAGTTTATATGACTATCGCGTCCGGTATTACCAATCGCAAATATTTGTTAACATGTTCCGCTTTAACTCTGATGCGATTGATACTTTTGCAATTGTTTCGATGCGATTGATCGCAATCGCAACTTTCTTTTGTGACGTTTCGATGCCTTTATATTCTCCGATGCGATTAGACTGTCCCAATGCGATTATGTCGGACTTCAAATACGTTTGAACCATAATTCATACACCCATTGGGTCCGGAACTCAATCGAAACTTTTGTCGAGATTTTCCGCTGCCAATCCTTTCTCCGATGTGATTGGAAAGGGTCCCACCTTAGGGTACTTTTGTTCTTTCGCTTATTAAGCGCTTCATATTAATATATGCTTTGAGCCTTTGTGTATTAGGCACAATATATGTAATGTGCTGCATACATATATAAGCTTCTGAAATTCAATCATATATCAATAATGGTTCATTGATCCATCGGGTCCGGACTTATATCGCAATCACAACTTTCTGTTGTTTACATATTCCGCTTCACAGTTTTTCTCCGATGCGATTGGGAAAGGGCCCCACCATATAATGCTTTGATACCTTTGGCTCTTTGTCCATTAAAGCACTTCATTACAAATATCTATGGTTTGGACCTTTGGGTCACGATTCTCGAAATTATATATATATCCTCCGGCTTGGGCGATTCTCGGAATTAAGGTTCATATATATATATATCCGCCGGCTTAGGCAATTCTCGGAATTATATATATGCATACATTGCCAATTGGGTTATGATTCCCGGAATAAGATTTTATATTACATTTACTTTGCTGCTCCAATCTTTAGTGTATCTTTCCGCCTGGGGTAATGATTCTCGGAATAAGGTTTGTATATATATATATACTTGCCGCTTGGGGTAAGCGATTCCCGGAATTGGGTTTATGTATCCTCCAGCTGGGGTAGCGATTCTCGGAATTTTCTACTCTGCCTCTGCTTGTGATAATGGCTCTGCCTCTGCCTCTGCCTCTGATAACCTGCTGTGATAACGGCTCTGCCTCTACCTCTGCCTTAGCTGCTATTGCTGCTCGACCTCTGCCTCTCTTTGCATCTGCTGCCTTCTTTGTCTGTCTCTATCTTTGCTGCCTCCATTGCCATCAATGACAATATTTCCAATAGGCCCGACAAACCTTGGGCGACAGAGTCAATTTTCATTTTTAATTTTTAATTTTTTCAAATTTTTAATTTAAATTTTCATTATTTTAAATAGTTTTTTTTCATTATTTTATTATTTTTAGTTTATTATTATTATTTTTTAAATTTTTTCTTATTTTAATTGTTTTAATTATTATTATTATTTAACTTAAAAAAAAGTTTTTGATGTTTTTATTTTATTTTTGGTTAATTTTTAAATTTGTTTCCTGAAATTATGTGTTTTTTTTTAATAAATTTTTTCATATATATATCTGTTTTTTTTATTATTACAAGGTAATTTCATTTTATTTTTAACATTTTTATGGGTAATTTTTTTTTAACCTCTTATATATATATGTGTGTGTGTGTGTGTGTGTGTGTGTGTGTGTGTGTGTGTGTTTTATTTCTTTTTGGTCTTTTATTTTTAATGTTTTATTATTAACATGAAAATCACCAACATTTAAAACTAGCAATTGCCCTTAAAGGTGCAAAGGTACACTCAAGGAATAGAAGATTTGGGAAGGTCATTTTGAAAAACTAAATCACTAATACACCTTTGACAATATGAATCCCTTCTTCAGAAATGAAGTTTTCGTCAATATTCAACAGATAAAAGTGGCTTATTTATTATGGTTTCATATGCACCCTTTAACCCTATTCTACTGATACCATTTGCACTCAAATCAAGTTCTTTCTGGTATTCATGACCTTCCATAAGGGCTTTCTAGAGTCCAGACTACAACATACCCCTCATCCTTGATTTCGTTATGTCAGACTACTTTATGAGTTTAGTTAGTTACAAAAATACATATTAAACTACATGTCTTCGCCATGTTTCCAATGGCAAACAATGTTTGGAACAAACCAAGTTCTTTAATCCCTTTTCTTGATGTGATGATATGTGTATAAAAACTCAAAATTCAAGCTCTTCAATCTGGAGGCAATATATTAATCCTTATTTTAGATGGGTTTGTTCGATGTCTCAATCATTGCATTAATACTCGAAACTGTTTCCAATGCAATCTAACACTCTTAAAATTCAAGGATGATAATGCTAATGAATTCAGAGTTGCATTATGATAGTTTCATGAAAATTGATTTGTTAGAGATGCCATCATCAGTTTCAGTCACTCAATGAATTTAACACAGTTACATAGTATGAGAAACTCTATAATTTAAGGCTACACTACAACATATCTACTTTTCACTCCACCATCGCAAGCCACATATTATTTTTCTTTTCAGAACCATCAATATTGGGAGAAGATTATTCGTTCAATCCAACTGCCTTAGGAGGTAAACGTTGCTTTGAGAAGTATGTGTAATACCCTTAATTTTAAGAACCATTAGATTTCTCTTTCAATTTTCCACGTCGTTTATAGATCTAAAAAATGTAACCAAAAAGTGTAAGAATCACAAAAATATGACTACAAGCCTAAATTGCCAAATGCCAAAATTATTGGATGGAACCAATGAAATTTTACTACAAGGTTAGGTTTCGAAATGCCAAATGGAACCAATGAAACTTTCCTGGGGTACATAAACCACAATAACTACACACATAATACAACCCAACATCCCCAATTTATGTAGTATTTCCTTCAAGAAAAAGTGTGACAATATGGCACTGTTCCAACATATTGAGAGCCATACTAAAATTAGACTATCTTATTGAGATCCTTACTAAATTAGAGGAGAGAAAAAGTAATAAAAGGAAAAATGATGGACTTTGAAACTCGTTATTATTATGCTTAGTGCACCTAGAGGAGTTACCATAACTACAAAATAAAAGTTGAAAATCACTACCAAAGCCCAACCATCATTGCTATTAAAAACCAGTTGTAATTGCATTTTATAGAAAAATGCTATCAAGGTTGAAGTCCACAAAACAAAGGACAATACTCCAAGAATACAAACTAGTGAAATATCGAAGAAGCAAATTGAAATTTTCCTATCACAGAGTTTGTGTTCTTATTTTGATAAATCTCTTGGGATAATTTTCTAATGAACCAACCCTGGCACTTACGATGCATGATATTCCTGTTGCCTATGATGTAAGCAGAGCATATGTTTGTGAATTTTTCTACTTGAGCCAAAATATCCTTGCAAAATCCACCAATATTCAGCCCAAAAATCAAATACACTTACAGACAAGAGGCAAAGGTCAATGATAGCTAATGAAGGCCAACGCTAAGCCCTAGTGGGATAGTGTTGAGGAGGAAGAGGGTTGGGCGAAGGGCCAAGAGGCCTAACAAGGTTGTGACAGGCCTAAATGAAGGGGCCAAGGTGTAAATGAGGCATCAAAGAGCTTAGGGAAGGAGGTTCGAGAGGGATTCGAGGGGGGGACGAGGTTGGACAGAGGGAAAATGAGGGCGGTTGAGGCACAAGGAAGGATGGAAGGAGGGATAAAAGGCCTAATCAAACCCATGACAAGTCCTAAAGGGATTTCATCCAACAAGGATTCAAAAAATAAATGCTCAACCACAACCTTAGCGAAGTTATAAAACCATATAAAATATTCAGGATTCAAACATGGATTCAAACTTGTGGCCACAGTTTGTGAAATTGGAGCCCAAGGGCCGGGGAACCTGCAAACTGTATAATTTTCTCAAGCATAAACTGTTAGAACACACAATGAATCAGATCACCTAATATAATCCCAAAACTTATCAATAGAATGTTCTTATCATCTACAATCAAATGGCGATTAATTATTATCTGAAGCACAATATAGGAATGCACATACCCAACACGTACCACAAGTCAATGAGACAAAGACACCATGAACTGCACCCCAAAGTCTTTTATTATGATGATCAAAATGTTCCCAACAGAAAAATGATTTTACACCAGCTTTTACAAAGTTACATTAGACCTAGTTCATCAAAAGATGAGAAATAGAAGTAAAAAGCCTCTTATTTATAGAGAAATTCCTCCAAGTTGAAAATAACGGCTAGTTGGCTTAATCCATGTCAAAATAATCTCGACCGTCGATAAATCTTTGATGATCTTTTAATCTCCAACGTAAAAAATAATTATTCTTGAGCAATTTTCGAATTTCTCATTAAAACCATTTTTTACTAGCTCAAAAATAATTATTTTGAGCTAATTTCTTCAAAAAATTGACTTTGACCTAACCACCAAGGTCCGAGGGTCCAAATTTTCTTGAAATTTCCAATATTTCCTTGGTGGGGGACCTTCAAAATTAAATTTTTTTAGACGCATGAATTTTTCCAATTGGAGAATTTAATTTCTCTAGAATAACTAATTAATTTTATGGCTTAGGATTGTATTTTATTTTGTCAGAAAAAAATAATTAATTGACTTATGAGGGGATTAATTATTTTTCCACCCTCTAATATTTTAGCTATGGTGTCTAAGTATGAGGGACCATGCACTAAAATAATTCTCACATAAGATTGTAATAATTTAACCCTCAAGGGAGGAATACCAATTCGTTATAGACCCTCAAATAATTACCCAATTTTGGGACACAATATGATCTAGTACACCAAGTGATATGCAATAAAATTATTTAGCCAATTAGCTCAAATTATTCTCAAATCACTTTTACAAAAGACTTGACTAAAACATTAGGACTCGCCTAAGAATTTGACGATAAATTCCACCCTATCTTTAGGGTGAGGCTGGAGGGAAAAACTATGTCGATCATCCGTGTTTAGAAACATGGGTGAATAAATGAGATGAAAAAACCTCCTAGGATAAAATTTGTTGCTAAAATCATAGTCTTACCTAGGTTGTTACATAATAAAACAATCGTACTAGCATCATTTACATTACAAACTTACAGAATGGGTTTACAATGAAATATAACAGACTGCTAGTTGATGATTCTAATTTTGAACAAATTCCTTCAAGGTTTCAGATCCTGCTTCCTTGGAATGTTGAAAAAATAGGTGCAAGAAAACCTATTGACAATGCTTCCATATTGACTAAAACACCACATCGTATTCCTGATCTG
Organism: Pinus albicaulis; assembly: GCA_034641835.2. NCBI lineage: Eukaryota > Viridiplantae > Streptophyta > Pinopsida > Pinales > Pinaceae > Pinus > Pinus albicaulis. The sequence goes on along the minus strand of CM076579.1, from coordinate 1,471,602,335 downwards.
GAGGCTTGGACATTTGGTACTCTAGAAATGAGGTTTTTCTCATCCTTACCAACTCTAGAAATTGTGAAGGAATTTTTTGAAGGTTCCCCCCCTAATGCAACAGTGGTTCCAATTAATGTGGAATATGGGTTTTCATAGGAGTTGGAGGAGTAGTGTTCACTAGGGTTCTGTGTCCATGTATAAGATGCAAGTGTAGATCTAATCCACAAAACCCTTTAGAAACGTCATTTGGGGGCTCTTTCCATGTCATTTTTCGATCTTTGCTTGTTTTTTAGGAAGGATGGTTTGGGGTTGGCATTACAATAATGTTGTGAGAGGTTTTAAAATGGCGGTTTCTCAGTAGCGTCATAAGGGTTTCATTTTTAGGGTCCTTCAAATTGTACGAATGCTTTTGTGGAGACTAACAAAAGAGTAGAAGATCGAGATGGTTCGTACACACATGTGGAGGAAACCCTAATTGAACAAGCTAGCCCTAAGGACCTGTCATGAACTAGAAAGAAGAAAAAGAAAGGAAATTGTGCTAAGGTAAAATTTGAACTTGAGAATTTAGCAATGGGAGAAGTCATTCAGTTCGAGGAAATTATGGAGACATCCTAACCAGTGGTGGTAGTTCGATATTGTGGCAGAGAATTTTCTATGGAGAAGATTTGTGAATGGATTTAGACTGAATGGGGTCATGAAATCAAATAAATTCCCTTGGTAAGAACTCACTCAGGGTTGTTTTATTCTTAAATTAAGAAATGTGGAAGTCGTCAGCTGGGTGTTAGGAAAAACATGGAGTATTAGTTCGACTCCAATTTTAATGAAGAGGTGGAACCCACTATTTGATATAAGTAGATAAAAGTTGGGTTATGGCTCGGTATGGGTGAGGCTTCCAGGGCTGCCTCCTTAGATTTGGTCTTAGGATGTTTTCAAAATTATCGGTGATAAATTAGAATCTTTCGTGGAAGCTTACAAATCCTATGAAGTAAGTGGAAGAATGGCCATTGCCATAATTTTAGTAAATTTGAATTATTGCGAGGGTTTGATAGCCAAGTTGAATATTTCTTATCAAGGGCTCTCTAACAGATAGATTTTGTATTATGAGGGTATCCCCTTCAGGTGTCGAAGATGTTACAAGGTGGGTCATGTTTTGAGGCATTTTCCACTCCCTTTCTCTAGGTGGAAAGGTCGAAAAATTCATAGAGAGGACAAAATGGGGAGGAATAAGGTGGAAACCCCAGAAGGTTCAACGCCAAAGAAGGTTCCATTTGATAACCAATAATATGCGCCCAAAAACATGCCGATGGAAGAAGATTCAAGGTTGATGAACGATGGGAAGCATCCATATAAGAAGTTTTCTCAGGAGGATGACCCTTCCTCTTCAATTACGGCTATGTCATGTGTTATCTCGTCTTCCCTCCCTGTATTTAATCTCATATGCTATTTTAGTTCTCTAGATATGGGCTCAGTCCTTTCTACTCAGTCTATTTCTATGTCCTAAAAATTCTCTTCTGGTTTATGTTTCATTTTGGTACCCCTTGTGATCCACCTAGCCCTTGTGTGTATCCCATCCCCAAGCCCTTCCCTTTCCAGGGATTTGTTGAACTCATCTAAAACTTATGCTCATTATAATCTTAGGTAAAAGGCTAAAATGAAATATTCTATGGTGGCCTTGGGAGATTTGAGTCCCTCTTCCCCATTCAAGTATTTTAGGAATCCTCGGGGTAGACAATCTTTCATATCCTGAGAAAAAAAAAATCCAGTAATGATGTTGCTGCTGGAAATAAAAAATCCATTGTTGGGGCGCTTAGAGCAGTGCAAGCCCCAGTGTCGCCCCTCAATAATTTTTCTTTCCTTTAATTGTTGAGGGCTGGCTAGTCCCTCCAAAATACTATGCCAGAGAATATTAATGCAATCTGAACACGTCGATGTCATTTTTATTCAATAAACTTTGGGGAATGGAGATGTGATTGAAATGATGTTGGAATTTTTTTTTTTTTTTTTGGGTTGGAACTTTGTAGCAACTGATGTAAAAGGGAGATCGTGGGATCTAGAAATTGGATTTAATTAAAGAACTATTAAGACTTTCGGTTCATGGGGTTTTTAGGGGGTTTTGGGTACCCTTATTTTTGTTGTTGAATTTGGGATGGAGCTAAAATTTGTGAATATATATGACACATGTCAAGATAGAAATGCCTTATGGGAAAGTTTGATGACATGATCCTATATGAATTTTGATAACCTGGTAGTTGGGGGTGATTTGAACTTCTCTTTGGATGCTTATGAAATCTGGGTCCCTCATGCTCACCGTGACCCCCTCTCTAAATTTTTTTTACACACTTTAGAGACTCACAAATTATATGATGTAGAATTAATTAAGTATAAGCCTACCTGGAGAAATTAGAGAAATGGTGATGCGATTACTGCAAGGAGAAGTGATCATTTTTTGTTATCCAGCTCACAAAATAGAAGAAAAGATAAATCAATGACTTCGAAATCAGCCTCTTCGAGGGGGAAACCTCCTTTACATTACATAAATGAACAAGTATTGGATGATACATATGAAAAAACCTCCTTTACATTACAAAAATGAACAATTATTGGATGATACAAATGAAAAAACCTCCTTTCTATATATAGGAGTCCAATGGGTCACAATATAATCCTAGCCAACATAACAATAACAATGTAAGGGCACAAAAAAAACAATAGTGGGCTTCTATGGGGCACAATAATAACAATATGGGGACTACATGGGCACACTAATAACAATAAGGGGGCTATACTGACAATAACAATTAGGGGATGCAATAGTATTATAGGGACCTAGCATGCCCCTCTCCTTCAAAAAAGTGTTGTCCTTAATGATTTAGTGGTTTTGGATGCTTATGTATAAAATTCCCATCCTCCCGTGTCGAATCTTTAATGGGTAAGTTCTTCCACTTGATGAGATACTCTAAAATTGATCGATTTCGTAGTTGTTGAATTCTTGTTTCTCTAACTGTTTCAGGTTCCAATATGATTTTTCCTTCTTCATCAAGTTCTGGAAATATTGTTTCAATTGGGAGCATGTCACCTATAACCTTGTTTAAGCATGAAATATGGAAAACTGGGTGCACTCGGGAAGATGCAGGAAACTCCAATTTGTATGCCATAGCACTTATCTTTTGCAACACCTTATAAGGACCATAATACTTTGGTGATAATTTGTTATCCTTCTTAGCTTGCTTGAGGGACATTTGTTTTTATGGTTGTAGCCATCAAAATACACAGTCGCCTACATAAAAAATTATTTCGTTGTGATGTTGATCTGCTTGTTGTTTCATTCGATTCTATGCCAAAGTGAGGTTATCCTTTAAGAGTTGGAGAACTTGTTGTTGATGCTCGATGTGATCTTCCACTGCTTGAATCTTAGAATTTTCTTTTAAAGATTATGTGATGGATGATGGATGGTATCCATAAAGTGCCATAAATGGGGCCATTTTTGCTGCAATATGAAAGGAAGTGTTATACCACCATTTAGCCAGAGGTAACCACTTGACCCATTGTGTCTGTTTATCAGATATAAAGCAACGAAGATATCCTTCCAAACATTTGTTCACTATCTCATTTTTCCCATCAGATTGAGGATGATATGATGAGCTATGAGTTAATTGAGTACCCAAACAAGAAAATAATTTCGTTCAAAAATTTCCTGTAAAAATGGAATCTTTGTCTCTTACAATGATCTTTGGGTTTCTATGTAGCTTTTGAACTATTTCCATAAATGCAGTAGAAATTGTACTAGCTTTAAATGGATGATATAATGCACAAAAGTGTGCATACCTGGTAATTTTTTCAACTACCACCATGTTGACAGCCTTTCCTTCGGACTTAGGTAAACCTGTGATAAAATACATAGAAACCTCCTCCCAACGTTGACTTGGAATGGATAAAGGTTGTAACAGACCCGAGGTCTTAATTGTCTCAACTTTATATTGTTGGAAAACCAAAAATTTCACTGCAAACTTTTGAATATAAGATTTAAGGCCATCCCAAAAAATTCCTTCTTGACCCATGGTAAGTTTTCAAAAATCCCAAGTGCCCTCCTAAGGGAGAGGTGTGAAATTCCAAAAGAACATTTTATTTGAGTTGGGAATTCTTACAAAGATATAAGTGATCTTTGTACCATAATAAATAATTTTTCCAGTGAAATGTTTCAGATGTACTCGGATCTTGCTGCAAATTTTGAACGATTGTCCACAACTCTTCATCATTCTTCCATTCATCCCTTGCTTCGGTTATCCACTCGGGTTAGATAATAGAAATGGAACAAAGCAATGATTCCACATCCTCATTGTTTCTTGAGAGTGCATCTACAACAACGTTTTGCTTCCATTTTTTGTAGATGATTTCAAAGTCATAACACAACACCTTTGTGACCCATTTTTGCTGCTCTTCTGAAGATAATATTTGTTCCAAAAAGTGTTTAAGACTATCATGATCTGTTTTTACCTTGAAGTGTCTTCCCATTAGGTAAGGTTGCCATTGTTTTAGTGCATGTAGTATTGCCAACATTTCCTTCTCATAAATAGGTTTCAGTAAATAATTTCCTTTGATTGGATGAATTTCAAAAGAAATGGGTCTTCATTCTTTCATTAAAACTGCACCAATTCCTTTTCCTGAGGCATCACATTCCAAATTTTTTTTTTTTTTGAAGTTTGGTGTAGCTAAGACCGGTGCTTGGCACATTGCCTCTTTAAGATATTCAAAGGACTTAGCTGCTTCTGGATTCCAATAAAATGAATCTTTCTTCAATAATGATGTTATAGGTGCTGATGAACAATGTCATCCTCACAATAGTAGAAAAACACTCTGCACCAGGCCAACTGCCATGACCTAGGGTTTGGAGGTTTCAGCGCAGGCTGCCCCTGGCAGGCCTCCCTCCCAACTCTTGAGGTCGCAATCACACTACTGGTAAGTCTTGAGGCTCACCCATGACAAAAACCAGCAGGGGGACTGTTGCTCCCCCTAGCACAGGCCAACCTCCCATTAGAGCGGCGACAGGGGCTGACACCGACAATCAGCAAAACTCTGGCCCGCCTCATGATACAACAGGGGTGACTCCGATAGCGCAACAAACATCCACACCAGAAGTAGAAGCAACAAAAATCACATCAGCCACATGCATCCCCAAGGATACCAAAAGAACCATGATCGAGCTCCTTGCACACCGCATCAATGAACGAATCCAGTTCATGAAGGATCACACATTGATAGGCAAGTTAATGGGTTTTTGGCCCACTGAAAAATCTCTCCGAGGATGGATAGCCTCCAAATGGAAGCCCAAGGGTCATAACGACCTTCAACTGTGTCCCAAAGGCTTCTTTAATGTGATTTTCACCTGTATTGAAGACACAAATTGGATCATGGATGGAGGGCCATATTTCTTCAACTCGACAGGCTTATACCTTTGCCAATGGGCTGACTGCTTCAACCCAAACAAGCAAGATCTCACACGGGCCTCGGTCTGGATCCGACTCTATTCCCTCCCTCAGGACTACTGGGATGAGCTGAATCTAAGGGACATAGGTAATGCCCTAGGAGAATTCATCAAAACAACGGAGGAAACAAAGATCAACCGATATGAAAAATACGCACGAATTTGTGTCTAGATGAAAGTAGCAGAGTCGCTACCTGGTGAGCTAAGCCTATTGCATGATGATTTTGAATGGATTCAAATTGTAGATTATGAACATGTTCCCTTCAGATGCCGTAGGTGTCACCAACACGGGCACCTATTCAGAGACTTCCCCCTAAATAAAAAAGTGGCAGTTAACAATGAATCAAATGATCAAGCTACAGAAGGGTTTACAAAAGTAGCAAGCAAGAAAAGGCACAACAAGAGATCTGACTCCAACCAGAATAAAAAATCCCCTACGAATAGCAACAGCTTCGCAGCCCTAAATCAGTTGACTGAAAATGAGAAAGAACCTGCCAAAGATGCAGGGCAATCCTCGCAGGAGAAACCCCAGATCTCAAAGACACAACAAGACAAGATCCAACCGAAAGCCTTTCTGAAACCCCAAACCCCTACACATGCAGGGAAAACTTTGCAACGAAGGGAAAAGGAAAGGCGCTGGACCCAATCCCAGAAGCCATGGAGGAAGAGCCAAAGAGCATTGATTTTGAGGGCCTGGACCTCATAAGGTTATATGATGCATGCAACAAGAAGGAATTTCTCTCAATACCCCAGCAGCAGATCCAGAAGCCGGAAGAAATCCTCACTCACGCACAAAAGCTCCCCTCTCTTGGCATTCAGGGAGGTATGTTCTTGAATACAAAATTAATTCTGAAAGAATCTGGAAAACAAGGCAGGAAACAGAGCTACAAAGAACAGTGGAAATGGGCAGAGAAATGGTAGAATATGGGAGATTCCCCAAGTTAACTTGATTCTATTCCTACATCCCCAACCCCCCTCAATGAAGATCATCTCATGGAACATTAGAGGGCTCAACAGCCCCACCAAGCATAGGATCATCAAGCAAAGAATCACCGAGGAACACCCTATAATTTTCTACATGTAAGAAACAAAATGCTCCAGCTCCACTATGGAAACAATCTTCAAAAGGCTATGGAAAGGCTGCAAAACAATAGCGGTAGATGCCAATGGAGCTTCAGGAGGATTGAAAATCATCTGGAACCCCCACATCATTACCCTAGAGAATTGTCATGCCAATAGGCATTTCATTCAAGCCAACTTTCACTTGATTGGAACCGCCATCCATGGCCTGCTAACGAACATCTACTTTCCCCAGAATCTCTAGCAGAAAACTAAGCTTCTGGACAACATTTCTGAGCTCAATAAACATCAATCTCTACCACTCTGGTTGCTTGGAGGATATTTCAATATGATAACCAATCTACAGGAAAAAAAGGGCAGAAGGCAACATCTAGACATGTACAACAATGAATTCAAGAACTTCATCCAAGACAATCACCTCATAGATCTACAAAATTCCAATGGTATCTTCACTTGGAACAATAGAAGAGGAGGTACCCATCAGATCGCCTCCAGACTGGACCATTTTCTCATCATGGAAGAATTTATACATATGGGGGGTGATCTTGTAGCCACCATTATTCCGGCCACCGGCTCTGACCACTGGCCGATACAACTACAATGGTTAAGACCAAGTATGCCTATGCCCAAACCATTTCGCTTTGAAAACTGCTGGCTCAGACATCCAAGGTTCAAAGAAATTGTCTCAGATTGGTGGTTCTCCCTTTCACCAACTCAAGGAACAAAAATGTATCAGTTCCAGACAAAGCTAAAGATTCTCAAAGGGAAACTGAAGGTGTGGAAAAGACCACCTTCGACAACATCTTCAAAGATCAAAGAGAGCTGGAAGAGAAAATGAAGAAGCTTCAACAAACAATCATCTCAGAAAGACGCTCAGCAGATTCAGAGAACAAAGAGAAATTATTAACAACCCATATGGAAGAGAGAAGAAGCCAGGAAGAGATCCTATGGAAACAACAATCTAGGATCTACTGGCTCAAAGATGGAGAAATAAACACAAAGTTTTTCATCACTCCACCATTAAGCACATGATGCCCAATAGAATCATAGTTATCAAAAATAAAAATGGAGAGCGACTAGAAAAGCAAGAGGATATCATGGAGGAGCTGCACAACCACTTCAAGGATATATTCCAAGAGCCCAATAATCAAAGGCATGAGGCTATAGGAAAAATCACCCAGCACATACCTAAACTATTCACGGAAGAACACAACCAGATGCTGCTTAAATCCACCACTCTAGCTGAGGTGGAACAAGAAGTCTTCCAACTAAAGGAAGGGAAAGCTCCTAGCCCTGACAGATTCACTACCAACTTCTTCCATTTCTTTTGGGGAACCATCAAAGAAGAGGTTTGGGATGTCGTTGAGGAATTGCACACCACTCATTGGCTCCTTCCAGCTCTCAACACCACCTTCCTCACTCTCATACCAAAAGAATACAATGATGCAATGCCAAGTAAGTACATACCCATAGCACTCTGCAATGTCATTTATAAAATCATTTCCAAAGTTATTGCTAACAGACTGTAGCAGCACCCACCCTTTCTCATTTCCTCAGAGCAAACGGGCTATGTAGAAGGATGAAAAATCCTTGATGGAATCATTTTAACCCATGAGGTCATACATGCTCTCAAAACTTCCAAAAAACCTAGTATGCTCCTCAAAATCGATCTGTCCAAGGCTTTTAACAAACTCAGTTGGGACTACATTAAACAAGTCCTTCTAGCCTTTGGCTTTAGCCACACCTGGGTAAGATGGATAATGAGCCTTATAACCTCCCCTTTTCTTTCCATTCTGGTCAATGTCATACCTTCAACAACCTTCAATCCCTCAAGAGGTATCAGACAAGGAGATCCCCTTTCGCCCTTCAACTTCATTATTATGACAAAAAGGCTAGGCTGCTTGCTCAAAAGCTCTGTCCATTCAGGTACCTTGCAAGGTATCCCCCTTCACAATCTCCCTCCCACTTCCCATCAACAATTTGTGAACGATAATATGATTCTGGGACACCCCTCGGTCCAGGAAGCCCAATCCCTAAAATCTCTGCTAGACTATTTCTCTGAAGCTTTTGGCACAGAGGTCAACCCTAAAAAATCTCAAATCTTCTTCTTCCATACTTCCCCTATCACCCAGTGCAACATCGCTTGCATATTAGGCTTCTCCATAGCTTCCTTGCCCTCTAAATACCTTAGATCCTCTCTCAAAAACACAACCATTAATCGTTCCACATGGTAAGCGTTTCTGGACAAAATGGAAACCAAGCTATCCAACTGGACCCACCACTCTCTCAATATAGTGGTTCGGATGGTGCTCATCAAAGTGGTTCTTCAGTATCTCCACATCTACCTCTTCTCAGTTCTCGCAGCCCCAAAATGGGTCCTTAAAGCTATGCGCAAAATACAAAGGACTTTCCTTTGTGGAGGAACCAAAGAGAAAAATAAATGGGCATTAGTTAATTGGAAAGAAGTATGCAAGCCAAAAGGTCATGGTTGGCTAGGGTTGCGAGACCCAGAGCACAAAAACAGTATCATGGTTGCCAATATCTGGTGGAAATGGGTCTCCAATCCTCACACACCTTGTGCAAACCTATGGGCTGCCAAATATGCAAGAAACTGGCCCAAGGAGGACCTCATCAGATTCAACATAGATCCAGGAGGATCCCAAATATGGAAAGTGGCCAACAACCAAAAACACTTGATACAAACTCATAGCTTCTGGGAGCTGCACAGTGGTACTCAAGTCAAATTGTGGGAAGATTCCTGGTAGCAATTGCCTAGTCTCTCCTCAATTTTTCCCAAACCCATGTGGATCACAGTATTACAGGCAAGGCAACATAAATGTGTACAGGATTTCTGGACCAATCACACAACTTAGGGCTACAGGAACTGGATTCATACTGAAAAATGGCAAGAAGATTCGAACAATGAAAATCACAGAGACATTTGAGAGGAACTAATAACTAAAAGAAAAATTAGAGCCCAACTAGGACCTGATATGTTGAGAATGCAGCAAGATGATGGAGCTTAGTGAAATGAAGTCGCCTTCACTAAGTGGGCCCGCAGGCAAATTCTGGCGCAAAGTCTATTTTTAGACTATGTCTATTTTTAGACATATGGAGCATGGTTCGAGGATTCCAGTTTGAGATTCTTGGAGCATTGGTCATGTTGGTAAAAATAGATGAGACTCTATTTTTTAGGTCGAAGAGGTCGAAGGCTATTTTTAGACTGCCTCTCCTAAAAATATGGAAGTCAAATATTATTTACCCTTAATAATATTTGGACTCTAAACAGCAGTTTACTCTCTTGGAGCACTTCAGTTAGAGCTACAAAAGTGGCTCATGCATCTGACAGAGGAATCACGTGGTTCCCAAGGGTTTGATGGCATCTTGCATGGTTGACTTCAGTTGGACTTCAGTGGCAGAAGTTTGGAGGAGTTAATGAGACAAATAGTGGAGTTGTGTTTTGTTTATTTTAGTTGAACTAGTTGAGATTAGTTTAACTAGCTAATCAATTAGTTATGAGTGGAGTGAATTAAATATTATTTAATTCATTAATTAGTAACTCATTATTCAACTCAAGAACACATCAGTTCACTACAGTGCATGGACAGTTCAGTGGAGACCGGTGAAAGAGGTAGATGAAAGGGTGGAGTTAGCTATCAGTGGCGACATCAGTTGTGCATGAGATTTGCACCACACTTGGAGGAATTTCCCATGATGATTGCGCTGTCAAGCCAAGGAGATTCGAGCCTTGGATCTCTATATAGACAGGCCTGGATTGCGCAATAGAGGCAAGGAAATTGGCGGTGAGTTTTGAACCAGTAACCTGTTCAAAACTGAGCTAGTTTGTGTGTAACTTCATGAGAAAGTACTGAGTACTTGTGAGGAGTATTATACTGAGTTTGTTACATGATTTCTCCATTATAATATACACAATAGCTGCGGGGTTTTCAGCTATAAGCTTTCCCCATACATACTGTGTTAATGTGTATGATGATTTGATGTGTTATCGCTTGATTTTATTTCCGCATGTTTGATGATCTGAGTGGAAGAGATTATGTGTTGCATATAAATTCGAATTGTATGTGATCGGGATAGTCTCGGTGGATAATTAATCATTATTCAGCAAATTTCTACATGGTATCGGAGCTATTGAAGCAGAGATTGATCATCACAGTGATTACAAACTTATTTCGGTAGATAGAGTCTGCATGTGGGCCAGGTAGCCTCTGGATCCATCCTTTCTTTGAAAGGTGATATATCCAGTAAACTCCCCTTGCAGTCGATCTCTGTGCTAGAAATAATTTGTTCTCACAGATCTAGAGCGGTTGAGCTTTGAGGTGGAATTCGAATTTTGCAGCAGTTTTGTTTTCTTGGTGCCAGTGTTGAAAATGCCTTTCAACGGTTTGCGACTCGAATATGCTCTTGAAGGCAGTTTGAATTATGTTGCATGGAAGGATCGCATGGAGGCAGTATTAGAAGATAATGGTCTTAAGGAGTTCGTAGATACGGATGTCCAAAAGCCCACTGATCCTACTGAAGTCAAAGTATGGCAAAAGAAGATGGCGAAGTGTCGAAGGATCCTGTTGGAGGGCGTCAAGGATCATATTGTATCCAGCCTGCATGGAAAGGATTCTCCATTTTTAATGTGGTGCCGCACAGCATCTATTCCGCAGTAAGAGGACTAAAGGAAATGGCGCTCAAAGATAAGTCTTTGAACATGAAGAGGGAGAAAGGCGGCGTATCGCCAAATACCTCATGAAGTTCACCTACGCAAGAATGAGCCGGGAAGTGTGGGGGTGACCGTCGAAGACGAGGACATGGTCGACCCGTTCTCCTTGGTCTTCCGAAGTGCTTGGCATTCATCAAGATAGTGTCAATGGCTCCGGGAGAAGCCGTCGGGATGGGAGTTTTGGCGGATCTCGCCAGAGGAGACAAGGAGATTACTGGCATGGACTTACCAGTGGAGCTGATGAAGAAAACTCGCTTGGTGGCCAAAGAAGGGCAAGGAAAACCTCTTCATTCGGTGCAAAGGGCAAGAAGCAGATATGGCGAAAGGAAGTGTTTTTCACCGCTATGATCATGGACATTATGCTACCAATTGGTCTAAAGAAGAAGAAGAACAAGTGCCGTGAAGATTCGCATGGAGAAGCTTTGGTTTGCCGCTCGAGCTTGAATTTTCACCGACGCATGCTTGGTTTCTGCGTCATGGGATCGGCAGTTTCGGACGACGGTGGCGTCATTTCATATGATGGGAGATCGGGAGTTGTTTCGTATCCGGAGGACAAAGACCCCGTGCAGTGCACGAGAGGGCGATGATGCAGATACAAGTAGACCGGTACGTACTTGGTGTATTCTTTCGCAGGGAGTCCGCAAAACCTTCAGCCTGGGGCGGGGATGTCATGCATGTACCGGGATTGAAGAAGAACCTCGGGGACGTAGCGATGTTGGAGGACAAGGGGTATGATGTGGTCTTCAACAAGGAAAATCCCTTCCCGTGCAAGAAGACCACCAGAGAGCACCCGAAGATAGGGGTTCGAACTCGTAACCTTATCGGCTGCAGATGATCACAAGAACATGGCAGTATGCAAAGTGAGAAGTGGTGGAGCCGGATGATGAGGTGGCGAATCGTGCACAGAGATTGGGCCACTCACCATGAGCTGAAGACTCGCAAATGTATTTTCATCGGGACTTGCTAAGTGCACCCCCGCGCCGCATCAAGGCAAGGTGTACTTTTAGGAAGTATGTGAAAAAAGCCACTACTGCAGCGTAGGTCGCGCCACGACGATCCTTCGAGAGACCACACGTACGTGTGTGGTCCTTTCTTAGTTGCTTCGACACAGCCACGTATTTTTTGTGATCTTTGTTGATGATTTTCCTAGTGATGGATCTTCTTCATGCGTAAGAAGAGTACATTCGCGGTTCTCGTGAGTTTAAAGCACCGACGAGAAGGAGTCGTGGAAGAAGGTGATTGCTCTAAGGAGGATAATGGTGGTGAATTCATCTCGGCCGAATTCAAGGAGTTCGCAACACGGGCGATTTTTAGGAGAGCTCATCGCACTTACAACCCACAAACAGACCCGGTGGCCGAGCGGAAGAACAACGATCGGGTGCGACGCCCGGCACGTTGCATGATCGTGGCCTACCCCTTCACTAGGCCGAGGCATGCAATATAGCAACAGAGCAAAGTGCAGTCCTCACATCCCCGCGCGGGTGTTCTTGGGTATGAGTACACCTAGAGGAGGCTTATTCGGCAAGAGCCGATATTTCCCATTTGCGGAGCTTGCCTCTGCCTACATGCATGTGATCAAGGATGCAAGAAGGAAGTCGTGATCCTAATTGCCGCAGGTTGAAATATTTTTGGGGTACATCACACCCTCTCAATAACTACCTAGTGTATAAAGGTTTACGTCGTAAGACTCGTTGTGCGACGGGATATAAAATTTCGGGGAGGAAGTCGCGTGTCGTCGAGAGGGCGCACTTGCATGCCGATGAGGAGATGTTAGTTCCTAAGGAGGAGCTTCTCGGATGTGGATCAGCCACAAGAGGAGGTTAAGGAGGTGGAAGAAACCACCTGGGGTGTTGCCAACCATCGAGGGGAAGCATGCGCACTACGAGGCCGAGCGTAACGTTCCTAGATGCGCAGAAGGTTGTAGGACCACCTACGCAGAAGCGTAGACGGTGAGGTACGACCGGATCGGTACACTAGATACATTGCTCTCTCGTGGAGCTCGGTCAGCAGATCGAGCCATCCTCTTTTCGAGGAAGTCGTGGAGGAACCCGCATGGGTCAACATGCCATGATCGGCTAGTAAATATGATTCGATCATCGGAACAAGGCATGGGAGATTGTCCCAAGACCGGTGGGAAATCAAAGCAGGGGTTCGCGATGGATCTACAAAGTGAAGCGGTGCGGTCACTTAGGAGTGTGAGGAAGTACAAGGCGAGATTTGTCGCCCGTGGCTTTCGCGCATCGAGGGATCACGAGGATAGAGACCCCGTCCGTCACAAAGGCACTTTCCACACGGACGATCCCTTGCTTCCTCTCGGGCCGCGTATGGGGTGGCACATTCACTGGGGATGGATGAAGACTACGTTCCTCACACGGGAGTTATTGAGGAGGAGGTGTACATGTTGCAGGGGTGGCCTCGAAGGTTTTGAGATCTTTCACAGCGAGTCGCATGTGTGCCGACCAAGAGAGCACCGAGACAAGCCAGTGCAAGCACCTTCGTGCTTGGTACACCTTCGCACAGACAACATTTCACCGGGCTTGGATTCTCCAAGAGGGAGGCGGATCCAAACCCGTACTCGGGGACATTGGGTGGGGTGGAGGGGAGGTCGTCGATCATCGCATCAGACAGATGATTCCGATTTTGACCGGCGATGAGCGTCATTGATACTTTCACAAGGAGGATCTGAACAGAGTTTGAGATGAAGGACTTGGGCATCCCTTCGTTATTTCCCGGGATTGGAGATTTGGCAACAAGAAATGAGGACTCGTTTTTGTTTTTAGGTGCAAGTGCCCGGGAGATTTCCGGGAGAGGTTCAACATGTAAGGCCGTGCCTCGTCGACACCCTTTCCGGTGGTTGGAGGAAGGAGGATGCTACTTCGCCGTGAGGTAGTGGACATCGTCTATCGATAGTTGGTGGGGTTTGAGATTCCACAACACACACGACCCGATATATGCTATGCAGTTAACCGCCTTTCGCAAGCTATGGTTAAGCCTACCAAGCTCTTTTCGAAGGAAAGCATGTATTGCGCTATATTAGAGGCACACGAGATATGGTCTATGGTACGACAGGAGGATGGAGCGAAGTCGTTTCACCGTCGCATTGGGCGGGGGAGTCCAATGCACCGGAAGAGCATCCGGAGGAGTTTTCAGCATTGGGTCGACAAGGCTTTCCCGGCATGTGCGAGAAGCATCCAGCACTTCCGGCCTCTCACAGAGGCCGAGCACATGGTAGCTAGCTGGGTCGCATGCGAGGCTATTTGGATGAGGAAGATCCGCAGATTGTTCGGGGTTGCATTTGGAGCTCACAAAGTGATTTACTATGATAACCCGTACGTACCGTTTCTGACAATCCAAACATTTCACAGATAGGTCCAAACACATCACATCGTGTATCACTACACGTAGATTGTGCTCGAGAATCATGATGTTTTCATATGTTCCTGCCTGAAATCGTATGCCGACATCCCGACGAATGCGTTCACCAGAGCAAGTTCGAATTTCCACAAAGGCAAGGATAGGGTTGCGTATAATCCACATCTTTCTCGAGAGGGAGTGTTGAGAATAAAGAAGATGATGGAGCTTAGTGAAATGAAGTCGCCTTCACTAAGTGGGCCCGCAGCAAATTCTCGCGCAAAGTCTATTTTTAGACTATGTCTATTTTATATGGAGCATGGTTCGGGATTCCAGTTTGAGATTTGGAGCATTGGTCATGTTGGTAAAAATAGATGAGACTCTATTTTTTTAAAGCCGAAGAGGTCGAAGGCTATTTTTAGACCGCTCCTAAAAATAGGGAAGTCAAATATTATTTACCCTTAATAATATTTGGACTATAAACAATGCTTTACTTCTCTTGGAGCACTTCGCTCGAGCTACGTGCGTGGCTCATGTATCCGACAGAGGTCACGTGGTTCCCAAGGGTTTGATGGCATCTTGCACAGTGTTGACTTCGCTGACTTGGCAAGGGTAAGTTTATGAGTTAATTATATTTATAGTGGAGTCAGGCTCGTTTATTTTAGTTGAACTAGTCGAGATTAGTTTAACTAGATAATAAATTAGTTATGAGTGGAGTGAATTAAATATTATTTAATTCATTAATTAGTAACTCATTATTCAACCCAAGAACACATCAATTCATTGCCATGGCATGACTGGCCTGAAGGAATGTTGTAGGAGGTGTATGGAAAGGGTGGGAGTTAGCTATCGTGTTGGCGACACTGCCAGTATGAGATTTGCACCACACTGGAGGAATTGTTCATGAAAATTGCGAAAGGAAGCCAAGGAGATTCGAAACCTTGTATCTCTATATAGATGTGCCTGGATTGCGCAATAGAGGCAAGGCAATTAGTGATGAGTTCTCGAAACTGCGAACCCGTTCAAACTCGAGCTAGTTTGTGAGTAACTTCATGAGACAAGACGCTTATACTTGTGAGGAGTATTGTACTCGAGTTTGTTACTTGATTTCTCCATTATAATATACACAATATCTCATGGTTTCTAGCTATGTTTCTTCTCTATACATATTGTGTTAATGTGTATGATGATTTGATGTGTTATCGCTTGATTTATTTTTCGTATGTGATGATCTCGAGGGAAGAGATTATGTGTCGTATATAAATTCGAATCGTATGCATCGTGGATAGTCTCTGTGGATAATTAATCATTATTCAAGAATTTCTACATGATATTCTTCGATGGGGTCACACACCAAGTGGAAACTACTCCACTCAAGGAAGCTTACAGCATCTTACAATAGTAGAACCCGCATCCATCCAAAATTGTATGGAAGAAGATATGGTCCGCTGCTTTCCGGCCCAAAGTAGCCACCTCTATGGCTTCTCGCAAATAATGGCTCCTTACATGGGAGAATTCCATTGAAGTGAGGGTTTGTGGGATGCCCTCAGGCTCCCAGGGAAGACCTTGAAATCATCGACCACTGCTGGACCTCTCGCCCTACATACAATGCTTTCGGTGGGATAGGACTCACACCATGTAGACACACCAACAAAGAAAGGGGAAACATCATCGGCACCACGTCAGGTGTGGACTCGAAACCCATACTTGGTAAACTTCGAATAGACTCTAGCAACCCTGATTCCGGCCTCCTTATCCTGGAACATAGGAAAGAAAGGAACAAAAGAGATCTTTTAAAGACAAGGCATCCAATCAAGAGAAATTTCCTTCCAGAAGGCAAGATACATGGCAACCTCATAGAAACCTTGCCATAACTCCTCGAGGCGCGAAGATGTCCCGACATCTACCGTGAAGCGTAAAATATGGAGTAACCGGCATATGAGCATAGATACTCCCATGGACAACCCTCTGTGGAATGCAAAAGAAGAACTACCTGCCCCCGAACAATGGAATCCACCTCCAAATGGTTTCTTCAAATGTAACTTGTAACCGCAACTCCCGGAAATGCAGATTTGGAGGTATCTTTCGTAAATTTCAGCAAGCTCCTCCCCCTTTCCGATCTTCTATGGAAATATGGATGTGGATAACAACAACTCCACTCGAGCTAGAGGACTCATCCATGGCATCTCTAGAGCCATCGAGTTCAACTATTTTACCCTAGAAATGAAGGGAGATCGTGCGGCCACACGAATTCTCCATGGCTTTGCCTCCACAAAGGTATCCACTCGATGGAAGCTTGATAACAAGCTCAAACTCTTGGAACAACCGATACAAAATCACAGGGAAATAAATTTTCACCATGTGCACAGAAAGCTTAACACCGTTGTGGACCTCCTAGCCAACAAGGGTGGAAAGTCGCGCAGAGATGCATTACTCCAACCTCACCCGTATTGAGGACGATTCTAAGAAGAGAATTCCAAACACTTATCCAAAAGGAATTTACCCTGGGACAAGTGTGATAGTGGAAGCACGTAAGAAAACAATCTCTCCCATGCTCAAGATGATGAAGATTTGCAACGCAAGCCTTCACTGCGGATCCACACTCCTACAATAATTCACATGAGGTGACAAAGAGTAGGCATCACGAAGATACGCAACATAAAAACATCCCCTTGGGTACCTCTCACTCGCAATCATTTGAATGATCTCTCGGATGGATATGACGTTCGCCATAACTCAAGTAGGCGTTTCATGAAAATTGCTGCAGCATTCAGCTACAAGCGAGTCATAATAATGCTAAAGATTCGCATGTGACGGCTCACAAAAGGGGAGGCCCTTCCGTTAATGCTACCTACATAGTCCGCTCTCCTTCCGGCTTTCATGTTTCACTTCTAGCCTCCTACGTGTTCCCCGCCCGCCTGTGCTAACCTCTCCCTCTCAGAGCCGTGCTACGCAAACTTCCTTGATGCGCACTCCCATTGAATGCGCGCCTCACCTTGGCTCCATTTCCACTTTTCTAGTTTCACCAAATTCTATGTGCTCCCATTACCTAGCTCCCCCGTCACGCATGTCACCAATGCACTTCGTCCCGAGAGCACCCGCCGCACGTCTCTCTCCGGTTAGAGCCGCTCACATCCATACCTCTCAAAGCCCCCCATCTACCCACTAATTCACTTTTCCGCGGGATCCAAGACTCGCGCCAAAGAAAATCGAGGAGGCTGAGGGCATTCCTCGGATACGCCGCCGAGGTCTCGAGCAACCGAGTCCTTTTCGAGGGATCCTCTTTGGGCAACACACCGTATAGGCCCCCTAGAGCCCCGCACATGACTAGGAGTAGGACCCCCACCGCGAGTGCATGTGCTGCGTGCTTTATCAGCGAAATCGACCATCGCGCACCAAGAGCACCCCATGCCCCGCAAAATCGAGCTCTTCCGGCACAAGAGGCAGAGGGGGAAGACACCGACATTTGGATACGGACTTAGAAGTCACCCGGACACGAGTCCCGCATGAGGAGCACCGGTTTCTCCCGTATTCTACACTCTCGCTTCTAGGCCTCCGTCGACGCCGCATATCGACGTGTCATCGTTGCGTAGGAGTACGCCCGCCCATCATGGAGGAAGATCTAGATATCGTAGGATGTAGGAGAAGACCCCATATTGCCACACTTCAACTCTTCTTAGTTTTTTGTTATGCTAGTTATTATCATAGAAACTTTACTTTCATCAAAAAGGCACATTTTTTTAATCTTATGTTTTGTTTTTCTGTTTCGGTTTCTCCAAGGAGGCAAAATTTCAATACATGCGCAACTATGAAGGCAACAAAGGCTAGGATTGGTTAAGCGCAACTTACCAACCTCAAAATCGTAGCATATGTAATGTTTTACTTTTGAATTAATATAGTTTAGCCTCAATTACCAAAAAAAGAAGAAGAAGATGTTGCAGGTGTTGATATTCTCCCAACATGAATAAACTTGCGTATAATACGTTAACCCCATAAATCCCCTCGAATATTTTTTATGGCTATGGGGATTTCCATCTTCAATGCATAGAATTTATTTTTTTTAGGTCTACCTTAACACCCTATGAGATACAATATGACCCAAATATTCCACCCTCCTGTACCCAAAGAAACATTTGGAGGTTTTAGCATATAACCTGCTTTCTCCTCAAAAAGTTTGAGCACCCCCGTCAACATGTTGAACATGGTCCTTCCAAGAATTTTTTTAGATTAGTATACTACCAAAAAATACTAACACAAATTCTCATGAAGGGTTTGAAAATGGAATTCATCAACCTTAAAGTGAAAATAAGGCCAAAAGGCATGACCAAAAAATTCATATAATGACCTCATGAGTTCTCATAATAAGCTGGTATTTTCATTTTCATTCTAATTTGATGAGGAAACTTAATGAAGATCCAATCTAAAAGAAGAATGGTAATTAATCTAATAATTCATCAATGACGATGGAAATTTATCTTTATTACAGCCACATGAGCCCCCAATCCGTACACATACACCATGATCCATCCTTTCTGCACCAATACTACTGGAGCAAGTAGAAATAACTTTGACTAGGTTAACCATATACCACCCCAACATATCCGCAACCACATTAACTCCTACTCTTTGAGCATAAGAGACTTCTAGGCTGAGTGTTTGGAGTGAACACTTCCTGGAATCAAATGAATAGCATGATCATGATCACGAAGTTTTTGTTCTTGGAATCATTTATTAATTGGAATTATTGTCCAATACTTTTCGGAGATATGGATAAATAGATGATTTCAGTTTGAATCCCCTAGTGAGCATAACGTGCGCTACGCTGTTGTTTATTTGGAAGCTTTGTCATGACATTAGAGGCCGATTATATTGGCTTCCTTGCGATACCCCATAATTCCACTTCCTTTCCTTCCGATCCAAGAAAAAGTTCTTGAAAATTAAAAGCTACCGTCCCCAAAGATTTCAAACGACAAATGAAGCATCAGCACCACCTATTGGAATGGATAGCATTGGACTATTCAATACATATTCTACCATGGTTAGCTTGATATTATGGCACTTTTCATAGCAATATATAGTTCCTCCATTTGCAACCATCACTGACACTTTGGTGTCAGATAGGAAGCCATTCAATTCCTTGGCCACCTTACAATGAATAAAATCATGGGTACTACCCAAATCAATCAACACTATTACATTTTTCTTCTTGATATTTCCTTCTATCTTAAGAGTTTGAGGAGTGGTATGTCCTACCAATGCGTTGTAGGATATGGTCGCATTCATTTCTTCTTCCTCTGTGGTTGGTTCCTAGTGTATTTCTCTTTCTAGTCTTTTCTTCCTCCTCTTCACAATCTATGTAAAATAATTTCTTCTCACATACTCACTTACACTATTTTTTATATCATGTACTATAGTAAAAGTCTTTTTTCTTTTTTCTTCCAATTGTTGTGGTGTCAACCTTATAGGTTGTGGAAGTCTAGGAGTAGCAATACTTCCATATTTATAGTTGTCAAGTGGTAGGCTTCTTGTCGCCATAATTTTTCTTTTCAATTTTTTCTTGCCAACTTGAATGTCGTCTCCAATGAATCAGTTCCCAAAGACAAACCTCAAGTTGGATGTCTCAAAGTCCCTATGAAGACATCAATCCCCGTGCTCCCTTGGAATATCCTTTACCCTTATATTCAATTTTTTGGAAGTCCTCAATGTGCTCCACCATTGAACCCTTTTGTTTGAGATTTATCAATTGGCTAAAGAAGGTGTTGCTCTCTTTGTATCCTCATAATGTGCTATCATTTGCTCGTAAAAATTTACCAAGTGACAATATTTTTATAAGAGAAAAAGCCATCAATAAAAAGCGGTATTTGGGCTCCAAATATAAAGTTGCAATGTGTACCTTTTGTCCGTTTTGCACATTATGGAGATCAAAGCATTGCTCCATCCGTAGTATGCATGTTACAAGATCCTTGCCATCAAACTTCCTCATATCAATCTTTGGTTATGGGGTTTAAATCATGCCATTAGAGTCTATGAAATCACAATTAATATTTATTTTGTATTCATCGTTGTTTCCTCTACTACCTTTTTTCCATTAGGAATGTAGTACTTTGGCTAAACCTTTCTTCAAACCTTCGATGTCTTTCTTCAAATCTTCTATGTTGCCTTCTATACCATCGATTCAGCTTTCCACATCCATAGTTAGCTTCCATGCCATCCATCTTATATTCCATGCCATTATTCAAACCATCCATCTTAACTTCCATGCCTTTCTTCAAACCATCCATCTTAGCTTTTCCATTTCATTTTTTGAAGGGCTTTTTTATGGTTTTCAATGTATTTTACTACTGGTCTTGCAATTTTGATATATCATGTTGCGCTTCTTCCTCTTCTTCATGTATCACATATTAGAGCTTCAGGCTTAATGGGTGTGGAATTATTTTGGAGAATTTTTAGATTCAATGCTGATATCTCAGAGCCTAACACGCCCCTTAACTCATTTCCCCAAACTAATTTTTCAAACAAAATTTATGCAATTCTTTTATTATAAATATTATTAGCTACTTTTCTTGCTTTTAGATAAGATTATTTCAAATGGCTGTAACATCTATAATTTTGGATCTCCACGATCTAAACTTAAACTCATAGGAAAACCTCTCTCATTTTTTTCAGTCAGACAGTCGAATTTCATTCTAGACTTCGGATAAAGTTTTTCCCAATCTCCCACAATGACCTAATTATGGGCTAGTTTAATGAGAGCAAAATTGGAAGGAGGCCACATGTCACTTTCTTAACCTTCGACTTTGAAATCACAGTATAAAGAAAGCTCCAACTGTAATTTTCGGTTATATTTTAATCTCCAATCCGGTGTCCGAAAATGAAAGTTATGACACTTCTTCTCACAATTGCTTGAGATGAAATTCGAGCCTACAAAAACCCCAATTCCTCGAGATCATATCTCCGTAAATATAAAAAACCAAGATCTGAAATTTTTACACAAATTTACTCAGATTTAAAATAAGCTGAGTTATTGTTTCAGTCAACCTTAGGCACTTATAGCAAAAATTCCAAGATGACTTGTTTCAAGGGTGAGGGCGAAACCCTAGAATCCAGCAAACAAAGCTCGATACCTGGTTACAGGAAACCAAGTGACAAAATAGAAGAAAAGATAGATGAAAGACTTGTAAAGAATCTCTTGAGGGGGAAACTCATTTACATTACATAAATGAACAATTATTGGATGACACAAATGAAAAAAACTCCTTTCTATATATAGGAGTCCAATGGGTCACGATATAATCCTAAACTCGACATAACAATAACAATGTAAGGGCAACAACAATAACAATAATGGGCTTACAGTGGGGCACAATAATAACAATATGGGGACTACATATGGGAACACCACAAAGCAATATGGGGCTATACTAACAATAAAAATGACGGATACGAGATGTTATAGGGACCTAACATTTTTTCACAATGATTCCTAAGGATGGATTTCTTTGACTATTGGTAGGGGTGGGGGTAGTTCATATCACCGCCCAATATTTCTTGAAGTAAAAAGAGGATTAAAAAGTTTTAGCCCCCATTCAAATTTGTTTGGCTTGGTTAATGGATGAATATTTCCACAATATTGTCATGGAGCACCGTATCCCCTTTAGTCTCCGAAAAAGATGGGATTAGCCCAAGTCAATTTATCGACAACCTCAAAAAGGGTGAAAAAATGCCATGATAGAATGGCCATTCATTAATAAAGGGATGAGGATTTTCTTAAAATAGTATCATTACTCAGAGTAGCTAGAAGACCAAGAAGGGGAGGATTATTTATCAAAGGATACCAAGCAAAGGATCATCTCAATCAGAGGCCACCAAGAAGAGAATTTTGGAAGAAAAGGATACATGGAGGTTAAATAACAGAATGATCTAGATTAAAAGTGGGGATGGAAATACAAAGTTTTTTTCTCAAATAGTTTACAAAGGGTTTTTGCTCGGCACATTATCAGCCCCGAAATTGATCCAAATGGGTAGAGCCACATCTTTTGAAGATATTTCCGTACTGGGGAAAAGTTATTTTCAAAAATATTTTCTGCTCCATACAGAAGCATCCCTAGTCAGAGGTAATATCGTGTATTTATCATTTTCCTGTGTTGATAAAATGATGAAGATAATCATTCTCTTATGGAGCGGCAGGTGAGGAAGAGATTCAAAAGGTCATTTATAATTTGTCAGAAAATGTGGCCCGATAGTTGGTCGATCAAAATTTTTCTAAAGCAAGACATTGAAGAGACTGTTTATGTGGTATCATACAATAGAAAAAAATGGGAGAATATATGATTATTTTAACTCTACCTTTATTTCTCTTGTCGAGATTCACTCTCCTCACACTTTCAACAACTTTAGGCCCATCTTATTATAGTCACTTGCAATATCATTGCAAATAGATTGAAGCCCTGGCCATGTCTAAAAAATGTATCAAAGGAGAAAGTTGCTTTCTGTGTGCAGTGCATAGCATTAGGGCTTGCACAGAAGGACTCCATAGCTTCAAAAACAAAGAAATTAAAAGGTTTGGTGCTCATAATAGATATTTCAGCATATTAAATGGTCAATTGGATCTACATCAAAAATTTTAAATTGCCCCAATTTTGGAGTTTTAAGGTAAATTTCTCTATTAATCGGGTCATGTGTTGCATCAAGTTAGTACTTTTAGTGCTTATCAAAGTATCTATGTTTAACTTTTCTTCCATGTTGAGAGAGGACGTCATCAAGGTTGTTCCGTTTACACCAGTTATTATTCTTATTGGTGACTAAAGGTTTAAGTATATTTTTGTTTGAAACCAAAAGGAGGGGTGATCTAAAGGGTGCCACCGTTGCCACCGAATTATCCATAAAATATCTTTTGTTTGTAGATAATATTCTTTTATTCTCTAACGGGTCCAAAGAAGACTTGGAAACTATCAAAATGGTCCTATCTATATTTGATAAGGTTAAGGCATGATGATAAACCTTTAGAAACCAACACTAGTCAGGGGTGGTCTTTATTCCAAGGATGAGCTCCCAAACGCTCAAATATCTTCCCCTTTCACACAACATACTCGACGAAGGATCAAATACTTGGGATTTCACCTCAAGCCTAATCATTATAAAAAGGTGGATTTGTTTATGGCTTATAACAAAGATATAGAAGAGATTAATGGTATGGAGATTCAAAATGGATTCTACGACATGTATATTAGTGCTTTAGTAATTAAGTTTGTTCTCAGAAGCCATTTTGTATGTTGTTGTCCTGATGTTGTAAGGCTCAACTCTATTTGTAATATTTGTTGTAGATTTCCATGGATGGTTTTCAAACTATGGTTGAGTTTTTCCCTAGGTCAAATGGGATAAAATTACCTTGCCCAAGATGTGGGGGAAGTTGGGGTCAAAAACTTGTTTTCTTTTTCTAGGCTCTAGAAACCAAGGTTGGTTGAGACTGGTCTCTCACATAAAGTCTATAGATAGAAATGGTTTTAAATAAATTATATTCACCCTATCTCAATAGAATATCTTAATCACGATCCTAAACAAGCACATGACGAATGTTCTATGGTTTGGAAGGTAGTATTAACTCGTTGAGATTCAACAAGATGATGATCCTAGTAGGCACTAAGCACCATATTTGTGGAGCTCAAGAGTTATTTTTAGGGTGATATGTCTATTTTTAGGAATTTGGATCAAAGTTTGTTTTTAGCAGTAATATATTTATAGATGCTTAGAAAAACGTAGATGATGCATGCCTAAGTTTGGAATTCATGTGCGAAGTTGTTTCGTGGAACGCATGTTCAAAATTAGAATGCATGTCGCATTTTCGTTAAGCCCTTAACAAAAATTTAGACAATAAATAATTATTTATATTTTTCAATGAGCACTTGGAAATAGTTAATCAAGTGGCAAATAAATGGATGGGCAGATTTCTCAAGTTGAAGTGGTTGGTTGGTGACCATGTTAGACTTCGTTTGTAACCGAGTGATACAAAGTTGTAACAAAGAGGTTGGATGTGTAGTTATGAGTTGTTATTTAGTTTAACTCAGCGTTTAAGTGAGTTAACCCTGCTGTGCTTAGTTGTAACTAAAGATACACTAGTGAGATATTAGCGAATTAATTATTTAATTAATTCACAAGAAGTGGTATCACATGCAATCGAAGAAATAATATTGTTAATCTACATAAAGGGGAAGTTTATCCGCATAGACCTATTTGAGAGATAAGTGAAAGGGCCCTCGTTGACTATCGCCAGACTATAGTGGTGTATTCACGTATTCACACACACACTGAGATGCCAATGAGGATTGTGTAGTGAAGGCATGGCAATATCAAATTCATTCAAGGATATTCATCATCAGGATTGCATGTTGAGGTAGGTCGTCAGAGGCGAAATTGGTGTCAGGTGAGCCAATTTCTGTATGACAAGCAGGGAGAAGATTGTATTGTACCGAGAGCTTCGGAATAGTTGTATGAGATTGTTTCATGATCCATGATATACATAATATATGATAGTTGTTTTTTAGCTTTATGCTTTTCCTTAAAAAATTGCATAGTAGGCAATTGATTTTTGTTCATGTGTTTTCAATTGGAGATTAAATTTATTCAAAGAATTAAGTGGTATGATTATGTATTTAACAATGGATATAATTGTTAGATTAGGAGAATCTGGTAATACATCATTGTATTTATAAAATTTCTACATGGTATTATTAGAGCGTTTAATATTGCAATATTGAAGCAAAGTTTGCCGGGTTTTTTTCGTAGAAACAATTCGAATTTTGTTGCAAGAATTAGCTAGTATGTATTGAGTAAAACATCGAAATGGCTTTAGAGTATGCACCGAGGAAAACTCAAATACATTACATGGAAGGATAGGATGGAGGTGATGCTTGAAGATAATGGCTTGAAGGAGTTCATCGATAGCGATGTTCCAAGCCCAATTTCGACGATGCCCATTACTTCAACATGGTAAAAGAAAGTAGTGAAGACGAGAAGACTTCGTTGGAAGGTGAGAGACCATATTGTATCAAGCCTTCATGGGAAAGCCACTCCATTTGCAATGTGGAAGGATTTGACAACATCTTTTTCCAAAGTAGAAGCGACCATAGGAAATTGGCACCGAAGGATAAACTTAGAAAAATCAAATGGAGAAGGGCAACAATAGTCCTAAGTATCTCAAAGTTTGTCCAATGTAGGGATGAGCTTCGGGGAGTGTGGGAACTGAAGCTATTGTTGATGATGATTTGGTGAGCTTGGCTCTCTTGGGACTTCCTAGGAGTTGGCATACATAAATTCTTTGTCAACCATCGGAAAACTACCGGGATTGGGAACGACCGTGGTCGGATCTAGTGCAAGGAGGAGTTTAGGAAGAACACCAGGGATGGCTCTTCAAAAGCATAGTGATGAATAGTGATCAGCTGTCGGTGTGCCAAGGAAAGCAAGGTAAATTCCACTCAAAATCCGAGGCTGTTAGCAGTCGATTTGTCCAAGGTGAAGTGTTTTCATCACACAAACATGGGCATCTCGCCACTAACCCGCCCGGCAGTAAAAGAAGAACAAGAAGGTCGCTAGAGTCAGAATGGGTGAGGCCTTGCCTCATAATTTGAACTTTATTTCTTCTTGATCGCATGCTTGGTTTCAAGCACAATGGGATTGGTGTGGTATCTTGATAGTGGTGCTTCCTTCCACACGACGGGGACAAGGAGCTCAAAGGACTTGGAGGAGAAATATCTCCAAATGTACATAGAGATGGGCTAGTTATATTTATACAACATTTAATCGGTATTGGTACCACACTCGAGAGGAAAGTCGTAAACCATTCTGTTGAAAAATGTTATGCATGTTCCGTGTCTAAAGAAGAACTTGGTCTCGCTACTGTTTGGAGGACAAAGAGATTATGACATTGTTTTCAATGATGGAAAAGCTTTCCGCGACATAGGGTCAAACCAAGACGATAGGGATTCGAGTCAAGAATCTCAAGATGGAGGTAGAGATGGTCGTGTTTCAATGGTGGGAAAAGAAGAAGTGGTGAGCCGGGATGATGAGGGAAAATTATGGCACAGTAATTAACATCTTCACTCATGGCGCCCTTGAAAATTTTGCAAAGAGATTTTCGCATCGACTTCCCAAGGGTACACTTGCTCGATAGATTAGTGCAAGGGATGTACTATGGGTAAGTTTCAGGAAGACCACCTTTCATGAAAAGGAGAACCGTGCTGCTACGAGGATCTTGGAGAGATTTCACACAGATGTGTGGACCATTTCGCTTGTCGAACAGAAAACACAAGTATTATGTTATTTTTGTTGATGACTATTCTCCGTAGATGCCGGATCTTCTTCATGTTAAGAAAGATCAAACATTCTCAAATTTATGTGAGTTTAAAAGAATTGATGGAGAAAGAGTCGAGGAAGCAAGTCAAGGCTCTATGGAGTGGAGGACAGGTGAATACATATCGAACGAATTCAAAGACTTCTATAGAAAAGAAGAAATTCGAAGAGAGAACCTATAGCGCCTCATAACCCACATCGAATGGGGTCGCAGAGGAAGAACAACGATTAGGTGTCGCACAAGCGGTGCCAGCATGATCGTGGCCTACCAATGCACTTGGCGAAGCATGCAACACTCGCGTTTATGTGAAAAATCGTTGTCCTCATGTAGTATTTGGCATGAGTACACCTCGAAGAAGCTTTTACTAGTAAGAAACCGCATGTTTCTCACTTTAATATTTTTGGCTCAATGTTTATGCATTTACCAAGAACGCCAAGAAGAAGCTAGAGCCGATCACAAAAGTTGGGATATTTGTGGGGTGTGGCGCTGTGTAACACCCTCCATAATTATCATGTGTATTTTCCAAATATATTGAATATCGTAGTGTGACAAGATATAAAAATTCATTGAGGAGAAAGCCATGAAGTTGTCGCTTTGAGAAGGAGCTAGACTTGCATGCGGTGTAGAGGAGGAACTATTTGTTCCCAAAGATGAGTCTCTAGATGTGGATCACCCAAGGATGAGGTTCATGGAGTGGAGGAGTCCACTCACGCAGCCAAACATCGAACCTACAAGGCGACTACGTATGTCGAGAGGTCGAAGCTTCGATGCGCATGTAACGCAGGAGTCCCTACTCATAGCGTACGGGAGGAAGCCTCCTCGATCGATTCACTAGATACATGGCTCTAATGAGAAAAAATGTATCAGGACCGAGCCATCTTCCTTTAGGAAGTAGTGCGGGTGAGCTCACATGTGTAGATGAAATGGTGGAGGAGTATGAGTCCATTGTTAGAAACAAGAAGCTTGGGAAATTGTTCCAAGGCTCAAGGATAACCGCGGGTAGGTTCAATATGGATCTACAAGGTAAATAAAGCCGCTCGATGGGAGTGTTTAGGAAGATAAGGCAAGATTTGTGCCTTCAGTCTTCTACAATCAGGGATTGATTATGAAGAAACCTTTGCACCTCGTCGTACGATATTCTTCCATAAAGACCATCCTTGCTCTCTCAAAGACAGATGGGTTCCTACATTTCATCGTATGGATGTGAAGATTGCGTTCCTTAATGGGACTGGCCGAGGAAGAGGTGTATACTGAGAAGCTTCTCCGAAGGATTTGGAGATCTTCACAGCCGAGTCGGCGGTGCGCACCAAAAGAGCGTTGTATGGGCTACAAGCACCCCGCGCTGGGTACACTCGATCGATAGCTATTTCATTGGACTTGGCTTCAC
The DNA here is from genome assembly GCA_034641835.2 of Pinus albicaulis. Lineage (NCBI taxonomy): Eukaryota > Viridiplantae > Streptophyta > Pinopsida > Pinales > Pinaceae > Pinus > Pinus albicaulis. Next base: position 1,471,573,978 of record CM076579.1, on the reverse strand, counting down.
CAAGAGTGAGGTGGATCCAAACCTATACCAAATTGTGGTGGAGGGCAAAATTTTAATCATTGTTCTTTATGTTGATGATTTAATACCGACTGGGTGATGAGAAGATGATACACTCATGCAAGGAGGATCTTCGCAAAGGAGTTTTTCTGGGATGAAGGATATGGGCTCTCTCCACTATTTTCGATTGGAAATATGGTCGCAAGAAGGTGAACCGGACAGGCGTCTTAAGGCAAGTATGAAAAGGGAGATACTGGTAAGTTCTGTTGATACTTGAAACTACTGGATACTCCTCTTCCGTGAAAATGGAGGAAAGAGGACGCTACATCCGGAGAGGTATGGATGCTACCGCTATCGACGTTGGTGGGTTCGCTCATGTGTATTTAGTTAATACAAGACCGACATTTTCTATGCATGAACCATCTTAACAAGTGATGGTTAAGCCTACCAAGCTCTTTTTGGAAGGCGGGCAAGCATGTCCCCGTATATCCTGTACACATCCGAGTACAACTTATGGTACAAAGATAGTCGAGGTGAAGTTGCATGGCTTCACGGATGTAGAGATTGGGTAGGTAGCCCAATCTGGATGTAGTACATACATTAGGAGGCTTTCGTGACGGACGACAAACTGCTTCTTTGGTACGCAGAAACATATATCCGTGGCACTACTCGTTGGAAGAGGAATACATGGAAGCAAGTCAAGCCGCATATGAGGTTATCTAGATGAGGAAGATCTTGGTCAGCTTTGTTCGGCTCATTTAGATCCTAACAAATATCTTATTATGATATTCAAATTTGCATTAAACTCTTGATTAATCCTGTGTTTCATGATAGATCTAATCATATAGATATCCAATATCATCATATCATAGATTGTGTACAGTAAGATCATGTTGTTTACCACATTCCTACTAAGATCGTGATGCATAGAGCTCCTAACAAAGGCGCTCACTAGAGAAGTAATTCAAACAATTATTGTGAGATAGGATTAGGGTGAAGGATAATCCCTTTCGTTGGAAAGGAGTGTTGAGATTCAACAAGATGACGATCCTAGTGAAAATTAAGCACCTACACTAGGTGGAGCTCGCAAGCTATTTTTAGGTGAGATGTTTATTTTTAGAATTTGATCAAAGTCTATTTTTAACAAGAGAATCTATTTATTTATGGTCGATAAAATTTATATGTGGATGGATGGGTGTCTAAGTTTGGAATGTATGTGAAAATTTATTTCATGGAGTATGTCAATTTTTGTTGCTCCTCAACAAAAATTAGATAATAAATAATTATCTATTTTCAATGAGCACTTGGAAATAGTTAATTGAAGTGGAAAATCAGTTAGCTAAGTGGATTTCAAGTTGAAGTGGTTGGTTGGTGGACTAAGTGCAAATGGACTTCGTTGTAATAGAGTTGGGATGTGTAGTTAGTGAGTTGTTATTTAGTTAAACTCTGGCTTGTAAGAAGGTTGTAACTAAAGATACACTAGTGAGAGATCATGAATTAATTATTTAATTAATTCACAAGTAGTGAGCTCAAATGTAAATCAAGAAATACTATCATAATCCACATGCATGTCGTATCCAAAGGGGGACCCAATTGTGAGAAGAAAGGGCCTAGTTTACTATCAATTGTGACTATAGTGGTGCATTCACGATCTACACACACATTGGAGATGCCAATGAGGATCGCATGCTGAAGGCATGACAAGATAGAATTCATTCAAGGATATTCATCAACAAAGATTGCGTGAAGGGAGTGTGGCTGTCAGAGGCAGAATTGGTGCATGTGTGAGCCAATTTTTGTATGATAGTGTGAGACGATTGTATATTGCACCGAGAGCTCCTGGAGTAGATTAAAGGATTGTTTCATGGATCCGTTATATATACATAATATATGACAGTTGGGGTTTTTAGCTTTATGATTCCCCTAAGAAACATCTATGTTATGTGCAATACTGATTTTTCTTCATGTGTTTGCAATTGGCGATTAAATTCCACAAAGAATTAAGTAGAAGGATTCAAATATTTAAGAGTGGATATAATTGTTAGATCAAGAGAATTCGGTAATACACTGTCAGTTAATAAATCTCTACATTAACCTCTTTTAGTGTGGTTGAGGAGGGGCTAGGATGGGAGGTTGGAACTAGTGAAAATGTCATAATCGTGTTGACCCATGGGTGGGATGTGGAGCTTCTTCCATAAGAGCTTGTTGAATTCCTAGCGGGTATAATCCCACTAGAACATCTATACTAGTTTCCTGTATGGATGGGCTTATGCTAATCAATTAAATTTCTCGATTGCTTTATCAAATGCTGGTTGATGTTCTCAATATTTCACATGTAGGATTGAGGGACAAGTCTAAAAATGATGTGTTGTGTGCACTCCCCTCATGGAGAGTATTGTCCACATGGGTTATTTGTATATCATTATTGATGTATAGTTGAGGGATTTAGCTTGGTGGTAGAAGAAATTATGGAAGTTAAGATATCCGACAAAATCTAGACTCTTTCTATGGCATATTAGAAAGTTGGGGACTCTCTGCAAGGCAAGTGATAACCTAAAGAAGAGATGTATAATTCGACCTAACCGGTGTACACTTTTTAAAAATTGTGGAGGAGACAAAGTGGACCATCTTTTCCTTGCATATCCTTTTGCCACTATTGTGTAGAACACTATGCATTATTTTTAGCATTAGATTCTATGTGATAAGGTCTCTCATGCAATGAAGCTGAAAAATCTTGTGGGATAATGAAACTCAAAAAATCTAAAAAATCTCCCACCTATCATCACCAGAATTGACTGTAAGGAATAATTAAATTTCCAAGCAAAGAATGCAACTCCTAAAAGGGTGGTAGCTCAAGTTTTGTTATATATGATTTAATTTCTCCGATGATGTATTCGTACATAGGCCACAAAAATATTACTATTGAATTAGTGGACCACTCTTACCCTTAGGCATATCGATGTGGCCTCATGTTGGGGGTGGATGTGTGTGGGGTCAGTGGGGGGGGTTGTGGGCTTATTTCTAGGGAAAAATTCACTTCTATAAACTACAAAGCAAGCTCGACAAGGGTACTAAAAATTATTCAAAATTACTTAGTCTCAAGCTTCTACTCTTTTGTTGTAGAAAAGGGATGCAAGTAGCTATAGATTTTCGAGGACCTTTTAGTTATTATAAATTGGTTCAATAATGAGGGAAAAATAATACAACCGGAGATGCTCTCTTTAAAATGGGCGTTGAACAATTTGGGCACATGGAAGATCATGGAGCAACTAGATGACACTTTTTTATGAGTAGTATCATTAAAGTCTTTCATAGAAAACAGACAAGTATATTATTAATGATTGAAGACAACATATTTTTTTTACTATATTTCTTCTTTGAGACATACTTTGGTCGGGATGAAATCTTCTTATTCTTAGCTTTATGATATGTGTTGATGGACTTACCTAACAAGACATGAGAAAGACTTTAAAGACTTATTTTACACTTTTTGATAATTAATTGTAATTTCAAAATAACCCAATTTTTTAATACACTCGCACATACTAAATGTAATTTTCAAAGAAATTACAAATTTTCTAGAAAAAAAATAATAATAGTTCAATTATATCATTTGATACTAATTTTAACTTTTTAATATATATATTAAAATAAAATAACATAGAAGAAAATATTAAATAAAATTAATAAATATTATGTTTTCATAAAATTTAAATAAATAATATTAAATATATATGATAAAATTAATTTAACAAAAAAACAAAAAGGGCATAATAATACAAATTTATATCCAAAACTAATTAACACTTCTCAAAAAATATGATAACGCGCATCCGTTAAGGACATGAATTAGTAGATCGTAGATTATTGAAGACAATAAAGGGGAGATGACATCGTTTTTTAATATCAATGTGATTCGTTTATAGTTGAAATAATTTAGGATTGAATTTAAAAATATGTTGAAATAATTTAGGTAGAATTTAGGATTGAATTTTATAATTATTATTATAATGTTAAAATAATAGTTTAATAGTTTATATTTATTGGTATTTATAAACGTGTTTTTTGGAAATATTTTGGGAAGTGAAATTTTGATTTATGTTATTAAATTGGTTTTTATTACATATATGACTTAACATCTTAAAAAATATCTAGGGCACTTTGATCATAAAGGTTAATTAAGTAAAATTTCTGTTTTTCAATGAATTTTTGTATTTTAGAGAAATTAAACCAAAACAAATCCAATTTTAGACAAATCTTGAAAAATCACACTAAAAACAACTAATTAAATTTTAATGAAGAAGAAAATAAATCATACACCTAACCACTTAAACTATTAACTTAAAACTCTAAATAATTAACTAAACATTAAATTTATTAAATAATTAAAATACATGCAAGTCTTATGGTAGTTTAATTGGCGATAAAAATGATATAAAATTGTGAAAACTAGGAAATTTAACATTTAATTCTCTATTGTAACCTAGTTTAAAGTTATAGGTCCCATAATAAAAAAATATGGTCCCAAAAATATAGTAATAACAATTAAAATAAGCTCTATATCATAAATAAGACCTAATCTCCAATTACATATATATATATATATATATATATATATATATATATATATATAGGTATTTTAAATAAACAAGATAGGTTAGGGTTAACGTACATAATTAATATATTCAATGGTCATTGACGCAATAACTACAACATAACGTGAAGTGTTGATGTCACTCAACAGATCTAACTAATATCTCCCTACGTAACCCATTAGCCCATCAAAGTTTCATGGGTTTAATATATTTTAAAATATTATCTCCTACGCTCATTCTCCCTTTAAGTTATTTAAGATTTGGTTTGGTTCGTTTTTGTGTTTCTTTTCATTAAAAGAAGTTAAACTTATACGTGGTATATAGTATCGTTAATGTAGTGAGCATCAAACATTATTTTAGCTCTCCGTTTTTTAGCTGGTGACGTTGCTGTTTTTTTATTATAAATATTATAGTGTTATAATAAAGATTTTGTAATTTATAAAGTAGATAAATGTTTTTCGAATTAATCATATTATAAATTTTAGTTGACATTTGGAATCAATTAATGTGGTTCATCTTGAGGAAAAGGCGAAGTTCGTATCGTTTGAATTTTTCATTTTTTATGAAAAATGGCTATTAATCCTTTTTCGAGTTCGAATTTTGATTCTTTCTGCTTTCGCCCTCCTTAATAAGGGTCTTAATTTCGCTTTTGCCTCGAAGAAGATTTCCATTGATGGCATTATCCGTAACATTGAATATGTGGTATTAAGGATCTCTAGATAATATCAAGGAAGCTATTAGACAAGATTGCTCCATTGTTTTTAGGAGGGCTAAACCTCCTAAAAAGAAACTTGAGCAAACTCGAGGTTCTCGTCTCTTAAAACCCAAGGGACAACCCCTAGCATTGTCATCCCTTAAGGTCGTAGATAAGGGTAAAGTCATTGCCATTATGGATAAGTCTAACTATGTCATCAAAATGATAGACCATCTTTCCAATAGCAAGGCTTGCGTTGTTAAAAAGAATCCCCTTGGCTATGTTTCTAAAGAGATTGCCCTAACCATTAAGTCCGATCCTTCCCTTAATCCTCTCTCTATAAAGCTTATTGAGAGAAATCCCCTCACCCCGAGGATTTATGGCCTTCCAAAGATTCATAACCCTAGCCCCCATTAAGACCTATTGTTAACACAATAAATGGTCCTCTTTTCATTCGCTAAATTCTAAGCCCAAAAGCTTAAGCCCCATGTGGGTCTCACCAACTCCCATGTTAAGTACTGACTTTTATCAGAACAAGGACAAGCTGAAACTTGGGGAATTATTGGTCATCTTTGACGTTGTTTCCTTATTTACCAAAAATCCCATCCAGCAGTCGATGTCATTATGGATCTTCCACCAAGGCACTTCAAATTAGTTGGCCTCTCGCCTCACCGACTTTCTTCACTTTCCAAGGTGAGTTCTATGAGAAAATTATGGGGTTGCTATGGGTCTTTCTCCCCATAGTATCTACAACTTATTTATGGAAGATTTTAAAACAAAGGCCTTATCTTCTACTCACTTCGCCCTAGGAAGTGGAAAAAGTTTCATGGGTGAAACTTGTGTCATTTGGCCCCATGGTCGAGATAAGTTAGATATGTTTCTAGGGCACCCGAATTCCCTGTCGTACTCTATCAAATTCACGATGGAATTCTGGGGGTTGATGGTTGTATTCCCTTCTTAGATATCCTCTTTGTAGAAACAATGATGGTTCCATTTCTCACCAAGTTTTTTGCAAGAAAACCTTCACGATCTAACAAAATGATCTTCATGTTTATTCTCATCATTTTCATGCTAAAAAAATTGGTGTTCTTTGCACTCTTGCTACCCGTGCTTTAAGAATCTCTCCGATGACAACCACTTGGAGTCGAAAAGTCCCATCTTCTAGTCGTTTGTTTGAAAATAATTCCAGATAGTAGATCTTAAGGCCTTTAGGCCTTTCAAAAAAGCTTCCTCATAAAAGGATTTAAAAAGGAAAATCTTCTCGTGATAGACTCCCCGTTTCTAAGGTTCATCTCCCATTCATCCAAGGGACCACGGACAAAATCGACCATATCCTTAGAAGGAATAATGTCTCGTCTTCCTTCAAGCCTCTGTATACTATTAGAAACTCTCTTGGATCTATTAAAGACCCCATTGACCCTAAGGACATGAAAATGGTTTACATGGTTCCTTGTTCCTGTGGCACACCCTATATTGGTGAAACAAGTTGCTCCATTAGATGCATCAGACATTAGACACAATCGATTGTGCACACCAACTCTTGCTGAACATGTGGAAAACTCGTGTCACCATGTTTGCATTGAAGACTCCAAGGTCGTTGCTAAGGTTGACCACTTTCATCACAAGAAACTTAGGGAGGCCATTGAGATTGAAAGGCATTCTAAGAATCTCAACAGGGATGATGATTGGAAATTGAATTAAAGTTGGACTCCTGCTCTCTCCTCTTGATTCCCCCTTGAGCTAGGTCTCTGTTACTTTTGTTCCTTTCTTTTCTTGTTATTTTTAGGGTTTTATTGCCCTTTTTTCTTCCTTTTTCTTCCCTGTCCTTTGTTAATTCCCATTAACCCCTCTTTTTCTGGATCTTTTCTCTTTTTCTTTCCCTTGTTTTTATCCTATATATTATCTTATAATTATATTATATAATTTCAATATATCATATTAATTGAATATTAAAAATATTATTTATCAATTAACTTTTTAAAATTATAATAATTTAATATTTCACCCCCTTTAGTTAATAATTTATTCTCTTTCCCCCATTTTTAATAATAATCTTTAGTTGTTGTGACCCCTCATTCCTTTCTTGTTCGATGAGGCTGGGTTGCGATCCCTGAAGATGTCGGTGGATCGGAATTAGATATGTTCAAGGGAGCATTTTCTGCCTAGGTTTTTCACAGGGGGTTTCTGCCAGACTGCCGCCGTTTCATGGAAGCGGCTGCTACCCAGTGAAACTCCCACTGGTTTCTGCGTTTTCAGAGTCTGCGGCCGCTGCTGCAGCCCTCTGCGTGCACTGCAATGGCATAGGGGGTGTTTTCTGGCAGATGATGGTTGGTGGTTGCCCCTGATGCTGCTCGTGGGTGTGGATCTGCTCAGTTTCTTTGGTTCAGAGCCTTGGTAGATGAGCTGTGGTCTCTGGTTGTTGGGCCTATTTTCCTCCCACCATTCTGCCCATGGTTTCTTGATACCCATTAGGGGTTCATGATTTCCCTTGTGGGGTTGTGAGGGCCTGGGTTCCTGATCGATTCTGGCTTTTTCTTTTTTCCTTGCTAACCCTACCTTTCAGAGTTTTTCCTCTTTTGAGGAGCCCTGGATCTGGTGGGTTGCGTGGAAAAAGATGACAGATTGCTCTTTCGAGCAATGCTCAGGCAGAGGTCCAGTACTTCTGCGATTATTGTGGTTTTTGGCTGTATACAAAACGAATGTATGGATCTAGTTTTTCTTTGTGTTCTTCCTAACACACGATGAGATATAATGCTTTTTGCATGTACTTTGTAAACTTTTTATTACATATAATGGAAAGTTTCAATTTTTCTTCTGGAAAAAATAATAATCTTTAATATTATTTATTAATTAACTTTAATACTAATCTTTAGTAAAATATTATTCATTAATTAACTTTTTAAATTATAAAAATTTAATATTCTTTCTTTATTTAAAAATTTAATTTCCCTCATCTTTAATAATAATCTTTAATCATTTATTATAATATTATTTAAAATGTATTAATTAAAAAATTAAATAACTAATAAACTAATTCATTAAGGCTAGTTTTTAAACCACCAGTTCAACGGCTAAAGGGCTATTTTTCAACTCCTAGGATGATGCATCTAATTCGAAAAACAATAACTATAATGTTTATTATTTCTTTTATTAGAATGAAGGACTTTTTTTTAAAATTAAAATTATTAATTCTAAAGTATTTAATAGCATTTTAAGTTCTTAATTTATATATTTATATTTAATTTTATAAATTATACTTTTGCAAGTTGTTTTCTTATTTTTCTAATTTTATTAAAGATAAATAATGTTAATTTTTATGTGTTATTTGATTGAGTTTAATAGTTAAAATATGTATTTTATTCTTAAAAATTATATATTTAATTAGAAAGGAAGAAGAAAATTTTATAGGAAAGAGATTACTCATCCCACTTAAAAAATTTGGTATATCAATTTGATGTTTAATTATCATATCTTAAAATTATATTATTATTATTATAGTATTGGAGAACAGTGAATTATAGCGAACACGTTTTGGTATTAATTTAGATGGTAGAAAAAAAATTTCAACAAAAACATTATATTTTTACATGGTTTACTACCTCACCTGTACCTGTACCTCACTAATCTTAGTTTACTACAGACTGTTAAGACACAGACAGTTAAGTACAACCGCATTATTGTATTTTTTTTATTCAAAATGAATAACCAAAAATTATCATTTTACTGTGAAAAAAAATTGGAATGTTGTGATGGAACGTGGAGCCCACTCAAAGTTTCTTAATTTATCTCGGAGATCAAAATAGAAAAGAAAAAGAAATAAAAAAGGAAGTGGACAGAAGAGTGTCGGTTTGTCTGGGCTAGACCTAAGTACAGTAAATAGCTCTGACATCGACACATGGCAGGTTAAAAACTCCTTAGCATTGGCGTAGGCCATAAAAGCACCACTGACGGCGAAGACAAAGGAGCGGGATGGTTAGTGGCCAGTTCAAGTTGTTGGATCGAGCAAGACAGATAAAGGATGTGCACGCATGCAAAAGCATGCACGTGTTGACTTTTAATTTTTATTTATGTATTTAAGTTGCTTTTCAGCAGTTCAGTTTTAAATGGAGTTGTTTTTGCCCTAGTCTAATTAGATTATTTTTTCGCCTTGAAAAACATGGAAATTTTGGTAAAATTTTAAGAAAATTTGGTAGGGATTTTTGTAAATCTACATGATAACTATCAAACTTTAATATTTCGGGCGTTCTAAAGGTTTTTTATGGTGCTGAATTCATTTCCACCATCAAAATCATGATTCAAACACTCTTACTGTAATATTTCTTAAATTGTTTTGGCCCGGATTTTGGCCAATTTTGGTCGTCTGGGAAATTCCTCCGTTTCATTAGACAACTCCGTTGTTTTTAATGCGACTTTTTGAAAATTTTCGTGGATTTTTTGGTCGGAATTTGATGGAAAATTTTGAGGTGAAATCTTGATTTGTGCTATTTAAACTGTTTTTTTAGTGCACGTATGGGTTCAACGCCCTAAAAAACCTCTAGGTCACTTTGATTGTGCAAGTTTACCCATCAAGCTTGTGATTTTATTGAATTCCCTCCAGATTTTATACAAATTAAATCGGAAAAATAAATCGAAAAACTTTTCAAAAAATCACATTAAAGACAACTCCGTTTTAAATTAGTTTTTGTGTTTTATGTAGTTTCTATGTGCTTTATGAAGTGTGTAATTCTCTGAGTCTGTAGTGGCAATTTACATGGAGAATTACTAGTTTTCCTATGGGTGTATATTTTTTAGAAGACAATTTTCATTCTTTTAACTTAATTATTCATTAGGGTTAACTTTTCCTTTTACTAGTCAAGGCATTGGTGTGCATACATATGGACATAGTGTGCTCCTCTTCTTCCTAGTTTACCAGCCTAGATCCATCTTAACTCCAGATCTTCAAGAGCAGAGAGGGATCAAATCTCTCAAGGTGAAAACCTAATTTTTAAGTGCAAAACTTGAGGAAAGGTTTGCACCTCAAGAAATTTGATCCCTTTCGGCACTTGATAGATTCGGAGTTAAGATGGATCTAGGTTGGTTTCAGTAGTGTGTGGCCAAGGAAAATTTGTCAATAATATGAGCAACATATGATTAATTTTATCAACAATATGTAAATACATCTAATATTAATATAACCATTTTAAATATGCTAAATATGTCTGAGATTTATCGAGTCATTTTAATTTTAAATTTAATTAGTTTGTTGAGATGATCAATATTGTAAAATAACTTTAATGATGAAAAATGATGAAATAAAATTTTTGAATGCAAAGTGACACTATAATAATATTGAATGATAAAAAATATGAATAATAAGAATGTAGTCAATTACAAATAGTATTTATTGTCACCCTTGTTAGTTTTGTCATATTTTCATATCGATTATATGAAAATGATAGTTGAAATCGTAAACCATTTAAATATTTAGCTCGAGTTTTTCTAGTAAAATTCATACCTTGTCTCTCTTGCTCTCCACTATTATTAATAGGATTAATTACTATAACACAAAAAACAATGTACATTGTCAATAATTTTTTGTGCTTACACTAAAATCAATGCACTCTATTAAACCAATGAATTTAAAATTAATGTATCATCATACGTCTAATTACATCAAATCATAAATCTACGTATACATGGAAATCAATGCATTGAAAGAAAGAAATAAAATAAGATTACAAAACAACATCTACACTAAAATCAATGCATCTAATGCAAGTAATCAAATAGGATTAGAAATCAACATCTACACTCAAATCAATGCATCTAGTGCAAGTAAGCAAATATATTAGAAACAAACATCTACAATGAAATCAATGCATCTAGTGCAAGTAATGAAATAGGATTATAAATCACCATCTATACTGAAATCAATGCATTTACTGCAAGCAATAAAATATGACTATAAATCATCTATATTGAAATCAATGCATCTAGTGTAAGCAATCAAATATAATTAGAAATCAACATATATCCTGAAATTAAAGCATCTAGTGCAAGCAATCAAATAGGATTAGAAATAACCATCTACATTGAAATCAATGCATTTAGTGCAATCAAATAGGATTAGAAATAATCTACACTAAAATCAATGCATCTAGTGCAAGTAACTAAATATCATTAGAAACAATCATCTACACTAAAATGAATGCATCTAGTGCAAGCAATCAAATAGATTTAGAAATCACCATCTACTTTGAAATCAATGCATCTAGTGCAAGAAATCTTCTTCACTCTCCCCCCCTCTATATATATGTGTGTGTGTGTGTCCCTCCATCTCTCCTTCTTTGTCTCTTTATCTCACCCCCCTAAACACACACATGTTCGCTCTCTCTCTCTCTCTCTCTCTTCCCTCCTGCTATCATCTCTCTCAATCTTACTTATCACTCCCTCTCTCTCTATCTCCACCTTTCAATCTCTATGTATTTCTTCTTACCTCCCTCTCTCTCCCTTCCATATGCATCTCTCTTTCCCTACCTCTCTCCACTCTCTCTCTCCACCTTCCAACTTTGTTACTATATGCCTCTGTCTCTCCTTCTCTTCCCCCTTCTCTACATCTCTCCTGATTTGTCTCTTTATCTCACCCCCAAACCAAACATACACACTCTCTCTCCATCTCCCTCTCTCTCTTCACTTCTCACTCTCTATGTCTTTATTGGTCCCTCCCTCTTTCCCCATCTAGCTCCATCTCTCTCTCTCCCCCTCCAACTCCATGTCTCTATCCCTCACTCTCTCCTCCTATCTCTCAAGTCCCCTCTTTTTTCCTTTCTCTCTCTCCCTTTCTCTCTTACCTCCATCTCCCTTCCCTCGTTTCTCTCTCTCTCTCTACACACTACAAGGAAAAGACCCTTTAGCGGAGGTTATAAAGGAGGTTTTTAGTGTTATAAACTTGGCCAAAATTGTCAAAAAAACATTTGCTACACCTTCCGTTTATGGTTACAGAGGTTTTGGCAGAGCTTTTAACAGAAATTCAACACAACTAAAAAAAAATGGGTGGTCGGAGGTTATTACAGATGTTTTTTCATCGGTGCGCTATTATGCCTTTAACGCATCGGTGCGTACATATCGATGGCGCCCCGGAGCTGTGTCAGTCCAACGCACTGGGACGTTTAGGTGTAAAACCACACCAGGCATAGTGTTGGTCATACAACGCATGAGGCCATTCTAATTGGTCTTAGGATTTGTGCGGTGGCCATAGGTCGTATCAACGCACCGGTGTGCCGTATCACAGAAAGGCACCTAGATTTATAATTGGTATCGGTATTTGTGCGGTGCCCATAGATCGTAAAAATGCATCGGTGCTTATAGATACGTAAATGCCTCGTTGCGCAGTATCACACAAACGCTCTGATATTGATAACTAGTATCGGTATTTTTGCGATGCCCATAGATCGTATAATGACACTGGTGCGTATAGACACATAAACGCACCGGTGTACAGTTACTGACACACACCGGTTTTCATGTTGTATTTTTTAGAAACATCGACCCGTGAGAGTCCAATTATTGTGATTGTTTTAAATTCATTATTCATCAAAAGTCGACACATCTTATAACAATATTCATATTAATTACATTTTTATTAATGCATTTGAATGTGATGTTTGGATTAATTTGTTATATCATATCATAATTATTGTAGTTTTTTAAAATTCATTATTCATCAAAAGTCGACACATATATATCTTATAACAATATTCATATGAATTAAATTTTTATTAGTGCATTTGAGAACGACAAAGGAGAATGCAATAGCGACAATGGAGAACACAATAGAATAAATTAAAACATATTTTATGATTATATATATATGAATAAGACAATCTTTATCATACAAAATGGGACAGTTATTGGTATACATTTATCTTTCAATTGGGACACTATGTCCATTACATTAAACAAAATGTCTGATTTCACAGACATATATATTTCAAAAAATAAAATGCCTTGCTTTGATATCCAAACATAGTGATCATCATTCTTCGCTTGAACTGCTGTCACTACTAGAGCTACTTCCATGACTTGGGTTATTTTCAGGAATGTTTTGTTCATGGCGTTGATTGTTTTCTTCTTCTTCACCTTCCATCTACAAACATAAAAATAAATTGAAATGAGTGTATATACATTGGTGAGAATAATGAAAATTGCAATATTAAATAATATACATCAATGTAAATCGAAAAGAAAAATGACGTACCATAGCAACAATTGACTCATAAATTATACACATTCTTTCAAAACCATGTACCATGCCATCTTTCAAAATTTCATCTGTTGGCGCAGTTCCGTACTTTGTTTCCTGCAAGTTTTATACCCCATAACAAATCATATATTTAATATAAAAGATGTTTTTTTTCTATTAATTACAGACGGAGCTAAGTAAAACAAGATCGATAGATGCTTACAAATTTCACAATTAAATTTTGATAGGCCAACATATAATCACAACCCATATTTAACCCAATTTCAATCAATTCGTCTGATGGTTCTTCTTTGTATGTTAGCACCTGTTTGAAGACATTCGACAATGATGATTTTTGTAAAACAACTTAAAAAATACAAAAATGAAATCTAGTTAAGTTGTTATAAGGAAGTAACAATTACTCACAAACTTAGAGATCAACCATTTGCTTCCTTATCGTCCTGTTTTATGTGCTGAATAGGTTCCATTTTCTTTTCTTTTCTGCAAGAAAATTACTGAAAATTAATGTTTAATGCTAAATTGTTTATTTATTGTACCTAATGATCGAAAAATTCAATGATTACATATTGCATTTGAAGCACGTTGTTGTTGTTGGAAATAACGTCTATACATTCGTTCCACTAAATCCCTCAAACTTTTGTAAAAGTTTTTCCCCTTTCGTTAACTTCCAACACCACTTCAGATGAGCTAAGGAGCAATTGATTTTCATTTGCATGTTCTATTTTTTTCTTTTCTTAGAACAACATTCATTTTCTGAGTTGTTGGTCCCTGTGCAACATTAAATAGATGTGAAATAGTAGACTGTTTGACATATGTTATCTAATAATTTTAAGTATATTATTAATGATAATTAAAAAAAGAAACTCATATTGGATTGATAGTATTTTTTCATTCAGCTGATTCATCCTTTTGCAATTTTTCCATTAAAATTTTACGCTCTTCTGGTCCTAGATCAGAAATAATCATATCGAGCTTCATCATTTTGTGGCTCTGCATGATACACAGTAAACAATACATATTAGTCAAACTTACACATAGTTCAAAAATAATATTTTTTTATAAAGAATTTACAAAGAACTTGTTTTTTTTGCTTTTGTTGATGTGTTAACAGTATTTTTGTTACTTGATCTCTTATCAGAAATTTATTTATCAATTTGAAACCTGTACCATATCATTTATTAATATATTTATAAATAATTTCTCAACTTTTCAGGTAGAAAATAAATCTCAAGGTATCGGTGTGCCTTTCACGAGGTCCGCACCGCCGCCGGTGCATGGAGATATTAACAACGCACTGAAAAACATTATAATACACCATACAGTGCGTTGGGTATTGTAAACGCACCGCAAAAAATAGTGTAATATACCTAACAGTGCGTGGGGTATTATAAACGCACCGCAAAAACAGTGTAATACACCGTACGGTGCTTTCCTAGTTAAATGGAGCACCGGTGCCCTATTTCATATTTGGTGCACGGATTTAGAAAAAAAATGTTTTCAATTTTTTTTACTACAGTACTTTCGCGGTGCGCTGTATAATACAGGGCACCGGTGCGGTATACTACGCAGGGCACACCGATAAAGAAAAATCCATTTTTTCAAAAATTCATGCAATGGTCGAATGGATTGGGATCCGACTATGCAAATCGTCCCGTGGGTTGGACGTCAATCTAAAATGAAAATCCTTAATTCTGAAATCACAGAAACAGGGAGAACAAAGGGCAAAAACAAAAAATGGAAGGGTTTAGGTTAAAAATGGATAAACTGCAGAAAAAAAGTAAAAAAAATAATCAAATTTAATCACGAGATGGTTTCAAATTTTATGATACAGGGTTTGAATCACCAGAGGTTTGGTTTCTGATTGTCTGAATACTTCTGTTTGAACGTATTTCGCTGCTCCACAGTGTCCTCTTGCCCTCTTGCTCCAGGTTGTCTCCTACAAATATCTGGCTGAAAATTTGAGCAAAAATAGTGAAATAATGAAAAGTGTTTAGTATTTAAATAATTATTTTTTGAAATTAGATTTTCGAAAATATTTTGCCGCCAATTTTTCAAATCGCTGTTTTTTTTCACTTAAAGAAAATAGAGTTGCGTTTTTTATTATTTGCGTTTATTCGTTACCAGTATGGAAGAGTTGTGACACACCGGTGCATCTTATTTATACGACACACCGATGCGTGTTAGGATGATAAATGCACCAAACTGTATAAAGTTTTTTTGTTTGTTTGTTGGTAAGATCATAATAGAATAATGATAATTATAATGTACATGAATTTATTTTCATTATTTTCTAAACTTTATTATGTTACAAAATTCGAATTATTCTAGATTTGTTATTTTACAATTATTTGCAAATTTACAAATTTAAATATTTTAATAAAATCATTTTACATTAATACAATTAAAATTTCCACATTAATAGAATTAAAATTCTACAAAATTTTTACATACAATTACAATTAAAGGTACAATAATTACAATTAGAATTAAAATTAAAATTAAAATTTTACATTAATTTCACATACATGAATTACGATTAGAATTACAATTACAATTTTAATTTTACATACAATAACATTTACAATTTTACATAGAATTACATTTACAATTACAATTACAATTTTACAAATATTTTACATATAATTCAATTAAAATTACAATTACAAATACAATTACAATTTTAGAATTTTACATACAATTACATTTACAATTACAATTTTACAATTTTTCATATATACAATTACAATCATTTCAGAATAAATTAAATATTACAATTACAATCAAAATTTTACATTAATAAATATTTTACATACAATTACAGTTTAAATTACAATAAGAACAAATGCATATACAATTTTACAATTTTACATACAATTAAAATTTAAATTACAATTACAATCACGACATAATATTTAATAAATATCATGGTCATTTAATATTAAATTAATTAATAAACATCACCACAATCATGATAACCATCGTACAAACATCATATTCGACTAATAAACACATTCAAACATCAAATTAACATTATATATTAAGATCATCACAACATAAACATCAAATATACATCTCAATATGTCAAATAACTCATGATATCACATATACACATCTATCTGCATTAAATGAATATATCTAACATGACCTAACAATATCTGCCACATCATGATGATCACCAACATGAAAATTAAGTGTATATATATATATATATATATATAAAACTGAATAATGTTAAAAATATACAACTGTAATATAAATGTCATGGATCAGGTGCTGGTGGTAGTATAACAACATCAATAACAGTACTACAAGTGGATGCCTGCTCAATAAAGCTGGGTATAGCCTCGATAGTCGATGGTCGAGCCTGCTCATGATCATGATCACTAGTACTGATGGATACATCCGCTGGTGGTAGTAAAATATCAATATGAGCATTAGTAGTGGAGGCCTGCTCAGTGAATAGTGCAGCCTCGACGGTCGATGGTCTAGCCTGCTTGTGATCATCATGACTAGTACTGATGGATGTAGCTGCAGGCTGCTGACTAAACGTAGCCGATAGTCCAGCCTCATCTCCATGATGACTGTCAGATGCTGCCAGTGGAGCGTCATGCTCATTAGGTGCGCCGCAAGGTGAACAATCATGAGATGCATGTGAGTCACTGCTCGCAGACTCATGTCCATTACGTGTCGTGGCTCGATTACGCCTATAGCTACGGACAATCCTCCTGAGTCGTGTAACTGCTGTCGTAGCTCCTACAACATGCCGCATCAGGATGTACATGTCACGTGGCATGCCTCTCCACATCCGTAACAGCCTATTGTCAGCTTGTATGTCTCTGTAATGAGCGGGCCTGATGCCCGTAAAAAAAATAAATGCACAGAGTTGGTTGGCCAACTCCATCCTATATTTGGTCTTAGGTCGACCACGCCTAGCAAAAGGCGGCACCGGTGCACCATGATGAGTAGGAGCATGTCTCTTTGCTGCACCGGCCTCATCCTCATCATGATCATGCTCGACATCAGCCATATCCTTATCTTCATCATCAGGATCCACACCTGGATCATGTGGTGGAACTGGCATCTCCTCGCCATCAAAAGAGCCAATGTCTGCAAAATATATACAAGTACACAACAATAATTAGACAATTTTGTTACACAATTTAATAAAAACAAGTTAACTAAGAACATGCTAGAATAAATATAAATAAAACAATAATATTACCTCTATCATCTGGCCGCTCATCAGATCTGAAGAGGATGTTGGGACACCCTCGCTAATCTAAACCAACATAAGGACATGGGACCAAAATGAAGGGATGCAGCCCGTCAACATTGGCTAGTAAGTCTAGTGAATCATGTGATATCCTGGCTGGAAACAAAGTGTCTCCCCTCTTGGGCATCATCTGCCCCCACATGTGCATCCGGGCCTCAAACATCGGCGTATGAGGCTGTCGAACAAAACTAGGTCTCATCTCTAGAAACATCTCAAAAAATAAACAAAACAACTCTGAAGAAAAAGGGAAGTTGACCCTCCCTTGTGCATGAGCACGACATCTATCTAAGGTCGTACAAAACCACTGTAAAAAAATGACAGACCACCTGAAAAGTCGTGACTGCTGTACTAAAGAATCAACATAATATAAAAGCGAGCAACTAATGCGTTTCCCGTCACTGGTGTTGTGCGAAATGGTCGAAATGATAAGGGAGAGGCACTGCATGTCCTGTCTACCAAAAGCACCTATACGTAACTGACCTCCAAGTACTTGAAACTCTGAAGGAGACAGTACATGTGCTTCAATGTATCTCTGGGAGTAAACTAACTGACTCCCTGCTGCACAACCAGCTGGCACGTTTGGGAATGAGGGAAAATCCACCCCTCTCCTCGATAGTCCTGTAATAAAATAAATATCCTCCTTAGTGGGTGCGTACCACTGGTCAGGACCAACTTGGAAAGCTTGTCGGTGGGCATTCCACCTGCGGATAAGATATCTCAAAAACACAATGTGCGCCTTTAGGGAAGTAGCCTCCTCATAGAACTTGAGGAGGCCTACCTGCCTAAGGATCTCCTGGGTATCTGCAGTAATAGGGCAAGGGTATGCATCTCTCTCCCTCTCTCGAGCCTCCCATTGGCGAATCATGTCATACTGTTAAGCCTGTTGTTGCTGTTGTTCCTCCTTTTCTCTCTGAATCATTGCCATATTAAATAAATTTTTTTATTAAAACATACATGTATTTAGGAATATACATATATATATTTTTTTGAAAAAAAAACAAACAGACAAGTCGGTGCGCCATAAAAACAGTCACGCAATGGTCGTGATGCATCTTAAAAACATAGATCACCGGTCCTAGTGCCCATAATGAAATACAACACACCAGCCTCGGTGCAGCTATGTATTTTTCAAGCACCATTAACTTTATCAAAGTTCAGAATAGCGGTGTGTTGACTGAAATATACGCCCCGACACATATAGTCATGTTAGCGCACCAACTTCATGACAATTACATAGCTGATGACGCAGTCTTTTACCTGGCCGCACCGTTGACCCTCTCGGAATCTAGAATGCGGTGCGCTGACATACACCGGGGCGGATAATTCCGTCAATGCATCGCACTGTGATTTTCGTAGTCAACGGTGCACTTGGATAAATGAGCGCACCACCTTTTATTTTATTTTAAAATTATTCGGGGCGCCTTTCGGTACTGCCCCAGAAACGGTCTGGATATCATTAGCACCGGTAGCGGTGCGACTGTAAATTTTACAGGCAGCACCGCTATCCGGTGCAAGTCGAACAAATCCAATGCACCGCGCGACAATTTTTTGTTTTTAATGGTTATTTTTAAGGTTATTTAAATTTCTAATCTGCCAAAAGGCTTAATTATGGAAAAACTAGAAAAATACCTGTGCATTTCGCCATCGAGGAGGCATATTGGCTGTAAACTTTGCAAAATAAAATTTGCCCACCGTTTTTCGAAATGCAAGCTGGAGATTGGTGGCTAATGCAGAGCAACAGTGCGTGCAATGGGTGCAATGAGAGCATCGATGTTAGGGCGGCTCAGACAAAGGGAAATGGCATTGGTGCTTGAGAGCTCTGGAGCACTGAGGAAAGTGAAAAATGAATTTTTTTGGCCGTAATTTTTTATTTATTTAACCCTGTTTCAGTGTGCGGGGTTTTATAGGCGCACCGGCATGCTTACCTACAACCGCATTGGGCTGTGTCAAATTTGGCGCGTTGTTTATAATGCACCAAGGCGGTTCCCTAACATCACACTGGGATGTTTCAGTTTCAGCGTGAAATTTTGATGAGGCACCGGGGCGGAAAATCTGTAAAGCACTGGTGCTGAATAGTCGTAACG
The DNA here is from genome assembly GCA_034641835.2 of Pinus albicaulis. Classification (NCBI taxonomy): domain Eukaryota; kingdom Viridiplantae; phylum Streptophyta; class Pinopsida; order Pinales; family Pinaceae; genus Pinus; species Pinus albicaulis. The sequence continues at coordinate 1,471,554,093 of CM076579.1, read as the reverse complement.
CACCGGTTTTTTGGCCTTAAAATTTTTGGTGCTCTTGGGTAAGAATGCACCGACGCGTTTATGTTTTGGCGCGGTGTTTTATGATGTATTGGTGTGGAAGAGTGGTGAAGCACCAGTGCGTTACAGTAATAGGAGGCCTCACATGTGTGTGTACGTCGTGCAAGCTGTTCGATGTGCCAATGTCTTGTGCGCACTGGTGTGTTCTATGGGATGTCATGCACCGGTAATTGAGAGCTCAAAAACACTGGAAAACTGAAAAATCTAGGTTATTTTTCCGTAATTTTCTAATATAACCCTTTACCGGTGCGCGTTTTTATAGGCGCACCGGTGCTCTTTGATAAGAACGCATCGATGCATTTCTGTTTTGGCGCGGTGTTTTATGATGCATCGGCGTGGAATAGTGGTGAAGCACCGATGCGTTACAGAAATAGGAGGCCCCGGATGTGTGTGTACGTCGCGCAAGCTGTCCAGTGTGCCATTGTCTCGTGCGCACTGGTGCGTTCTATGGTAGGGCGCGCACAGATAATTGAGAGTTCAGAAGCACTGGAAAACTGAAAAATCCGGGTTATTTTGTCGTAATTTCTTTTTAATATAACCCTTTACCAGTGCACATTGTTTATGAGCGCACTGAGTCTGTTTCTTACAAATGCACCGGTCAGTTTGTGTTTTGGCACGATGTATTATGATGGACCAGTGCAGTTTCTTTCTACTGCACTGGACCGTCTCGGTTTTGTTGCTGTGTTTTATAATGCACCGGCGTGGAATATCTGTGACGCACCGGTGCTATAGAATAATAAGACGCATTGGGTGGGTGTGTACGGAGTGCACGGTGTCCGGTGTGCTAATGTTTTGGTCCGCACCGATGCTTTCGTGGTTAGAGTGCATCGGGGCGACTTGTAATGATAAGCGCACTGGGAGGAAACCATCCGCAAAACCATTCGCTCGCCAACCTCCTCTTGTAACCTTTGCTGCAGATGTATAGTGTATTTTTCTGTGGGGTTCCTCAAAAACATCCACTAGAGGGTATTTTCCTTGTAGTGACAATCCTATTTGTTCCCCCATCACTCACTTCCTCTCTCTCAAGTCATCTCTCTCACCCTTCCTCTCTCTCTCTCCCCCTTTCTCTCCTACCTCCCTCTATCTCTCCCCCCCGCTCTCTCTCTCTCTCTCTCTCTTTTCCATTCAATGCTCTCTCTCTGCCCTCAAATCCTCTCTATTCCCCCATCACTCTATCTCTCTCTCCAACTACGTTACTATATTCCTCCATTTCTTCTTCTCTCTCCTTATCTCCCCCCTTGTCTCCATCACTCCTTCTATGTCTCTTTATCTCACCCCTAAACATACACACTCTCTCTCCATCTCTCCCTTGTCACTCCCTCTCTCTCCACTTGTCCCTCTATATGTATTTCTTCTTCCCTCCATCTCTTTATCCCTCCCTCTCTCCTCCTCTTCTCATCCTTCCTCTCTCTCCCTTTCTCTCCTACCTACCTCTTTGTTCCCTCTTCTTTGTATCTCTCTCTCTCTCTACCCTCCAATCCTCTCTCTTTCTCCCTCCCTCTCTCATTCTCTCTCCTAAATCCATTTTTATGTCTGCCTCTCCCTCTCTTACCCTTCTCTATCTATCTCACTCCTCTCGCTCACTCTCTCTCTCTTCATTCCTCCTCTCCCCTTTGTTGAAGTTTGCAACAAGAAACAGTGAAAGAGGCATCCTGAAACATCATCCTTGATCCTAGTTGGAAAATAATCACCTAAACTAGGTGGGGCCCACACAGGCTATTTTTAGGTGTATGTCTATTTTTGGACATGGTGAGCATATTCTATAAGTTGCAGGATGCTATTTGTAGATGGTTGGTCAAATGTGAAAAATATATGAAATTCTATTTTTAGAAGATTGGGCGAAGTATATTTATAGATCGTTGATGTAAAAATAGATGCATGTCGATTATTATTAGCTATTAATCATAATCAGACAATAAACAACAACTTATTCTCTTGGAGCACTTTATTTCAGTGAACAGATTTTTCAAATCAGTGGGCTGAAGGAATTACGCAATTCCTAAGGGTTTACTGGAGTTCATGCATGGAGGACTCGGTTAGAACTGAAGTGGCAAAGTTATGACAGAGTTGGAAGAGTAGTTCATGGAGTTGTATTCAGTTTAACTCAGTTTAACTCAATTGAGCTAGTTGTACTAGTCTAACTGAATGATACACTAGTGAGAGTGGAGTGAATTAATTAGTTAATTAATTCACAATTAATAACTCATTAATCAACTGAACAATACAGCAGTTAACTACAGTGCATGTCAGATCCAGTGGAGACCCAATGCAGAGATAGGTGAAAGGGTGAGATGGACTATCTGTTGTGACTATAGTGATGCATGAATTGCATCTACATATACATTGGAGTTTCCAATGATAATAACACAGTCAAGGAGACTGGGATTACATTGATTTGGTCTTTGTAATCATCTTGGATTGCGCAGTGAAGGCAGGCTAGCAGGAGGGCAGAGATTGGTGCATGGATTTGCAGATTTCTTCTATGTTAGTGTGTGACGATTGTATTGTAATGAGAGCTTGATGTACCAAGCTTTGTATGAGATTTTTACATTATCTCCATGATACATAATATATGCTAATTGAGGTTTTTAGCTTCAGGCTTTCCCATTAAACAACTGTGTTATGTGTGTTTTTATTGCTTCACGTGTTTTTCAATTGTTGATTAAATTTCCGCAAGAATTATAGTGGAAGGATTCTGTATTTAGCAAGAAGATAAATATTGTTAGATCAGGAGAGTCTGGATATATACATGCATATTGTAGATAACTAATAGATAACTAACAATTCCCTATAAATAGTTGTTGCATGGAATAATAATGTAGCAAAGGCGAGAAGGATTTTGTTAGAAGGAGTTCGAGATCATATTTTCTCGAACCTCCATGGAAATGAAACTCCTTGTGATATGTGGAAGACCTTAATAGATTTGTTTTAGAACAACAACAACCACAGGAAGTTTGTGCTTAAGTACAAGCTCAAAAAAATCAAGATGGAGAAGGGAAATACAATACAAAAATACTTGATGAAGTTCACTCAATGTCGATATGAGCATAGAAGTGTTGGTGTTATAGTTTTCGAGGATGATCTGGGGAGCCTAACACTTCTAGGCCTTCCTAAGAGCTAGGACAGATACCAAGATTCGGTGAATGGGAGGTAGAAGCTACCAGAGTGGGAGCGATTGTGGTACGAATTGGTACAAGAAGAGATTCAACAGAATACCAGAGATGCATACTCATCAAAGACTGATGATGAGGATAATTGTACCTTGGATGGAAAGGAAAAGAAAGGTAAAGGGAAGGCATCCCATTCCAAATCAGATTTTTGTCAGGAAGGCAAGAAGAAGGACTTATCATAGATTAAATGTTTTCATTGTCATGAGCTTGGATATTATGCCACAAAGTGCCCACACAAGAAGTTCGACAAGAAGCCCTCAAGAAGAGCAGTAGGTGAAGCAATTTTTGAGTTGTATTTCACTCTCATCACATGCATGTTGACATCGGTGATGGGTTCTGTGTGGTACCTTGATAGTGGAGATTCATTCCATATGCCCGACAACAAATAATTCTTCAAAAAATTGGAGGAGAAGGATTTCCAGATCCACATTGAGATGGGAGATGATGGGAGGTATAATGCGACCGACATAGAAATTGTTACCTTTTAGAGGGAGTGTGGTACTCCTCTCACATTAAGATATGTCATGTATGTTCCTGGTTTAAAGAGTAATCTAGTTTCAATTGCTATGTTGGAAGATCGTGGCTATGATGTGATATTTAGCAAAGGAAAATATTTCCTTCATCACAAAGCCACGAGACAGGTGAAGATGATTGGGGTTAAGGTAAAGAATCTCTACAAATTGGATGTACAAGACTGTGCTGCATTGATCATGAAAGCAAAGAAGGTGCAGATCCGTGACATTGGTGAGTTATGGAATAGAATATTGGGTCATCAACACCATGGCACTTTGAAGATCATGCAATAGGTTTCTATAGGACTTCCCAAGGCTGAGCTTGAGCAATGAGATACATGCAAAGGGTGTACATTGGGGAAGTACACCAAAACCACCTTTCGTGATAAGGACAACCGAGCAAAGACGACCCTTGAAAGAGTTCAGTAAGATGTGTGTGGATCCTTCTCGATAGCCTCCACAACAAAACAAAGGTATTATGTGATTTTTGGATGATTTGTCACGCAAGTGTTGGATATTCTTAATGCAGAAGAAAGATTAAATGTTCTCAAAATTTTGTGAGTTCAAAGCACTTGTTGAGAAAGATATAGGGAAGAAGGTGAAGTCTCTTAGGAGTGACAATGGTGGAGAATATGTCTCGAATAGTAGTAGAGGTAGAGTAGGGTCTTTAACAAACAAGGGTTTTTTTGTTAAGCCTATGAGCAGTTGGAGAAAAGGGCCATTTATTTGAATATCAGGCCTAAAGAAGAAAAGACAGAACATGAAGTGTTCTGGATTTACGTAAATATTTGTTTATATATAAAGAGATTGTTTCTGAATTATGTGTGCATTGATTGATTTAATTATGTGTGAGAAATTCTCAGAGTTTATGAACGGGTGTGATAAAACTCTGTAATAGGGGTTTGAAATAGTGGTTCTGTATACCATTGAGAAATTTGATGTAATGTCGAGAAAGGGTTATAATTAGGACTGAGCTGAGGTGCAATAAGGGTTTTCATACATATCTGAGAAGACATATAAGTTGAGGTGTATCGATCACTAAAAGGATCAATGACACAGGAAAGAAAATGATTTTTCCAATTCAGTATTTGGATATATATATATATATATATATATATATCTCAGAAGGACATTTGATCGAACAGTGCATGCAAATCAGGACTGGAACAAAGAGGAACATAGGAGTGCTTTTGGAAAAACCCAAAGGGGTTTTGCACAGCCTTTAAATGATAATTAGTGGATCTAAATGAGCTTGTCGAAAGAGGAAGTTATAATTAAATGGTCGAGAGTTGAATTGCAACTGATGAAGAAAATTAAAGAGACTTCTCATGGATGAGAAAGCGAGTCAAAGAACCAAGGGTAGTTGGTGGTAGAGGAGTAGAGTATTACAGACTTAACAAGGCATTATAATTTCAGAACATAGATTAGGGAAGGAGCCAGAATACAGAAAGATTGGGGCAGAACATTTAGTCGAGGACCAGAGTTGAAGACAGTCAAAGCATTTGACGTAAGGAATGTAACAGGGTTGAATATGAAAGCGAGAGGAACCTTGGTTAACGTAAAGTGGAACCATGAATCAATGGAGTATGGAACTATGAGCCAACGAAGGCAAATGGAATAGTGAGGATGGTTTTTAAAACCACTAATGGTTTTCGCGTAGCACTAAGGTGGTAAGAGGTAATCGTTGAAATGAACGCGATAGCGTTCAGCGTGTGACACGTTGCATTGACGGTAATTCAATACCGCCTATTTCACGTGAGTTTGAAGAATTAAAACTTGTGCAAGTTTGTCATGCAATGATCGTAATATCATTGAGTTGGAGCACGATAAACTGTCAGCCGTCCAATTTGATGAACGATGGACGATGAATAGGTGCGTTGAAATCAGTGTGGGGCCCGTATATGATTTAATATGCAAATGAAACCTCGACATATGTGCATCTGTGGAAATGGCGAGTTATAAACTTTATGTTAACTTTATAACATAAAGTTTAGTTAATGAAATTCCGCAAAGGTATGCGAAGTATTGTGATGGTTCATAAAGGTATAATATAATTTCTATTATATTTCTGTTACAATAGAAATGAATGGAGAAAGGGTTGAGCACAAGTATAATTAAACTTTGGATAAGGTAAGACATGCGGGAACATGTGTGTTTGAATTAAATGTGGGTCCAATATGTAATTTTTGATGTGAGGATAAGAATTATATTGGAGTAAAGGTTTAAAACAAGGGTTTCCGCTTGTGAATAAATGAAAGGAGAAAACCTTGGATAAGGGGGTTTATTTAAATAAAAGAAAGTGTCGGAAAGATAAAATGTCAAGGTGGATATTGCTTGATATTTGAAGAAAATACATTTGTGGGTTTAAACCATAGTGTGAGAAAGGAATATTAATTCCGAATTAATAATTCTTTTTGGGTTTTAAACTAAAGTTCAAGGAAATATCAAAATGGGTTTTGGTATATGGTTTTAACCGTAAATTTGAAATAGCTTCTGCATTAGAGTTGTTCCAATTTGAGGATTATTTTGGGAGAAAAAATGTGACATGCATTTTTACATGGAGAATGTGGGTAAATGCTGCTGTGGCAGCATCATCCCCTCTCTCCCCTATAGTCGCTAACTTATTTATGGAGGATTTTGAAACAAAGGCCTTAGCTTCGGCTTAAGTTCACCCTAGTTAGTGGAAAAGGTTCATGGATGAAACTTGTGTCATTTGGCCCCATGGTCGAGATAAGTTAGATATGTTTCAAGGTTACCTGAATTCCCTGTCAGACTCCATCAAATTCACGATGGAAGTTGAGGTTGATGGTTGCATACCCTTCTTAGATATCCTTCTCTCTAGAAACAATGATGGTTCCATTTATCACCAAGTTTTTTGTAGGAAAACTCAGACTGAACAATATCTTCATGCTGATTCTCATCATTTTCCTGCTAAAAAATTTGGTGTTCTTTGCACTCTTGCTACACGTGCTTTAAGAATCTCCGATGAAAATCAATTGGAGTCAGAAAAGTCCCATCTTCTAGCTGTTTTTGAAAATAATCGGTATAGTAGATCTCAAGGCCTTAAGGCCTTTAAAAAAACCTATAAAGCATTAAAAGGAAAATCTTCTCGTGATGATCCTGTTTCCAAGGTTCATCTCCCATTCATCCAAGGGACCACAGACAAAATTTCCCGTGTCCTTGGAAGGAATAATGTCTCATCTTCCTTCAAGCCTCTGTATACTATTAGAAACGCTCTCGGATTTATTAAAGACCCCGTTGACCATAAGGACATGAAATGGGTTTACATGGTTCCTTGTTCCTGTGGCATGCCCTATACTGGTGAAACATGTCACTCCATTAGACAGAGAATCCAAGAGCATGCATCAGACATTAGACACAATCGATCGCGCACATCAATTCTTGCTAAACATGTGGGAAAATCGTGTCGCCATGTTTGCATTGAAGACTCCAAGGTCATTTCTAAGGTTGATGACTTTCATCACAGGAAGCTTAGGGAGGTCATTGAGATTGAAAGACATGCTAAGAATATCAACAGGGATGGCGATTGGAAATTGAGTAAAAGTTGGACTCCTCCTCTCTCCTGTTGATTTCCCCTTGAGCTATGTCTCTATTACTTTTGCTCCTTTGTTTTCTTGTTATTTTTAGGGTTTAAACCCCTCCCTTTTGGATCTCTTCTCTTTTTCTTTCCCTTGTTTTTCGCCTATGTATTATCTTATAATTATCTTACAATTATATTATATAATTTCTATATATCATATTAATTCAATATTAAAAATATTATTTATCAATTAACTTTTTTAAATAATAATAATTTAATATTTCACCCCTTTATTTAATAATTTATTCTCATTTCCCCTTTTTAATATTAAACTTTCATATCTTTAATAAAATATTATTCATTGATTAAATTTTTAAATTATAAACTTTAATATTCCCCCTTTATTTAAAAATTTAATTTCCCCCTTTTTAATAATAATCTTTTAATCATTTATTATAATATTATTTAAAATGTAATAATTAAAAAAAAAATAATTAATAAACTAATTCATTAACGATTAGTTTTTAAATGGCTATTTTTCAATGACTAATTCGAGGGGATGATGCATCCACACTATTTATTCAATGAGATTCATGGGATTTTTCACCTTGTCGTGAGGATGATGTGATAAATCCGAAAGACAATGACTATAACGTTAGTATTTTTTTTTTTTTAAATTAAAATTATTAATTTTAAAGTATTTAATAGTATTTTAAGTTTTTTTTATTTATATATTGATATTTCATTTTATAAATTATATTTTTGCAAGTTGTTTTCTTATTTTTTAAATTTTATTAAAGATGAATAATGTTAATTTTTATGTGTTATTTGAGTGAGTTTAATAGATAAAAAAATATATTTTATTTTTAAAAGATATATTTAATTAGAAAGGAAAAAGTAAATTTTATATGAAAGAGATCACTAATTCCATTAAAAAAATTTAGTATGTGAATTTTATGTTTAATTATCATAATGTTAAAATTATATTATTATTATTATTATTAAATCATTGAGGAGTAGTGAGTTATAGCAATCACAATTTGATATTAATTTAGTCCATAAAAAAAATATCGACAATTTTTTATTTTTTTACATAGTTTGACTGTAGTCTTTACCGTTTCCTGTAGTGAGGTCAGCGCGCCGCTGACACCAAGGCTCTAGACCTCGATGCATGGCATCAACACTCTTGTGACAGTCAATTACTTGAGTAGTACAAAATTTTGGAAGTATAAAAGTAGTTGGTATTAATCAAAGGCATCGTGTTATCGAAGTATTCTAGAGGTTTTTCACGGTGCTGAATTCATATATACAATGAAAAAACTAGTTTAAATAACACAATACAAGATTTCACCTCAAAATTTTCAGCTGGATTCTCACACTGAAAAGTCCAAAAAATCACACTAAAAACAACTCCAATGTACAATTATCTAACAGTTAATAACCTTGGATCTTGCACACTTGTTTGTTCATGGTGTCCTCACAACAAGTCTCAAAACTTAAAGATTAATTTGTTTTTACTCAAAAATTTTAATATATTTTAAAATTACATGTTTAAAACATTTTTAAAGTCACATTTATATTTAAGATAGGAAATTACTAAACTTTTTGTGAGTCTATCCAATGAATCTATGGAAATTAAATCATATAATTTTGTTGCACAACAAAAATATAATTTTCATTAATTTATATAAAAGAAAATTGGAACAATTTTCATTAATTTATATAAAAGAAAATTGGAACATGCAAATATTTCAATAAAGTTAAAGTTCTAAAAATCCTTAAAATTTATTTGGAATCAAATGAAGTATTAATACAAATGAAGTGTGATCGTTATTCTATGCAATAATTAATATATAATATGGAACTTAAAGATTATAAAAAATTGTAATAAATTTGATTTTTTAATGTTTAAATATTTATATTTAAAATGTGTTTGAGTTAGGTGTCGCATGTGCCAGGGTTGGTAAGGGCAGGTTATTATTCACTCCAAAGGAAAATTGGATCTTTTTCTTTCTTGAAGGTTGAGGCGAGCCTTCAGTTACCAAGCTAAATCTTATAGCTTCTTGCAAGTTCATTTTCTAGCTTGGAGCAATGTAATCACAAGAATAAAAAATTGTTAGTGATTTAAAAAATCATTAAAATCTATCTTCAAAAAAGTGTTAGTCCAAGAGACTTTTGTTTCAATTCAAATTTTCTTTGAATTATGTTTCTCCTTACTTCAGAACTATTGAAACAAAAAAAATAGTTTATTAAAATCAAATTTCAACACATTTACAAAATTGTTAACCAAACAAATTATTAAAAAACTCTATTTTTTTTGAAAAATTTTATGGGTTATATCTCACCTCTTTTCTTTGGATCTCATGTTCTAACTTTGATCCTTTAGCATTTTATATTCTGCTTTCATATCAGATTCCAAAGAAAATAGTCAAAATTTCAGCACAACAATAACAGGCCTCTGCCTCTGGGATCCACAATTCTTTAAATTCTTGTTGAAAATTTTGAGGAGACAATACCTTAGTTTATGTATATGAGGCATAACAACAATCAATTTCAATATTTCTCTGATTTTTTTCTCTTACCAGAATTACAGTTTTTGCAGAATATGTACCTCACCTGCAGATGTAATCTTAGTTTACTAACACAGACCATTAAGTACAACCGCATTATTGTATTTTTTTAATTCAAAATGAATAACAAAATATTATTATTTTACAGTGAAAAAAATTGGAATGTTGTGATGCAACGTTGAGCCCACTCAAAGTTTCTAAATCTATCTCGGAGATCAAAATAGAAATAAAAAAGGAACTGGACAGAAGAGTTTCAGTTTGTGTGGGCTAGACCTAGGTACAGTGGATAGCTCTGACATCGACACGTGGCAGGTTAAAAACTCCTTAGCATTGGCGTAGGCCATAAAAGCACCACCGACGGCGAAGACAAAGGAGCGGAGGAGCGGGATGGTTAGTGGTCAGTTCAAGTTGTTGGATCGAGCAAGACAGATAAAGGATGTGCACGCATGCACGTGTTGACTTTTAATTTTTATTTATGTTTTTAAGTTTCTTTTTAACATTTAGCAGTTTGGTTTTAAATGAAGTTGTTTTTAATGCGATCGTAGAGTTTTTGGTCGTAATTTGATGGAAAATTTTGAGGTGAAATTTTGATTTGTACTATTTAAATTGTTTTTTAGTGCATATATGGGTTCAGCACCCTGAAAACCTTTAGGGTACTTTGATTGTGCAGAGTTTACCCATAAAATTGTGATTTCAATGAATTCCTGCCAAATTTTAGATAAATTAGAACGAAAAATCGAAAAACTCCTTAGCATAGGCGTAGGCCATAAAAGCACCACTGACGGCGAAGACAAAGCAGCGAAGGAGCGGGATGGTTAGTGGTCAGTTCAAGTTGTTGAATCAACCAAGATAGATAAATGATGTGCACGCATGCAAAAGCATGCACGTGTTGACTTTTAATTTTTATTTATGTTTTTAAATTGTTTTTTTACATTTAGTAGTTCAGTTTTAAATTGAGTAGTTTTTAGTGCAATTTTTTGAAAGTTGTTTTGGTGGATTTTTCTGGTCTAATTTCTCTAAAATCCAGCGAGAATTCATTGAAAACATAAGTTTGATGGGTAATCTTGCACAATCGAAGTGCCCTAGGAGTTTTTTAGGGCGCTGAATCCATATATACAATAAAAAAGCCAGTCTAAATAACAAAAATCAAGATTTTACCTCAAATTTTTCATCGGATTCCGGCACTGGAAACTCCAAAAAGTCGCACTAAAGACAACTCGTTTTAAATGGAGATAAAAAAAATCAAGATTTTACCTCAATTTTTTTCACCGGATTCCGTCACCGGAAACTCCAAAAAGTTGCATTAAAGACAACTTCGTTTTAAATGGAGATAACAAAAATCAAGATTTTACCTCAAATTTTTTCACCGGATTCCGGCGTCGGAAACTCCAAAAAGTCGCACTAAAGACAACTCCGTTTTAAATGGAGTTGTTTTTTCCGTAGTCTAACTACATTGTTTTTTCGCCCTGAAAATCATGGAAATTCTGGTAAAATTTTAAGAAAATCCGACAGGGATTTTTGTAAATCCACGTTATAACTATCAAAATTTAATATTTTGGGTGTCCTAGAGGTTTTTGATGGCGCTGAATCCATTTCCACCATCAAAATCATGATTCAAACACTGTTACTGTAATATTTCTTAATTTTTTTGGCCCAGATTTCGGTTAATTTTGGTCATTCGGGCAATTCCTCCGTCTTGTTAGACAACTCCGTTGTTTTTAATGCGACTTTTTGAATTTTTTCGTGGATTTTTTGGTCAGAATCTGATGGAAAATTTTGAGGTGAAATCTTGAGTTGTGCTACTTAAACTGTTTTTTTTTTGTTCATATATTGGTTCAACACCCTGAAAAACCTCTAGGGCACTTTGATTGTGCAGAGTTTACCCATCAAGCTTGTGATTTCAATGAATTCCTGCCATATTTTAGACAAATTAGATCAGAAAAATAAATCGAAAAACTTTTCAAAAATCACATTAAAGACAATTCCGTTTCAAAATAGTCTTTGTGCTTTATGTAGTTTCTATGTGCTTTATGAAGTGTGTAATTCTCTGAGACTGTAGTGGCAATTTACATGGAGAATTACTAGTTTGCCTAGGGGTGTATATTTTTTAGAAGACAATTTTCATTCTTTTAGCTTAATTATTCATTAGGGTTAACTTTTCCTTTTACTAGTCAAGGCATTGGTGTGCATACATATAGACATAGTGTGCTCCTCTTCTTCCTAGTTTACCAGCCTAGATCCATCTTAACTTCGGATCTATCAAGCGCCAAGAGGGATCAAATCTCTCGAAGTGAAAACCTATTTTTCAAGTGCAAAAATTGAGGAAAGGTTTGCACTTCGAGAAATTTGATCCCTCTCGGCACTTGATAGATCTAGAGTTAAGATGGATCAAGGCCGGTTTCAGTAGTGTGTGGCCAAGGAAAATTTGTTGATAATATGAGCAACATAGGATTAATTTTATCAACAATATGTAAATACATCTAATATTAATATAACCATTTTAAATATGCTAAATATGTTTGAGATTTATCGAGTCATTTTAATTTTAAATTTGCTTAGTTACTTCAGCTTGTTGAGATGATCAATATTGTAAAATAACTTTAATAATGAAAAATGATGAAATAAAATTTTTGAATGCAAAGTGACACTCTAATAATATTGAATGATAAAAAATATGAATAATAAGAATGTAGTCAATTAAAAATAGTATTTATTATGATCAATCTCAAACTATTTTCTTCTACTATTCTTATTGTCAACCTATTAGTTTTGTCATATTTTCATATCGATTATATGAAAAGGATAGTTGAAATCGTAAACCAATTAAATATTTAGCTCGAGTTTTTGTAGTAAAATTCATATCTTGTCTCTCTTTCTCTCCACTATTAATAGGTTTAATTACTATAACACAAAAATCAATGTACATTGTCAATAATTTTTTGTGCTTACACTAAAATCAATGCACACTATTAATCCAATGACTTTGCATCGAAAGAAAGAAATAAAATAAGATTAGAAAACAACATCTACACTAAAAACAATGCATCTAATGCAAGTAATCAAATAGGATTAGAAATCAACATCTACACTAAAATCAATGCATCGAGTCAATGCATCTAGTGCAAGTAAGCAAATAGGATTAGAAAACCAACATCTACACTGAAATCAATGCATCTAGTGCAAGTAATGAAAAAGGATTATAAATCACCATCTATACTGAAATCAATGCATTTAGTGCAAGCAAGAAAATAGGATTAGAAATCATGTGTATTGAAATCAATGCATCCAGTGTAAGCAATCAAATATAATTAGAAATCAACATCTATACTGAAATTAATGCATCTAGTGCAAGCAATCAAATAGGATTAGAAATCACCATCTACATTGAAATCAATGCATATAGTGCAATAAAATAGGATTAGAAATAATCTACACTGAAATCAATGCATCTAGTGCAAGTAATCAAATATCATTATAAATAAACATCTACACTAAAATGAATGCATCTAGTGCAAGCAATCAAATAGGATTAGAAATCACCATCTACTTTGAAATCAATGCATCTAGTGAAAGAAATCTTCTTCACTCTTCTTCCCCCCTCGCCTCCCTCTATATGTGTGTTTTTGTGTGTGTGTCCCTCCATTTCTCTTTCTTTGTCTCTTTATCTCAACCCCCAAAACACACATGCTCTCTCTCTCTCTCTCTCTCTCTACCCTCAAATCCTCTCTCTTCCCCATCACCTTATCTCTCTCTCCTACTATGTTATTATATTCCTCCATTTCTTCTTCTCTCTCCTTCTCTCCCCCCTTGTATCCATCACTCCTTCTATGTCTCTTGATCTCACCCCTAAACATACACACTCTCTATCCGTCTCTCCCTTGTCACTCCCTCTCTCTCTCTCTACTTCCCGCTCTGTATGTATTTCTTCTTCCCTCCATCTCTCCCCCTCCAACTCCATCTCTCTATCCCTCCCTCTCTCCTCCTCCTCTCATCCTTTTTCTCCTACCTCCCTCTCTGTTCCCCTTTCTTTATATCTCTCTTTCTCTCTCTCTACTCTCCAATCCTCTCTCTTTCTCCCTCCCTCTCCCCCTCTCTCTCTCCCACCTCCATTTTTATGTCTGCCTCTCCCTCTCTTACCCTTCTCTATCTATCTCACTCCTCTTGCTCTCTCTCTCTCTCTCCATTCCTCCTCTACCCTCTCCTTCAGTTTATCTCCATCTCTCCCTTGTCACTTCCCCTATTTCTCCACCTCTACCATATGTCTTTGTTCTTCCCTCCCATATATATCTAGAGTTAATATATATATCATAATATATTAATATATATTATAGTATAACAAAGTTGATATTGTATTAAGGGTGAAATCCCAAAGTTGGGAAACACTTTTTGGTGGATGGCTAGAATTTGGGTGAATTTTTTAATTTCTCGTTCGAGAAAATAGTCAACTCAATTTATCGACCGAAAGTTTTTAGAACTCTCTTCCGAGAGATTTTTAATGTTTCGCCCGAGAGTTTGATTGGGCTTGACCAGAGTTAAAATACTCTCGAACGAGAGTTAAGTATTTTCTCGTCCGATAGTTTTATTGACATAAAATCTTGGGTAAAATCTCGGACAAGAGTTGTAAAAATCTCGGCCTAGAGTTTTTTTTAACTCTCTCCTGAGAGTTTTATTCTGATAAAAAAACCCCAAAATCCTGTTTGCCCCGACATTCTGCAAACCTGTACACTGGAGCACTGTTGTTTTCGAGCCACCGTGAGCACCAACGACAAATTGGATAGACTCTAGCCAGGTAAGTCTCGAAAACGATTTTTTTTTAAGGTAAATTTTATTCTGTGGGCTACGTTCTCAATCACATAATACAAAAAACGAACCAACCAGATCTATAAGTGCTCTTTTCTATGTATTACATTGTTCATTGAAAGAAACATTAAAATATATGAGCATTTTGAGTTTCTTCTCGAATGTATTGTGCCATTTAATAAATTGTTTGAAATTATGAAACCTATAGACAAATTTACAAGGCCTTCCACCTCTGGAGGTATGTGCCCGCAGAGCCTGTTATATCACTCATTTAAATATTCAGCTCACACCTTGCCTTACAGTCACTCATTTAAATCTTCAGCTTACACCTTGCCTTACAGTCAAGGTTCTAGGACAGAGTAACACACTCATTTAAATCTTTGGTTGGAATTAATGAGAAAGGAAAAAAAATGAAATCGTGATGGTTATTCACCAGGTTAAGTGAATAACAGGCTGCCATACTAGGGGAGGTGCTTATGTGTGAAGTTTCAGGTTGGTAAGAACCATTATCTTTTCTTGTACGCCTCTTGCATGGAGGATTTGGTTCACAACTGCAAATTTTCTGAGGTTAGAGATGTTGAGCATGGACTTCATGGAGGATATCAGGCTTCCATACTAGGGGAGGTGCTTCTGTGTGAAGTTTTAGGTTGGTAAGAACCATTTTCTTATCCTGTACGCCTCTTGCACGGAGGATTTGGTTCACTTGGAGTGGTTAGGTTTCGTATTTTGTAAAATTTTGTAGCATCTATGGGGTTCAGATATATCTAGGTGAGTTTCGACCGTGGATACAGAGATTGGGTATGTCTCTACTGAAAGTGTTGGTGTGGAGCCTGATTATCTTGTTTACTTTGTATCACATAATTGGACCCCTGTACCTTGCCGCCCGTAAATTAATCGCTACCGTGGGGGGTCCAGGGGGGGGCGGCAGCGACTTTATGGAGCCCCCCCCTAGCAGGGGGTTTTTGGGGCAGCGCCCCCGAAGCTAAAAATAGATGTAAAATTTCCTTGTAAAAGTATAGTAATTTCTAGTCAATCTGGGCCATTCATTAGGCAAATGATCTAATGGTAGAAGTTATGTTTAGTTTATGGTTTTTTTCCCTAGAAGGCAACCCCTCGCTTTTATGAGGGTATTGTATTGCGGCTGTGTAATATATGTGTATTCTCGGAGCGAGAAACAGAGAGGGAGACTGTGAGAGAGAACAGAGGATATTACAGTGGATCTGCTGTAGGTTGTGTCTCTTCATTTTGCTGGATAATAGAAAGGAAGGACTGGCTGTTCGGGGTGGACGTAGCCCAAACTGGGTGAACCACATATATCTGTGTCTCTCTGGTTTTATGTGTTTTGTGTGCTTGTATTTTCCGCATATTTTATGTATTGCATTGCTCTATAATATATAATTTTCTAACAACTGGTATCAGAGCCGAAGGTATATTTGGCTGATAAACTCGCAGGAAAGAAGGGTTCCTGGTTTGAGTGGGAGCAATGGCTGAAGATGGTAAGTTTAGGGTCGAGAAATTTAATGGCCAAAACTTCCCACTGTGGAAGATGCAGATGGAAGATTATCTATACCAAAAAGATCTGTACCTACCATTGAGCGGAAAAACAAAGAAGCTGGCAGCCATGATAGACGCGGAATGGAACATTCTTGATAGAAAGGCACTCGAAACAATACGGTTGTGCCTTGTGGCGTTAGTCGCCTTCAATATATATAAGGAAACAACAACAGAGGGTTTGATGCAGACGTTGGCGAAACTACATGAAAAACCCTCGGCCTCAAACAAGGTATTTCTTATGAAACGACTATTTAATATGAAGATGTCGGAAGGTGGATCTGTTGCAGACCATTTAAATGATTTTAATACAATTACCAGTCAGTTAAGTTCTGTAGGGGTAAAATTTGATGATGAAGTTAGAGCTTTGTTATTTTTGTGCTCATTGCCAGAGAGTTGGAATGGTTTAGTAATGGCCATTAGTAACTCTATCTCTGGATCTAGTACTTTAAAGTTTGATGATGTTGTCGGTGCTATCCTTAGTGAGGAAATGCGACGAAAAATCTCCGGTGAGACATAGGGTAATGCTTTGAGTGCAGAGTCTAGGGGAAGAAGAATGGAAAGAGGAAAGAGCTCGGGATATCGCAGTAAATCAAGGAAAGACAGATCCAAGTCCAGATCGGGGATAGTTAGAGCTCTGTTATTCTTGTGCTCATTGCCAGAGAGTTGGAATGGTTTAGTAATGGCCATTAGTAACTCTGTCTCTGGATCTAGTACTTTAAAGTTTGATGATGTTGTCGGTGCTATCCTTAGCGAGGAAATGCGATGGAAAATCTCCGGTGAGACATAGGGTAATGCTTTGAGTGCAAAGTCTAGGGGAAGAAGAATGGAAAGAGGAAAGAGCTCGGGATATCGCAGTAAATCAAGGAAAGGCAGATCCAAGTCCAGATCGGGGAAAGTGTGATGGAAATGCGGAAAGAAAGGACACCTAAAGAAAGACTGTAGATCTCAGAAGGGAAAAGAAGGAGACATACAACAAGAAAACAATCACGAAGAAAATGTGACATGTGATGTATTACAAGATGCTTTGATTATTTCTTTCAAAAATGTTACTGATTCTTGGGTTGTAGATTTAGGGGCTTCATTCCATGCCACACCTGATAATAAATATTTTCATGACTATGTTCAAGGAGATTTTGGATAAGTTCGTTTGGGTGATGATAAACCCTGTAAAATTGTTGGAATGGGTAAGGTTCTTGTAAAACAGCAGAATGGAAACCAATGGCTATTAAAGGAGGTAAGGCATGTTCCAGATCTAAAGAAAAATCTAATTTCAATAGGGCAGTTAGGTGGTGAAGGTTGTGTTACAACTTTCACAGATAAAGCTTGGAAGGTCACCAAAGGAGCCTTGGTAATAGAAAAAGGTGAAAAGGTTGGTACATTGTATTTATGCAATGGTATTTCTAACTCTGTTAATGCTTTAACTTCCAAAGGAGCAGATGCAGCATTATGGCATCATAGGCTTAGACACATGAGTGAGAAGGGGATGAATATTCTTCACTCAAGAAATTTGTTGCTAGGTTTGAAGAATGTTGATTTGGATTTCTGTGAGAATTGCATTTATGGAAAACAGAAGAGAGTTAGATTTCTATGAGTTGGGAAAGAAAAGAAGAGAGAAAAATTAGAGCTTGTGCATACAGATGTATGGGGACCTACTCAGGTATCATCTCTCGGTGGCTCTCGTTATTATATTACTTTTATTGATGATGCAACTAGAAAAACCTAGATTTATTGTATTCAGAATAAATATGATGTATTTGATACCTTCAAGAAATGGAAAGGTTTGGTTGAGATTGAGACAGGAAAGAAGTTGAAGTGTCTCAGATCAGACAATGGAGGTGAATATTGTAGCAAAGAGTTTGATAGGTACTGTTCAGAGCATGGAATTCGTAGAGAGAAGACAGTTCCAAGAACACCACAAGAAAATGGTGTGTCAGAAAGGATGAACAGAACAATCATGGAACGTGCAAGGTGCATGAGATTGCATGCAGGATTGCCTTTACAATTTTGGGCAGATGCTGTAGATACTGCTGTTTATCTAATAAACAGAGGGCCTTCAAGTTCCTTGGATGGTGGTATTCCAGAGGAAGCATGGAGAGGTAAAAAGGTAAACTACTCTTTTTTAAAGCCTTTTGGTTGTGAGGCCTTTGTCCATATTAATAAAGAAAATAGAACAAAGCTTGAGGCAAAATAAAAGAAATGTACCTTTATTGGATATGGTGCTAATGATTTTGGTTATCGCTTATATGATTATGAAAATCACAAAATCATTAGGAGCGGAGATGTAATATTCAATGAAAAGGTCTTGTATAAGAATCAGTTGCAGGAAAAGAAACAGGAAAAAGAAAGCAAGGAATACACAGTTCTTGATGAGATAGCTAAAAAAGTAAAGGTGCCCGAAAATAATAATAATCAACAACACAGCAGCAGCAACCACCACAACAGCAACAGGCACCTCAAACACCTAAAAGTGGTGTTAGAAGATCTACCAGGATAAGTAGACCCCCTGAACGATACTCTCCTTCATTATATTATTTATTGCTGACTGATTCTGGTGAACCTAAATTTTATGAAGAAGCAATGCAGGTTGAAAGCAGGAAGAAGTGGGAGCTAGCCATGGAAGAAGAAATGGACTCCTTAATGCATAACCAGACTTGGGACTTAGTCAGGTTTCCTGCAGGTAAAACTACATTGCAGAATAAATGGGTTTACAGGCTGAAAGAAGAAGATGGAGGAAAACATAGGTACAAAGCTAGACTTGTGGTGAAGGGGTTTGCACAGAAGAAAGGTATTGATTTTGATGAAATATTTTCTCCTGTTGTTAAGATGACTTCAATCAGAACTATCTTAAGTCTTGTAGCAGCGGAAGATTTACATCTTAAACAGTTAGATGTAAAGACAACATTTCTCCATGGAGATTTGGAGGAAGAGATATACATGCAGCAACCAGAAGGATATGAGGTCAAAGGGAAAGAAAAATTGGTGTGCAGGTTAAAGAAGAGCTTGTATAGCTTAAAACAGGCTCCAAGGCAGTGGTATCTAAAATTTGACAAGTTTATGTCTGAACAAGGTTATACTAGATGTCACTCTGATCATTGTGTTTATCTAAAAAGGCAAAATGATGGCAACTATATTATATTGTTATTGTATGCAGATGACATGCTTGTTGCAGGGTCTAACATGCAGGAAATAAATATGCTCAAAATAAAATTGGCAAATTCATTTGCAATGAAGGATTTGGGCGCTGCAAAACAAATCCTTGGTATGAGGATAGCTAGAGACAGGAAAAATCGCAAATTAACACTGTCTCAGAATGAGTACATAGAAAAGGTGTTGAAAATATTTAATATGCAGAATGACAAACCAGTTAGTACACCTTTTGCTAGCCATTTAAAACTTAGTAAGGAGATGTGCCCCAAGACCCACGAAGAAATGGAATATATGTCTAAAGTTCCATATGCATCAGCAGTTGGAAGCTTAATGTATGCAATGGTCTGCACAAGGCTTAATATTGCACATGCAGTGGGAGTTGTAAGCAGGTACATGAACAATCCAGGAAAATAACATTGGATGGCAGTAAAATGGATTCTCAGATATTTTAGAGGTACCACAAATCAAGCATTATGCTTTGGTGGTTCAAACATTACTCTACAGGGATATGTTGATGCATATATGGTAGGTGACAGAGATAACATTAGGAGCACGACAGGATATGTATTTACTGTAGGTGGAACAACCATCAGTTGGGTTTCAAAAATCCAAAGTATTGTTGCACTTTCAACAACAGAAGCAGAGTATGCTGTTGCTACAGAGGCTAGTAAAGAAATGATTTGGTTACAAAGGTTTATGGATGAATTGGGTAAGAAGCATGATATGGGCACGCTATACAGTGATAGCCAAAGTGCCATTCATCTTGAAAAGATCTTAGCATTTCATTCCAGGACTAAACACATACATCTTAAGTACCATTTCATACGGTCAGTATTGGAAGATGGAGAGTTGAAGCTTGAAAAGATACACACTAGCCATAATCCTACAGATATGCTAACAAAAGTTGTAACCAGGGAGAAACTGAGAATGTGCTCAGTTTCAATTGGTCTTCAAGGATGACGATGAATATGAGAAACAACTAGGTCCAAAGAGGAGTCATTGTCCAGAAAATGAAGCAACGGTGGAGTTGCTACAATCAGTCTCCAAGTGGGAGATTATTGGGTGTGGAGCCTGATTATCTTGTTTACTTTGTATCATAGAATTGGACCACTATACCTTAAATGGGGTGGCAATGCCGCCCATAAATTAATCGTTGCCGTGGGGGGTCCGGGGGGGGCAACAACGACTTTATGGGGCCCCCCCCTGGCGGGGGGTTTCAGGGGCAGTGCCCCCGAAGCTAAAAACAGATGTAAAATTGCCTTGTAAAAGTATAGCAATTTCTAGTCAATCTGGGCCGTTCATTAGGCAAATGATCTGATGGTAGAAGTTATGTTTAGTTTTGGGTTTTTTTCCCTAGAAGGCAACCCCTCACTTTTATGAGGGTATTGTATTGCGGCTGTGTAATGTATGTGTATTCTCGGAGTGAGAAACAGAGAGGGAGACTGTGAGAGAGAATAGAGGATATTACAACGGATCTGCTGTAGGTTGTGTCTCTTCATTTTGTTGGATAATAGAAAGGAAGGACTGGCTGTTCGGGGTGGATGTAGCCCAAACTGGGTGAACCACGTATATCTGTGTCTCTCTGGTTTTATGTGTTTTGTATGCTTGTATTTTCCGCATATTTTATGTATTGCATTGCTCTGTAATATATAATTTTCTAACAGGAAGTAAGCTAGAATATACGACGATGGGAGGGATATTGTGAATGCCAGCTTGTCTTGTTTTACATTCTTTGTTCTAATTTCCCGACATCCTGCTGGGGTGGTTGACCACGTGAGATGAAAGTATGGTCATTTGATAAATATGAAATTGACATGAAGGTGTGGGGGGTTTTTGTCTGGAGTATGGTCGTTGGTTTATTGTGGGAGATTGCAGTATGACATCTAAACATTGTATGCTAATTCATATTTTTTTCCTGGTTTTCATTGCTATCTACATTCTGCTTGCAATATTTTCTATGCATTCGAGATATCTGATGAAGGTGATCAATGCAAAACAACGGTAATAGGATTCTTATTGATAAGATTTCAAAGTATGTGGTGAATATTATTTTCACATATCTATCTAAATTACCCATCATTTGGCATAAATGTTTGGATTCATTCATTATCTCTCGGCCTTGAAAATATTTCGTGTTCCAGCTTTACTTTCGGTGGTGGCAATGTGAGGGATTTTGCTGCTGTTGTTGTTGTTAGTTTGGTTAGATTAGAACCTATACTCATCTCTAGTTTTTCCGGTTATACTACCTACCCGCTTCATCTATTCCGGCGAATTGGCTATTTCCGGTGCCTGGTTTCTACTTCAATTTTCTCGCTTCGATTACTCTTAACTGCTTTGTTGGTACACATGCCAAGTATCTGATATAGATCTATTGGGAGGTGTGGAAGTGGGTTGTGTCTTGTACTAGGACGTCATTGATATTAAATTCCTAGGAACAAGTATGCGTGGATTTTAATGATCTTGGGCTTTGTACTGATTGGGTTGGTGTATCCTCTTTATGGATAATTAATCATATCTTGCTTTATCCTCAAAAGTATCCATTTTTGGTATTAGGATATAAGGTCTCCTGGCTATATTTCGTACGTCTGCTGCTGTCCTAGATATCCTTGAGATCGAGTGGGGTGAATCATATTTATGGAACATATGATCTGAGATTAAATTCCTGATATAGCCATAGCTGGCGTGCCTTGGGTGTTAGTGTCTTAATTTGTATGGGTGGGAAGTACGTCACATGTCTTCTCGTTTCCAGTAGGATAATCAAAGGGAGGGGGTCGGAACTCTCTATTCCTTATTTAATATCCATATTTTGAGGCGGTGTATTATTTTTATTAAATCTTGTGGGATTCAGGCCCATTATTTGTCTCTGATGATGAAGGATGCATACGATATTATTTTTTCCGATACATCTGCACATGGGGCGTTCATCGCTGCCATGATGGTTGCTGAAAAGGAACTCATGGAGGCTAATGAGTTTGCATGGATGGATGACATGGATAGCCTCTTAATTGCACAGACCTATGCTCAAGCACAAAACTCAACTCTGTAGAAGCCGGTGAAGCACTGTGGTATTCTTCTGGAAGAGACTCATTCAAGGAATACTTAGGGACATTTAAGGTGACATTTTTAAGAAAATGGACTATCTAGGGATTGATTCTCCTAAATGAGACTCCCCAAGTTGGAATTTTGCATCTGAACCTTTAATTATTTTCTTCCTCCTCGATCCCATAATTGGTTCTATTGTTGTCCATTATTCATTCTATGCCATTGTTCCATTGATGCCAATAGTATTCTAGGCTCCCAGACTTTATGCTATAGTGCCCCACCAGCATTGATGATATAAAATTGCGTAGTCAACTGAATATTGTCACTTCCTTCCCTCTTCACTCTATTATGACTCTTTTAGGAACTATTCTCATCCGCATCCATCTCATCAATCTCATTATCTGAAATTTTCTTTGACTGAAACTTGTGGGTGTTACCTTCTTCCAATTCCCATTTGGCATGTTGACTATGCACCATTTGGTTTACCAACCTCTCCTACAAGGATTTCAATTCCATCAACAACTTTATGTTTTCATCACAATTAAGAGAAATTTATCTAAGTGTTTCTCTTCATCTTCTCCATCCTCCTCATGACCATCTTCCGAAACCAAATCTTTCCCATTAATTTCAGCATCGAGTTCCTTACAGTTGGTTAAGAGATTACTTGTATGCTTATCCCCATTGTTGTCCATTGTAGTCTCTCTCAACACAAGTACCTGCTTCATATCTCTTGATTTAAAATGAAGTTAAAATTCATTCTCATGAGAGATACTTGTTTCATACTTCTTTTTCTCCCCTTCTGTTGACAACACTGGTTGTCCTTTTCCATAATCCCAACAATCCTTATATCATGTGATGAATCAATGAGATAATTGTATGTTTTTAGCATCTAATACTCCTATTTTTCCTTGATTATTGGATTTCATTCATTCTTGCTTCCTTTTGTAACAACCATTAGTACTTGTTGTTTTCCATGTCTTGAATAGATGCCCCCCTCATCTTTATTCTCTTTTATAATGCCCTGAACTATACTATTGAATTGTGTAGCCTATATTAACATGGTATAATATTTAATATCATGAAAAACACTAAAGTACATGGCAAGAAATAAATAGGAAAATAATTATTTCATTGAGTTGAAATGTTTGTCCTCTCGATACTCATGTCAAGAAGCCATTTTGAAAACTACAGAGGTCAATAATTGGTAAGTCAAAGAGTTTCTCTTTGACTCAGTTAAATATAGTGAGGCTCATAGGTACAACACAAAATAACCAATTTTGGATTCATTTGGACAAGATGACCAAAAAATAATAGTATAAATCAAATTCCTATTTCCAGGGTTGAAATATCTAAAGGATAAGCCTCTATGATTAGAAATGGAGGATGTTGTTATTGAGTGTTTATAATTGAAAGTGGTCTAAGAACCAAAAACCATTTCTATGAAAGATGAGGCATGTAAAGTTAAAGTTTGAAATTATTACCTTCTCAATTTAAAAATGGAACAATATGAAATTGGATCAATCAAGGACCGTGAGCCCATTAAAATTCATTCCCCCAAGGAGGAATTATCTTTACTGAAATATCAAACAAGGCTTGTGTGATCACAGTGAAAATTTTGAATGCATCATGGAAATGTCTTGGAGGCATACAAGGGGAATCAAGGTTAATTAGGTAGTAATAAACCCTATAAAAAGTGGTATGGTAGAGTCTGGTACTCATACTCATGAGAAAAACTATAGTTCACACCTATTACTACCTAAAGGAAAACCTTGAAGGAAAAAATAAACCCAAGAGTTTCATGACATATGTTGGTATGGATCACAAAGGATATGAAATAACCCGTACCAACATTTTCTTATTTAAAAACAATGTCACAAGAAGGTGAACATCAGAATAAATATAGGACTAATATGCATGTATATGGGAAATCACATGTTTGAAATAGAAGTTCAAGAACTAATAGTGGCTCAACATACTTGCAGAGAAACACACACATAGTTTATTTGTATCATGCCCATTGGTAGATTGAAAACCTTATTTTATGGCATGCATGTAAAATGTGTTCAAGTGTATTCATCAATTTGGCCTCAAATTAATGCCTAAACCATTGGTCGTAGTCAAGAAATGTAGCCTTCAGTGCTTCATCGTGGAATATAACTATATCCATTTCTGCTCATAATGATCCTGCACAGATAACATAAAATGACAATATTGTGGTGCATAAAGGGATTATATAGGGGTCCATAGTAGTATCTCTCTTTCAGTCTATTTTTTATGTTTCTAATATTATCCTTTGGTTACAAATATGTATGATCAATGTAATTTTTTTGCAAGAAGAAGAGAGGGAGCGAGAATATTAACCTATGTGGAGGAGAATGGGATCAAGTTGAAAGCATCAAGCTCTGATTTCCAACTGACCAAAAAAATTCCTTGCAATGCATCTCTTCCAAGATAATAATCTTGTGGGGCATCAATGTTAGCTAAGGGTTTATCACGAAGGTTGTGCAACTAGGGTTTTCACAAGCCAGGACATTATCTTCATACAAGCTTCTAGGAAAATTTAGAAATACCAAAGGCACAACATCACAAGTTGGTTGTATGATCACTTTAATGAAAATAAGGCACAAAGACAATTTCCACACATTCTGCAAGGGTTGAGATCAATTGTCATATAATGACTCCATATAGATTCCCAAGGAATTATGTCTACCAAGTTGGGGAATG
The DNA here is from genome assembly GCA_034641835.2 of Pinus albicaulis. NCBI lineage: Eukaryota > Viridiplantae > Streptophyta > Pinopsida > Pinales > Pinaceae > Pinus > Pinus albicaulis. The sequence goes on along the minus strand of CM076579.1, from coordinate 1,471,528,976 downwards.
TCGATATTGGTCTTAAAACTCGTCTACTTGATGAAAAATGTAGTAGCAGGAAAATGTACATTCAATACAACAAATGAACATAAAAAATCTATTCATCATCTCATGAAATCCTCCATAATTTTGCAACAACATTGGAACAAATCATTTAGGATTCAAAATAATCATCTCTACTTTCCTCATAATTTCTCTTCTCTCATAGTGTAAACACTTTTTATAATAATCTTAATAGAAATGTTAAGATTTATTATACATGTGAGAGTATTTAGAAATCAGAGTCAAGTTATACAATTGGAGGAATGATTGACCCACCTTAGTTAGTGCTATGAGATATTAAGCCATGTACTATTGTCGAGCCCTTGTATGTCAAGGAGCTATGGTACATGTTATCTATTGGTTGATGACATGACTCTTGATTGATAATTTGTTTTCTAATTTGTTTACGAGGGGAAGAAATTTGATTTGATACTATAGCAACAATGGCATCAGGCGAGCCCTCCAGAGACCCCTCCATGAGAGGAGGATTATCAGGCACATTGGTTGTTTAGTTATGTCATGTTTTCAAGTAGGTTATATTTATTGTTTGTTGAGAAATATTGATTAATGTGAAATTTTTTTGTCCTGCACAGGTGGACGCGCTCATATGACTCGTGCGCCCCCAAATTGAACAAGAGAAGTCCCATAGACTTGTTCCCATTCGTCCCCAATTTCATAGAGCCCATTCTGAGGGGTATATTATACACAGTATAGGTACACATTAGATCAATTGCTAGTTAAAATGTTCAAATTTACGTTATATTCAATGTTGAACAGGTGATTTTTTTTTTTCAAATGACACGTGTTTAATGTGAAAACATTATGCTCCATAGGTGAAAATGTAGGATTTGGGGTTGGCCCTATTGCTGGTGAGGGACAAAGGAGAATAATGTCTCAGCCTGTGGCATCCATCCCACACTTGGATAGTTCTTGTTCAAGTAAAATCTAAAATAAAATTTATTTTTTGATGTATGTTTAATGTGAAACTTATTGTGTGTCTCATGTACTTGTGTTATAAAACAATTTAATGTTTTGTACAGTGGCTAGTAGAGACCTTCATTCCTCGGAAGGGAACAATCCTTCTATGAGCGAAGAGGATGAGATCGTTTTTCGACGAGGTATTTGCAAATGAACAGACAAGTTTTTTAAATACAAATTTTTCTTACAAATTATTTAATTTTTAATATGTGTAATAATTTAACATGTTACAGGTGGTGTTCGTTGCCCTCCTAGGGGGAGAGGTCGTAGGGTTCATGAGTTTTCTTGAAATCCGAGCTATGATCCCCTTTACCCCCATCACGGTGATATTCCTGAGCAGATGCCTTGGGAAGATACCATATCCTTACTTACTGTTGATGGGATGAGGGAGCATTCCACGAGATTGCCCAATGAATTGCAAAGTTTCAATCTCTCTACCCCTAGTCGAGATTGTCTCCAAATTGTTTTGCACAATTTGGAGAGTTTGATAGAGACTTATCTTGGGGTTGGACCACCAACCCAAGTTTTTTTTGACATGATGCGTAGGAGGAGAGTGTTAGTGATTGTATTCACTTCGATAATGAAGTTAAAAGTAGGGTCACTAAAGAAATGACCTTGACACTATTTGACTTGCGGCTTGAAGACAAAAAACGTCTGAAGATTGCAAGTTTCAATGATCCCAATATTGCAGCTTATATTTATGAGAAGTTCCTGTATGCATACAGAGAGTTTCCAAATAATTATGAGGTGCTGCAATATTTTGTTAGGATGTTGTATGCTCAATTTCAAGAGCACATGGACCCTAACTATATAGATATGGGGTCCAAATTCTATGGAGCTGGATAAGGTCGTACATATGAACGACCTGATCATATGCGAGATGTTGGGTTTAGGCCTCGAGCACCTTGAGCACCTTGACCACCTAGGGTAGTTACACTTCCAGAGGAGTTATCTCTTATCTCCAGTGCTGCATCATAGATGAGGGAGAAGATACAAGAACATATTGCAGTTGCTCTAGGAGGGGTGGAAGTCAGCTTAGGGACAAACCAACCTTCATCTAGTGCAGGAGTTCGTTCATTTATGAGTATTCCAGATGATGTGTTGAGGGATATAGAGCGATATGAGATTCTGGAGTATGCATCCTCCTGTAGAGACCACTATGAGCGAGCCATTAGACAACAAATGCACACCATGGGTGAGGTATGTAAAAGCATGTTTTGATCTATTTTAAAATACACATTTATAAGATGAGTTAGAGTGCATGTAACATGTTTTTTTGGTGTATATACATTCAGTCTTCAAAAAATTATGCCAATATATTTATTTAACTTATGCAACTTACAACATTCTTAGAACAACATTTCTTTTCCATTAATCCTAATTCTATAGATCATGGACATGATCATGTACAAGTGCCACATTCAATACTATCTATCTATATTTTTGTACGTCAAATTGAAAATGAATTTATGTCACATAATTTTATATGGTATGAGTCTTAACATTATGGAATTTTCAGGTTAACGCTACACATGAAGGGATTCCCGAAGACATGATACCTTCATATGTTCCAGTGGTCTCATAGATATTATCTATCTAGATTTTTATGTTAAATTGCAGGTGACTTTAAGATGAACATAATTTTATATGGTGTGGCTCTTAACATTATTGAATTTTCAGGTATGTGCTACACATCAAGGGTTGCCTCAAGAGATTATTCCTTCTCAGGTTCTAGTCGTGACACAGGTATCGATACTTTTTGTTAAGCATATTTATTATGTTTATTATATTTCTTTTCACAAACTTTTTTATTAACTTTGGTTTCTACTTTTTAGGCTACAGATAATATTGAGATGATGCAAATTGAGCCCCAAGGAGATTGTGTAGGCTTTGGGTCAGAGAGTTTACATTAAACCATGGTAACCTCTTACCATTTCTTCGTTGGTATCATTGCCACATTATAAACATGCTATCTAGTGAATTTATAGATAGTTGAGAGGTTCCTTTATATATCTAGTGAATGCTAAAACTAATATTTAATTTTCAGTAAAAGCTTTGAGCCATAGTCAATTAACTAGGTTACTGACAGTATAGGTGCTTCATTTGGCTTAGAGGAATATGTAAAACTACGTCGTGGCATCTATGATGACCTTATTTGACATTTTGTTTCCTTTTTTGATTACTTTTATTTTTTATTTTTTATTTTTATTTTTTCTATTTTTTGTTTTTGCAGTTGGAGAGTCTTCCTGCTATGGTTGCAGGAGTTTGGTCTGATGAACCTAACCTACAACTTGAAGCAAATACCCAATTCTGAAAGTAGCTTTCAATTGGTATTTACATAAAATATTATGTATTAATTTTCAATGAAATTCCATTTTATTTGTGTCTGTTTTGTCCATCAGGCAGCTCACCATTGGTTTTGTTTGTTTGACAGAGCGTAGTCCTCCTATAGAGGAAGTTATTGATGCAGCTGCTAGCCCAAGGGATTCTCTCAACCACCTATCAAAAATGTTGCTAGGCACTTGGTTAGTTTGCATACCAATCAGTTTACTAGGGGTGTACCAACTATCAACTCAATTGATTGTACGAAGGAGGAGCTGCTAAGTTAAGATATGATAAGTATTAGGAATTTGGCTTCTGTGATCCATAAAATATGTATCAGAGAATTAATGAGCATGTTGCTGACCTTAGACATGGTAGGTCTCGGTCCTCTGCCTTAGCAGAGCATGCGGAAAAAGCAAAACATGATATTTGTATTGAAGATACTGAGGTTATTGCAAGGATAGACCATTTCCACCACCGAAAGTTGAGGGAAGCCTTGGAAATTGAAAAGAGGCTGGTTAACCTTAATGGAGATGATGGATGGAGTGTTAGTAGATGTTGGATTCCTGCTCTTCACTCTTAGTTTATAATTTTATTTTTTATTTTTTATTTTTTTTTAACGACTATTTTCGTTATTTTTATTAATTGTATTTTATTTTCCATTTTTATTTTATTTTATTGTATTTATTGTATTTATTTTGGATTATTTTATTTTATTTTATTTTTGTTAATTTTCATTTTTGATTGTGATTTTTATTTTTATTTTGATTTTGATTTTTCTTTTTATTGTATATATTTATTTATTTATTTTTAATTTAATTTAATTTTATATTTATTTATTTATATTTTATTTTATTTTATTTATTTATTTTTCAAAGGTTCTATGTTAAAAATAATTTTAAATTATTTCAAAAATTATTGATGATTTATAGTAAATTATACTCAAATATAATTAAATATAAAAATGATTTTAAATTATTTTAAAGAATTATTGATTATTAATATTAAATTATATTCATATATAATTAAATAAAAATATTTTTAAATTATTTATATTTTATTGATTATTAATATTAAATTATATTCAAATAGAATATTTGAGAACTAGAAATAAATTTTAATAAAATTTGAAAAAATCTTTTATTCAAGTCAAACTAGCCGTTTTTCCAACGGCTAGATGGAGCTGTGTCTTTCTATTTAAATAGGTTTCTTCATCAGATTTCTCATCTTGTCCTGATGATGAACCACACTGGCTGGTTCGAAATGCATTGACACAAATTTCTTATATGTGATTTTTACTGAAAATTTCTAATACATATGATAAGTAATTTTTCCAACTTATTTCATAATGAATGAGTCTTAAAGTTGAAAGAGTAATTATGTATCGTTACCTCCTACCATAATTACTTTACATCATATTCCCAAATTACAACTCGTCTATCAAAAGCCATTAAACTCATCACTCTGCACTAAAATTGGAAACTACCTCCCAAAAATTGTCAAATTTCCATTTTTCTCTTGTAACAGTGATAATCAAGAGAAAAATAACTACAGGTCCCATGGGATGTTTGCTTATATATAATGAACCCATTGAAGTAGTGATCCTAGGATATTTCGACCACGTTCAAGTTATTCTTCAATAGGAAGGATGGATGGAATTTGTGCATAGGTTAAATGATTATGATGGTGATATAACACTGGAGTTTTCCTTCATTTAGGGACAGTTTTTTTTTAGTTGTTGGAGTTGTTGTATAAGTGAGAGGAGACTCCAACTAAAGTAACTAAGCTTCCTCACGAAGTGGAGCAGTGGTACTAAAAAAAAAAAAATCCAAGCTTGAAATTTTGCAACAAATCCTAGAGCTAGGAATGAGTTTGGTAACATCACTTGTTGGAGATGTTATGGGATTGTGTACTTTTAGCACATTTTTTTCCTTGAACATCTCAAACACTGTCACACTGTCAATATGTCTTAATTCCTACTCAATTCCCTACAAAATAAGGAAGCCCATGCACAAAAAGCAAACATACCAAGATATTTCATCTCTCACCATGGCCTTATAAGGTTACTCATGGTACAAGCTCTAAACAAAGAAAGAAAATCCTGGGAAGAAGTCATTGCAACTCCAATGGTTGCAACTTCACTGAATGAGCCCAATGTTGTGTGACTCCACCCATTGCAATTGCGAAGGAGGAAGAATATATTATCATGAATCCATTGGCTACAAAGTACCTACTAATTCATATTAAGGAAGAAGAGACAAATTCTATTACACCATAGAAGGAAAGTGATATTAAAGTTGAGATAATTAGTAGAAAACCAACCACCGAGAGAATGAGAAGGCATCAAAATAGGCCCCCCTATGTTCCAAGAAAGAAGAGGACATGATACATTCCTACCACCACCCAAACCCTTGCTACTCCAAAAAAACAAGTAAGGGGAGAAGAAAACCTAGAACACCAGGAAGACACTACCCCTACTGAAACATAAGAACTAGTAGAGTCAGTGACCTAGGGTTGGAAGAATTTGGTCTGGTGGCCTTGCTACTCCATAATAACCAGTAAGGAGTGCTCTCATGGAAGATTTTTCCACTTTGATAGATGATAATTACATTATGAGGCCATGGATATAGTTTCTTCTAATCTCAAGGACATGATGGTTTCTATTCCCGCAAACACAATTGATGCTACTCTCAAGGACACAATTGTTGCCACTCCTGTAGGCACACTGATTGGAACTTTTATCATTGACCATGAAGAATAAAGCGCTACTTCTCCCATGGGTGCACCTACAACCACTCTTGTAGAGGCAATTTTATAAGAAGTGATTGTTTCCATTCCTACAAAGCATAAAAAGGTAAGGTGATTGCCCTCTTTACCTTTGTATACCTCACTGATTAGTCAAAATAAGTTACTTAGAATAAAGGACTAGGAATTGCAATTCAAGACTGATGGAATGAGGAAAAAATTGTATGAATGGAAATCCTTTGATGGTTTGGAATGTATCTTCTTGGATGAAAACGACTAGAGAGGGATATAAAAGGAGGGAGGACAGAAAGCAATGGGAATAGTGGAAAATTTTCCTATCCGAACTTTGTGAAAACTATAAATTTTTCCACAGGAAGAACAAAATACAGTCAACATTCATAAAAGGCTTGAATTCAATTCACATTCACATTGTTTTGTACCCCTTTCTATCTTAGTAATTATTTGGAGGATTTTGCACATTTGGATGATTAGGTCTAGGAGCTTGGGCATTTCGTTTTTGAGGTTCTCTTTGGGTGTTCACAGTGGGTTTACAGTTTTCTAATTATTAGGAGTATGGTTCTATCTAGCTAGGGTTTGGATGTAGTATGAAAATGTAAATTTAGTCAAATCCAAGACATGCATTTTTGCTATTTGATAGGCAAGAACATGGCCTGATCTAAGGTTTGTGGCTTAGCTCTCATCACTTAAAGCATAAGATCTTCTTCAACCCTCAGTTAAAGCTTCTATCTAAGTGGCCTTAGTGACATTATCCTTAATCCTAGATTAGAGTTCCTACCATCTATTCTATTGTGCCAATCTTGGAATCATAACTCCCCTCTTTTATATTCATCAACTAGGTAATGTCGTTCCATTTTGTTGTAGTTAAAGTATTTGAAAAATTGGATTGGTGGATGAGGTTTCTAAATTACTAGTAAGTGGAGTTAGGATTTATGTTATTAAACCCATTATGGGCATTAGTGGAGTTTCCATTCTCTCCACTTGGACCTAGTCAAATTGGATTGGAAGGAAAGAACTTAGCCAACACATAATTCATTAGAAATATTTATCAGAACAAAAAACCGATATGCTATTGCATGCCTCTTCCATATGTCAGAATAAACCAGAATCCTATACTTGTCAGCCCAAATACAAAATTACTAATTTAGAAAAAACAAGATCAATTCTGTCGACATACTGACTATCCTCCAAGAGGCATGATCATAATTTCCCGGTATAGTGTTAGGTACACTTGCATAATGAATCGCAATGAGAATATTTCAGTGAAGAAATCAGCTTGAAGGTTTATTCATAATGACAAAGTTGTGATCTCATTAAGGAGTTAATCCTTCATGCCAATACTTAAATACTGTATGCTCAATCTGGGCATAAGTTTTCACTACAAGTTCTTAGTTTCATTTTCCATGGCATGAACAGTGGCAACCAATTCTATTAGCATGCAACCCCCAGGAAGATTTATATTTAGTTCTCGGCTTTGTTTTCCATCCCATATATTAAATTTGACAGTTTTCTCTTTTTGGTCTTGGGTTTATTTTATTTTGTCCGTTGTTTTTTAGCATCCATAGATGTCCATGTATAATCACTCGGAATAACAAAGGGATATTGAACTTCTTCTAGGCAACCTTCTTGTCTCAGAGGCACCGCAGAACCACAACTATATGGACCTTTGATCCACTGAAACCATGAGTTTGAAGATTGCTGTGCAGCATCATATTCTTTTACGTTCATATCTTGTATATTCCCAGGACTCGAAGGTGGGGTAGAAAAATTTTCAGATGGCTACAGTTCTTCAAATTTAGTAAAAGTAACAATCACTCTAACAGTAGGAACAACTGGAATAGCAAACTTGAAAGATGCTTGTTGGCCTCTGTCTTATCTTTCTGATGGAACAAATGATAAAATTCAAGTTGTGATTGAGGCTGGTGTTTGTCGAAGATTGGTTGAGCTTCTACTGTAAGCATAAATACTGAAAAATTGATGAACATTTTTGAGCTTCTACCTATTATTAATGTTGTAGATAGGTGTATTTCATGTAAGGATATTAATGTTATGGTTAAGAATGTGTTATATTAGTTGCAGATTTATGTTCTTAGATAAAGGCTAGAGATTGATTAGAGCTATTCTTTTGCTAAATGCATTTGAAAATTTCAATTCTACATGTTTTGTCTCTACAATAATCCATCTCCATTTGTTCTTATCCTTGCTCTCTGGACTGTGGGAAATATTGTAACTGCAGATGATGTACAGACTCAAGTATATCCAATCTCTATTGGAATTTGAAACTTGAAATATTGCAAGTCAATATATGGTGTACACATCCAAGTGGAGATTTTAGTCTTCTAGAATTTATACAATCACACATAAATTAAATGTTTCAGTGATTTCTTTGGGATAGAGTGAATACTTGTGTTTTATTTTCTATATTATGTTCTCAAGTAATTTTGTAGGGATGTGTGTTGCCTCAGTACATTATCAACAATCAGGCACTGCCCGCCCTCTTGGCACTGTTGACCCATAATCATAAGAAAAGTATCAAGAAGGAAGCATGCTGGACCATCTCAAACATAACTGCAGGAAACAAAGATCAAATACAGGTTCCTTAGCTATACTGCTTTATAGATTAAGAATGACACTTCATTAAATGTTTTATTCCTTGTAAAATTCTGTTTAAGTTCATATATCGTGAGTTTGGATTCTTTTACAGGTTGTGATTGACGCAAACATTATTCCTCCTCTTGTACAATTGCTGCAAACTGCCGAGTTTGATATCAAGAAAGAAGCAACATGGGCTATATCTAATGCTACTTCTTCTGGTACACATGATCAAATCAAGTATGTATTTAATGAATATATACGATCAACACAAGAATATTGCTAAAATGGGTTGTCTAGTAATGAATAAAGGGGTCAACTTACAAGATGTAATGCAATGAGATGTGTTTGCTGATAATAGTTAGTGTGATGTAAAAATGTTCCAGAATTTGTGTCAGTTGATACAATGAGAAAAACTACCTATTCCTGATTTTGGTTGCATATATCTTATGAATAAAGGATGCATTAAGCCTCTATGTGATCTTCTAGTCTGTCCATACCCAAGAATTGTAACTGTTTGTCTTGAAGGGATAGATAATATTTTGAAAGTTGGGGAAGCAGAGAAGGTTCTGGGCAACACTGGAGGTGTAAATATCTATGCATAGTATATTGATGATGCTGAAGGACTTGAGAATATTGAGAACCTGCAAAGTCATGACAATAATGAAATTTATGAGAAGGCAGTAAAGATTCTTGAAACTTATTGGCTGGAAGATGATGAAGATGACCAAAAAGTCAAATTTTACCTCTCATATTTAACATTTTAAGCGACCTATGATATGCCACCGATGGAGGGAACACTTTATTTTCCTACAGTCAAAGAGATTTACATAGTCAAGTATTCTTGCGTGCATTGTGTATACTCTATGTCCACATGCTATCAATTATATTTTAGGTTCAACATGAGTACTTTATTTGACCTTGCCATCAAACTTACAATTATTTACTATTTTTTGTGGAAGCTCAGATGGAATATATTTTCTCGAGTTGAAAGAAATTTCAAAATATGAGTCTTATGTTTGTCATCAAGAGAATAATTCCAAGTGTTATTCTATCATTAATGAAATTTAATTTTGTAACATTTCTCCACCAAGCTATATATATTCTAATAAATTATCTAATATTTCATAAGAGGCAAGTGATCTGTTCTAGAAAATATTGGTTTAAATGTTTTGTTGCTTATCAATATCCTTAGTTGTTGATAGTTTTCTTTAAATTTAATATTAAATTTTATTTAACCCTTCTCATTAGGAATATAGAAATGATGAATCAAACACTGTAGCAAACAAGGTTCTCCAAAGATCATATCCATACCTTTAGATTCAAATGAATCAAGGGTGAAGGGCCATACACATATATGTAAAATAAACATGTGTGTTGGGTTTCTTCTTGTGCTGCACTTAGCACTACTAATGACCTTTGCAACAATGATATACCTTTCATCCACTTAATATAACTTGTAGCAAGGTTTTGTGTCCTTTATTACCTTAGGCTCAATGCATGGAGTTGTTTATTCTATTTCTTGTAGATATGTATTACAGCTTGAGCTTAAATTTTCCAATGCTACCTTCAGTGCGACCTTTGATCAGTAGTCTCTGTGAGTTAGGGTAACTTGTATCATTTATGAGATGAATGTATCACCTTCTCGTTGTGTGTTTGATCAGTCTATCCAGTTCATTTTAAATGTCTCATGTTGACCCCTTGAAACATGTTACTTGCACGTTAGTGTATACATTGTTGTGCTTATAGTATTTATTTCTATGGGCATTCAACGCAGCTCTTGAATGAGGTCTCAATAATGATTCTTAATTCCACCCCGTCAACACTTGTTGTTTACTTCACGTTATCACCTTTGCAATGCATTCATGTGTTTGTTCCATAATATAACAGTCTTCAATTCTTTGTCTTTGTTGATACATAGAACTGTGTGCTTTATGACAATATTGTTGCATATAAAGTCTTTGGGAAGTTCACATTTTTGGAATCAGTGTGATTGTGTGACTTGCGATCTGAGGATGGTCACATAGTAACATTGTAGCATAGATCACATCTTCTATTTTCTTCGCTAAGACTCTAAAATTAGAATTTTGAATTCCTAGGAGATATTGTGACTTGTGGGAGATATTGTGATTGGTGGAAGATATTGTGACTTGTGGAGATCGCATAGTCACATTCCAATGAAGGTTGCATTTTCTGGTCACTTGTCTAAGACTCTGAAATGTGATTTTGTGACATGTCATATCACTTCTAGATATAAGCTTATTTAAGTGTAAGTAATTCATTAGTAACCAATTTTGCGAATTTTGTGCGGCTTGATTTACATTTTCCCACCTAAATGCTATTTTTTACAGTGCCCCTACTTCAGATTTGTTTTTCAAGATATAGTGGGAAAAACTACAAAGAAATAACCGATTTTTCTCTCTATAATCTTGTTGGAATAAAAATCTTGAGAGAATTTTATTTTTCAAGGCACTCAAGGGTTATTAACGCAAGTTTATGACATCTTGTTTCACTTCCAAATTTAAAAATTCGAGTGCTTTAGATGACTAGAATAAAGGTAGCTAGAGTAGGATGATTTGTCAGCCTTACACAATTTAAAATTTATGCTAAAATTTGCAAATTTCAGATTGGCATGCTTCAAACATGAGGTGAAAAGGTGGATATGGTGGTTAAAATGTCAATCTGTTGATTGCTGCTAAAATGAAATATATTTTTTCCCAGAAAGTGCAACATAATCCTAGTCTGCATGCCTTTCTTGGGAGGCTAGATGTTCCACCATTGGATGAAGAGTGACGCTATATGTCATCAAAGGTAGAAGGTCATTGGCACTGGAAAGGATGTTGCAGGGAAAAATGATATTCATGAATCTATTCAAACTCTCTTTCCTGAATGAGATTGCTTCACTCTAGTATGCCCATTAAACAATGAGAAAGATCTCCAGCAAGTTGATCATATTTCTATGGAGAAACTGCGGCCAAAATTTCGAGATGGTATGGATGCATTGAAAAATTTTGTTCTTGAAAGAACAAGGCTGAAGCAAGTTGGAGCAATAGTTATGACTAGAACTATACTTGTAGGGCTTACACAATCATTTTTGGATGCTCTTAATGCAGGAGTTGTGCCAAAAATTGCAACTTCTTGGAAAAGTGTGGAGGAAGCTGAGTTTAGGAGAGCTTATCATTTTGCCATTGAAGCATACATGGGGGTCTTAAATCAATCAAAACCACTTGAAGAGGTTTCTTTGCAAGAAACCCATGAGTCATCATTACAAAAGGCTTTAGCTATTTTTAACAGTAGTGCAGTGGGAGATGGTGTTGCAAGATAGAAGTATGAGAATATGGTTCAAAGTTCCTTGAAAAAAATAATTGAGGAGTTTAAGCAAAGTGCATTCAGGGAGGTTGAGATGAAATGCACAAGTATTCTTAAAAATATGGACAAGAAGTTGTGTTATTCTTGCTATGCATCTGATGCAAAACTTGATCAAGTGTTATAGGTTTAGGTGACCTTGTTTCAGAGTATGAATCAATATCTTCAGGTCCTTACGAATGGAATAAAATTGCTAAATTTCTACAACAAAGTTTGGAAGGTCCCATATTTGACCTCATGAAGCGGCTTGCGGATCAAAGTTCATCTAAAGAGGCTACTCTCCAGTTAAAGTACCATTCAGTTAAGGATAAGTTAGCATTTATGGGAAAACAACTAGAGATTAGTCAAAATTATGGGGTGATTATTTCTGATGAATATGCAGCTAGATTGGCTAATATGAAAAGAAAATACAGCTCATTAGAATAAGAATACACTAATGTGTGTGAAGTTTTGGATTCTACAAGGAAGGAAGCTTTTGAATTGAAGAATAAGTATAACCAATCAATAGTCAAGAAATAGATTGAAAAAGAGTAGATTGATGCAAAAATGACCTCGCTAAATACCAGGTGTAGTTTTGTTGAATCAAGATTGAGTGTTTCCCATGAACAAGCTAAATCAGCCAAGGAGGAGGCAATTGAGTGGAGGTGTAAGCATGATCTGGCAGTGAAGGAATCTTAAACATCATGAAAGAAGTTTGAATGAAAGAAGTTTGTTATTTGATCTTGTTAAAATGGTATTAGAGCCAAGTTATTGTTTTGAGTGAAGTTATTGTTTGAGTGGATCTTAATTGTTGGAAAAAATATTGTTTGAGTGGATCACGAGTTTTCTTGATGTCTTGAATAGCGTTTGTAGCCTATGTTGCCATTTGTTGGCGTTGAAGCTGTTGAAGACGTTGGACTAGAACTCGTACTTCGGTACGCGAGGAAGCCGCAATATTTCAATTAATGTGAAACCGCAATACTTCCTAGTAACTTTTGGCCCTGTATTACTCCAGTACTTTCTCCTTCCAGTTTTCTCGTTCAAATTATGGATTCAAGTTCTAGCTCTCGTTCTATGAGTCGATTCGGTTCCAAGCATTTTGATGAATTAGAAACCGAAGAACACTTGCGTTCTGGTTTAGATAGTCTTTGCAAATCTGATTCTCAAGATTTAAATTCTGCTTGCTTAAATATTGAAGAATCCAATCCCCGTGTTGCATGGAAAATTCCTGATGTCAATCCTTCTGATGTTTAAAAAGGTGTTTCCCACTTTCAATTCAAAGCTCTTAGTCAGATAAAAATTAAAGAAAATTCTCTTCGGGCTGAATTAAATCTGAATGCTATGATGACTGTCCCGCTTTTAGAAGCATGACATATTCAAGCTGCTCTTAAATTGGGCTACAAGTATGTCCATCTCGGGATGGTGAGAGTAGGCCTTAATGCTCTCCATAGAAAAGGTCAACCTGCCTTTGTTTTCTCAGCTTTACTTGATAATCGTTAGACATCCTTTACACAAGCCCTCATAGGAGGAATAGAGACCACATTGTCAGACGGTCCTATTCAATATGATGTATATCCCGATTTCTCTGTTGCACTTGATGATCCTCATATCATGAAATGCCTTAGTTTAGGCGTCCAGACTCAAGGATATGAAGGCTTTATGTCCAAAGCAAAATTTTTTTCCATATATTATATCACGTGTGTCCATTTTTATAATACCACCATACCCGCAGTCCTGCACTCTCCTGATAAAGCTTCTGGAACTGTCACCATGATCCAATATGACTCTGCCTGCAACCCTGTTGCTCCTATCTCTGTTTCTAAGAAGGATCTTTCTCCACCGGATGAATGGGTCGCCAACTGGAAAAGATAAACCCGTAAACCTATTGCTGTCGCCCAATCCATTATCACTGAAACAAATGACCATGTTGTCACCAGATTCCCCAGAGTACACTCGGCTGAGCGTGGTGGATCTTCTATCACAACTTTTCCTACTATACAATCTCCTCAATCTCCTCAGCCACAGATAGTAATTGATCCAGGAGTTTATGAGTCTCTTCGGAAACTTTTTATTCAACCATCTGTTAATCCTGTTTTCACTTCTGTATGTAACCATCCTCACTGTTCAAAATTTTTTTGTCAGTTCTCATCAGATCCTCCTAAGCCTCATGGAGAATCCTCTCCAGACCAACATCGGATTAACATGATCAAATTTGTTCCATCATCCGATTCAAATGAACAAAGTTACAAAAAGGTTACATTCTTTAATGTTCATGAAGAACTTCTTGTACAATCAGTATCTCCGACTACCTCCCGTGGTCTTGGTTTTATTGATAAATCTACTATTCCTTCTTATCGAAGAAATCCAATAGATAAAATTCCTAAATCTATTGAGATCCCTGCAGATTCCGAAATCATCGCCTTTCTGAAAATATTTAAAGGAATAGGCCCATATGACCCAGAATATTAGTGGAAAAAAAAAATGTTCAATTGGGACATCTATACTCATGAGAAAGAACATTTGTATATGCAAGAATTGCATCTTCTGGAAAAGAAGGATAGAAAAGAATTCAATTAGCAGAATGATTCTTCCTGGAAAGCTTGGATGCAAGCTCAGAATCAATGGATATCATTATATGAATGGTATTACCCTTCTATGAATCAGATTGAAGATTATTTGATTAAACAATTCAGAAATGAAGCAAAACAAAAGAAAATATCAAAATCAGAGAAATTTATAGAAGCAAAGTTAGAAGGAAATCCTGTCATTATTCCTTCTCCCTTGCAACTTCCAGTATTTTCTCCCAAAATACATTCTATGCTATCCAAACCCAATCTTCCAAAATATTTGATAGCAATCAGAGTAAAAGGAGAAAATTTGATTAGAGATATATGCTTACAATTCAATGTAAATATGATTAGAACTAGTATTCCTAACAAGCATAAGTGGGAACTATTAGATGGATCGATGCTTGAAACAGAAACAGAGTTTCCTCCATGGAAGAATTTTGTGATTAGACAAAAAGATGGTAAAATGTATAAGTTGCTTCCATCCCATCTTGATGATTCTTCTTTGTCTCACAGAGAATCGATTGCAGCCACAAACTGGACAAATCTGGCACTGTCTAGTTTAGAAAATTTTTTAAGAAAATAATTTGTATCAATAGAAGCTGCATGTTCAGAAATGAAATCAATGCTTGGAAGAGTCTTGCAAAAGAAATATTATAATAATGTCTGCTTAAATGAAAGTATTAAAACTTTGACTGAAAATGATCAGACTATTGCCCAAAGTCTAGACAAGCTTTCATTACAAACTGATAAGAAAATTCATGAAGCCGCTGTTGCTCATGGGAAAGAAATTGTTACTTGGTTAATTCTAACCTTGACCTCATCAAGAAACAAGTCTGGCTTGTTTCTTCTGGAGTTGATTCTTTTAAGAAAAAACCTAGCACAAAGGCTTATAAATCCTCCACATTATTCTCAGATCCCAAAGTAGCAGTTCCATACTCAATCACCTCCTCTGTTGAAAGTCTCATCAAAGCACCCAGCTTAATCAGCTTTCCTCCAGCTGACACAACATTTCAGTATTATCCTTTTTCTAATCCTAGTTTCTTTGGAAAAGCACAAAAGGAAACAGACACTCCACGAGTCAGTCTTTCAGATTTCCTATGCGGAAAAGATGCTGAATCCTCAGGCATATCTGATGACGCAGAAACTAGTATTCACAAAATTGATTATGCTCCTGAATTGGAAGATCTTGAAGCATGTGTAAATAATTTTTCTGATCAAGACAAAGAACAGTTTGGTATCATGTCTTCCCAAGGTCTTGATGATACTCATGTAAATTCTACTTCTTCTAGATCTAGATGGAAAACTACTTGGAATCCTGCTCCAGATCGCAGAGATTTAATGAAATCCGAATATCACAAAGACTGGTTCGCTAAATCCACATATTCATGGAACATAGACAATTGTACAGAATCTGAGGTAATGTCTGTGTTACATTCTATGCTAGTTTGCTATAGGACATATTTAGCAGATGAAATTGGTCCTGTAAATGCAACTAGACGGATCATCAGTGGGTTTGAAGGTACTTTAGATGCTTGGTTAAAAGTTGGAACTCTGAAAGAGCCTAACTTACTTCCCTCATGGGAACAGTCAGTGGTTCTAAATTCTGATGGTAGTACCTATATGGATCCATTCACCAGTCTTCCTATAAACAACATGATTGGTCGACTCCTTTATGGCATCACAGTTAATTTCATTGGTTTCCCATAGATTACTAATGAGATTACTGCAATCACTTTTTTGGCTACGAAGTTGCATAATATGCAACATTTTGATGAATATTTCAATGAATTTCTTCATCGTATGCATACTCTGTCTCCAAACTTGATTTTGGAACCAAAATGGAAAGAAATTTTTGTTTCTTCCCTTCCCCACTGGGTTTCTTCTGCAATTGTGAACAAACTCCCTGGCAAAATGGGTGATTATAAATTTGGAGTTATCAGACAGGCTATAAAAGCTGTCATAGTAGAACTCTGTTCTCAAATGAAGATTGCACGTGCTGCTACCAATCCCAAAAAACCTCATGGTTATCAACAACTCTGTAAACAATGGCATCTTGGTAAGGCTGGAAATTCAGAGGGGCGAAGACCGCATCGCAAACACAAGCATGCAAAGAAGAATTCCCAGTCTTCCCATAAGAGGCATTTCAAAAGAAAGCCTTACAAGCATACTGAAATGTTCTCAAAAGAAAACAAAATTATCTGCTACAACTACAATGAAAAGGGTCATACTTCAAACAAGTGGCCCAAGAAGAAAAATGATACAACAAAAAAGAAATTTCCCTACATAAATAAGAAAGGAAAAGTTAATTTCTTTGATCTACCCATCAGTTGTGATGAATTGATTTCTTCTGATTATGAATCAGAGAATGAGTTAAATATTGTTTATTCTGATTATTCTTCCTCCGAAGAAGAATTTTGCAGGGATCCTCACTGCACAGAATGTAAAGATTGTGAATGTAGTGATCCAGATGTCTGCAAATGCAATGCAGTCAGAATGATGAAAGAAGACACATATGAAACAAGTAGAAATTACTTCACGCAAATGATGGCAGCAACATATCCGCATATCAGAGATATCTATAAGACTTTGTTGATGAATCATTTGAAGCAGTCACCTTCAAATTCAAAAGAACAACCAAATAGAGGGTATGTTCCTCCTGCTTCCTTATTTTCTAAAAAAGCTTTAACTAGGCAATTTAGAAATGAAGATTTTGGTGAAGATTTACCTCAAACTCTGCCTAGTATACATCAAGCTATCAAGGAACTTAGGAAGACAGTAAAAGAAAATAAAAGATTATGCCTAGAAAATCACAGAGAATTAAGTGTCAAAGTAATAGGCATTAACCAAGCTTCTTCTTCTCAGAACCCTCCTATGTCTGGCAAAGTAGAAAATTGGACTTTTCATCATAGTCCAATATCTGAACAAATTAAAAAAGAAGATTCTGAAGATGAAGCAGAAAGAATGGGTTTAGGATGCAATATGGTTAATAGAGATGTTATGTATTGTGTTAAGATGAAATTCAGAATTGGATCACAGTATGAATATTGGAAAGTTTTGATGGATACTGGATCCAGATTAAATATAGTCAACAATACAGTTGTCAGCACACATCTCAGAAGGCCTACTACATGCCCAAGAGTTACTACTGCCAGTGGTGATATTACAACTGTATCAGAAGCAGAAATAGATGTATTTCTGACTGATGAAATTGGAGTTCATCTTGTTTTTCCGATAGTTCCGGGAATGGATTCTGCTATGTATTTGGGAACTCCATTTTTTCAAAATTTTGAGAAACATGGCACCAAGCTGGATAAGGCCACCCAGAGGTATGGATATTTTGTCAGTTTGAATAACAGAGAGATATTTTTTCCTTTTATCAATGCTAATTCTCCAAAAAGATTAAAAAGGGTAGAAAGAATGGAGAATCTTTTGGCAAAAATGGAATTGAAGAAAGAAATCTTAAAAACTGAAGAGTATCTGGATAATGGGAAATATGCCAAAGAAATAGCAGACATAACTGCTAAATTCAAAGAATGTTGTTATGATGATCCAAATGCATTTTGACATGTCAACAAGCAGGAAGTTGAACTTCCTCTTAAAACAAATTTCAGGGGAAAATTGAGAAGATCTAAAGCAATTGCAATGAATGCAGAACAAATGAAGATGTGTAAGGTAGAAATCAAAGATCTTTTACAAAAAGGACTTATCAGAAAAAGCAAGAGCCCTATTGCTTGTTTTTCCTTTTATGTGAATAAGCATTCAGAAATAGCGAGAGGAAAGCCAAGGTTAGTAGTTAACTATAAACCTATGAATAGCATTCTTGACTATGATGCTTATCCTTTGCCTAAGCCTTCTACAATACTTGCTCAGATTTCTAAATCTAAGATATTTTCAAAGTTTGATCTTAAGTCTGGATTCTGGCAAGTAGGAATAAAAGAATCAGATAAATGGAAGACTGCATTCTCTATGCCTGAAGGACATTATGAATGGAATATTATGCCATTTGGCCTGATAAATGCACCATCAGCATTCCAGAGAATCATGGATGAAACCTTTGAAGGTATGGATGATTTCTTGAAAAAATACATTGATGAATTGTTGATTCACTCAGATAACATTCCTGAACATATCAAGCACCTGAAGATTTTCTTGTGAAGATTCAAAGAAAAAGGAACAGTTTTATCTGAATAAAAAATGAAATTGTTCAAATCCATGATAGAATTTTTGGGTTATAACATTCAGTATGGTTCGTATAGTGTTATACAAAGAAGTCTTTATTTTGTAGACCATTTTCTTGATGAAATCCATGACAAAGTTCAGCTTCAAATATTTCTTGGAAGCTTGAACTATATTTCAAAGTTTTTGAAACATTGTGCACAAGATAGAAATATTTTGAACCAAAGGTTACAGAAAGATCCTATTCCTTGGACAGAAGATTGTACTCAAGCAGTCCGTAGAATTAAAGAAAAAGTAAGAAAGATCCAGCCTCTATCGCCTATACAAGAAACGTGGAAGAAGGTGATTATGACGGATGCAAGCAAGATTGGATGGGGAGCAGTTTTGTGTCAAGAAAATCCTAATGAGAAAAAAGATATTGAAATTTGTTAATATGCTTCAGGGCTTTGGGCAAAGAATCAGTTGAACTGGGCTAGTTTAAAGAAAGAACTTAGAGCAGTATGCCTCGACATTGCTAAGTTCAAAGATTTTGTTATTTACACAAAATTTACTGTCAAAATAGACTGCAAAGCTCTGCAGTATGCCATCCAAAAATGTGAATTTGAAGATGCAGCAATGGTCAGGTGGGTCATGCAGTTAAGTCAATACAATTTTGATGTTGAATTTGTTCCTGGAGAGAAGAATAGTTTTCCAGATATGCTAAGCCGAGAATTTTTGGCGGATCAGTCCATTCTTTCATTATCTTGCAATTATGTTAGAAGAAATGAAAGTTCTGTTCAAATCGAGACTCATAGGGGATGGATTAGTTATGATTTTGAAACTCCTCTTATGGAACATGATGAGATTTGGTTTCCCGTAAAGGAAATCAGATACAGAACTGGTATTCCTTACTTATGGAATGAAAGAATGTAGAATGAAATGAATAATGAAGCAATTGAAGCTTTGGATTACTTAGTCCATATTGGAAGCATTTCATATATGCTTGAGAGCCTTGATGATGATGAAGATGCAATCCAAAGTTGTCATATCACACTAAGGAGATTTGATAACTGTCAGCAGAGAGAAAACTTTGATACTGACTGCCAGAGAGAAGCATTTTATGCAGGTATGAATTTACAAAATTCTATTTCTAACTTATTTTATGCCTTGCAATTTTCTTTTTTGTTCGAAGGATGGACTGTGGAATGCATGGAAAATGAAGACCCCACTCCTGATTGGTTTCTTGACTGGTGGAACATCTACGGCTTATCAGCTCTAGTCACTAGACCATATTCACTCCACCTCATAAAAATCTACGGATTCAGTGAACCCAGAGCTCATCAATTAGGAATCCTTTATAAATCAGTCCATGACATTGCAGATATTGAAGATATTCACTTCTTTCATGGTGTAAAAAGATGTGGCCATATTCATTGGTTTGTCACAAATCACTATAAAGCAAGAATAATTGGTACAAGTACTGATGGCCATCAACTCAATTATGATGAGTTCCATAATCAAGTGGACCTTGATAGCAATCCTTTTGAGAACATAAATTTTCTATCACCACCCGACAACCACTCATCACAATTGTGGGAATCTGAAAAAGATGTGAGAGTACAATATTTCTCGAATTACTTGATTGAAAGATTTCAGTACCAGCACTATTATCATCCACAAATCGAATACTATGTCATGTAAATGTGTTGTCTTTCTAATCGACGTTGGTATTAGACAGGCTTTCGTGGATTCTCCTGATCTAGAATCTCCACTGTGTAATCTATTGTACAAATTATTTTCAGAGTCCAGTATAATAATTGTCCTTTGATTCGGTCCCCATATGCCAGATGGCTTTCCGAAAGGAAAAGGGACGAGATAATATGAGTAGTCCACTCATACCTAAATCAAGTAGAAGTACTATGTGTTCTTTAAGTCATTAGATTTGCTAAGATTTTCATGATGGTACTAAGGTATCTATGAGTCATCATCTGAAAAGTGTATTCTTCACGAATGCTTGTCCCCCTTTTCTTGAAGTATAAAAGAAGGGTAAGGCTCATTCGGAAGGGGGGGGGGGGTTTAGGCGAGAGATTTCTGTTTTGTTTTAGGCCTAAGTCTCCTGATCTGCATCTGCGTGGGAACCCTGCGATCTGCTTGCAACACGAGACTAAGACTAAATGAATCCATTTATGTAATCCGCTACTACTCTATGTTAATCTTTGGAGAAGGAATGAAAGAAGTTTGTTATTTGATCCTGTTAAAATTACAAAGGGCTACATCACTTCATGAGCATGCTAGCAAGCAAGCACAACTAAGAGATGATACCCTAAGAGCAGAGTTTTCAACCACCATAACACAAAAGGAGAATGAAGTCAAGGATTCTCTCTCAAGGTTTGAAAATTTTGAGCATCGTCTAGGTGCATTAAACCTATAATTAAAGGGAAAAGAAAATAAACTAAGGGCTCAAGAGTTGGACATTGTCACATTAAAGGACAATGTCCGAGTCACATATGCATGAAGACAAGACCAAGACCCACATACAACTTTCCTTATCATCTAACTTACCATGAACTCATGGTTGTCTTTTTTCCTTCAACATGGATACCACTTCACTTCATTTGCATCTTGAATGCATTTCTTTCCAATTTTTAACACTCATATATGAAAATATTTTGTTTTTAAGTTTAAAAAAAAAAGTCAAATTATATCACGGGCTTTAATGGGCAAGGGTTTCCTTTTGTAAAATTATTTATATATATGTTAGGTCCTTATATTACTATTATAGTCCCTTATTTTTATTAGTGTAACCCCCTTATTGTTATTATTGTACCCTTTTAACCCCCATTTTGTTATTATTGTGCCCTTAAATTATTATTGTTAGGTCGGCTAGGATTACATTGTGGCCCACTAGGATTACATTATGGCCCCATGGACTCCTATATATAGAAAGGAGGTTTTATGAATTGTATCATCCAAGAATTGTTCATTCATGTAATGTATTGGAGGTTGCCCCCTCGAAGTGGCTTATTTCTAAGGCGTTGATATCTCTTTTCTTCTATTTTTGGAGCTGGTTACACAACATTTGGTATCAGAGCTTTGGATTCTAGGGTTTCGCTGCTCTAAACAGGTCATCGTGGAATTTTCGCTATAACGTTTTTTCTACAAAGGTTTAGAATGTGAAATTTTTAGGGTGCGAAGCCAAAATCCTAAGGAAACCCGTCAAAAAATTTCAGATCTTGGTTCGCAATATTTTTGGAGATATGATCTGTGGAAGGTAGTGATTTTTCAGGCTCCAAAATTTCATCTCAAAGAGGTGATCGTGGGAAAATATTCATAACTCTCTCTCTGAGCATCAGATTGATGTTCTGTAAAAAGTGGTCACAAGTACACAGACTTTAGTTTCTTGTCTATCAATTTCAGAGCCGAAGGATGAAACCGTGACACGTGGCAAGTCGTACAAGTTCGCTCTACTGAACCAGTCCATAATTAAGTCATTGTGGGATATTGGACACAACTTTGTCTTGGAGAATCCAAATTAGGTCAGATCTGTGGCATTAGAAAGATAATTCAGAGAGCTATGTTGGTACCAAAATTGAAATATTGAAGTGCTGTAATAACAGAGATAATCCAATTTCAATATCGAGCTCCTCAAAAGCAAGAAAAAGGTGTGTAATTTTTTTCCGAATTGCAAAAGTCTTGTTTGAAGAATCAATTTGAATTGATTCCAAGGGCATATTGTAGAATAGATATCAGTATTGGGTTCTAAAATATGCCCGTTAAAAATAATTCAACACCCATTAAGCCTTCAGAAGGCTCTACTATGACTCATGAAGATGAAGAATTGCAACATGATCTATCTAAATTACAAGAGCAAGTGCACCAAATTTTGCTCTCGCAAAGAGCAACAAAAAATGAAATGGAAGTTTTGAAGGAAGACGTGGAAGCTAAGATGGATGGCATGGAATCTTGCATGGAAGCTAAGATGGAAAACATGAAGAATGATCTAAAATCAGACATGGAAGGTTTGACAAAGTTGATACAAGAAATGTTTCATGATAGTGAAAAGATAGTAGAAGAAACTCATGATGAGAACAAAATAAATGTTAATCATGATTTCACAAACTCTAATGTTGGCGGGAAGAACCACCATATTCCAAAAATGGAGATAAGGAAGTTTGATGGAAAGGATCCTGTAACATGGATACTACAAATGGAGCAATATTTTGATCTCCATAATGTGCAAAACACACAAAAGGTATGCATTGCAACTTTACATTTAGAACAAAACACATTTGTATGGTATCGATGGCTTTGCTCCCGTAAAAAAATTGTCACTTGGTCAATTTTTACGGAGGAAATGATAGCACATTATGAGGATACAAAGAGCAACACCTTCTTTAGCCAATTGATAAATCTCAAACAAAAGGGTTTAGTGGGGCAGTACATTGAGGACTTCCAAAAATTGAATATAAGGGTAACTGATATTCCAGAGGAACACAGGATTGATCTCTTCATAGGTACTCTAAAGGATAACATCCAACATGAAGTTCGTGTGTTGGAACCTGATTCATTAGAGAAGGCATTCAGGTTGGCAAGAAAAGTTGAATCTAAAATTATGGCGACAAGGAAGCCTACCACTCAATTCTATAAAGAAGGAAGTGTTGCTACGCCTAGATTTCCACAACCTACAAGGTTGACACCACAAAAATTGGAAGAAAAAAAAGCAAAAGGGCTTTGCTATAGTTGTGATAGCAAATACACTAAAGGTCATAAGTGTGCTGAGAAGAAATTATTTTACATAGATTGTGAAGAGGAAGAAGAAAATGAACAAGAAGAGGATATACACCGGGAACCAGCCCTAGAAGAGGAAGAAATGAATCCGACCATATCGTGTAATGCACTGGCAGGAATTACCACTCCTCAAACTCTCAAGATAGAAGGACAAATCAAGAAGAAAAAGGTAATAGTGTTGATTGATTCAATTAGCACCCATAATTTTATTCATTGTAAGGTAGCCAAGGAATTAAATTGTTTCCTATACCCAGCACCAGAATGTCAAGTGATGGTTGCAAATGGAGGAACTATAAATTGCTCTGGAAAATGCCATAATATTAAGCTAACCATGGGGGAATATGTATTGACCAGTCCAATGCTTTCCATTCCTATGGGAGGTGCTGATGTTGTACTAGGAGTACAATGGTTACAATCTTTGGGGACGGTAGCTTTTAATTTTCAAGAACTTTTCTTGAAATTATTTTCAGAAGGAAAGGAAGTCGAATTACGGGGTATTGAAGGGAAGCCGGGAAGGATAATAAGCTCTAATGTCATGACAAAGCTTCTAAAGAAATAACAACGAGGCATAATTGCACAATTATGCTCACTAGAAGTTCTGACATCAAAATCATCTATATCTGTAGATCTCCAACAAGTCTTGGACAATCATTCCAAGGTGTTTGAAACTCCCAAAGGACTCACACCTATTCGTGATCATGATCATGCTATTCATTTGATTCCAGGAAGTGTTCCTCCAAACATCAGGCCTTATAGATATCCTTACATCCAAAAGAGCGAAATTGAACGTATGATTGTAGAAATGTTAGAGGCGGGTATATTTCAACCTAGTCAAAGTTCTTTCTCTGCTCCTGTAGTATTGGTACACAAGAAGGATGGATCATGGCGAATTTGTCCGGATTATAGGGAGCTCAATAAGCTCACCATTAAAGACAAATTTCCCATTCCTGTGATTGATGAATTATTGGATGAATTACATGGAGCAATTTATTTTACCAAGTTGGATCTTCGTTCAAGATATCATCAAATTAGAATGAAGACTGAAGATATTCCAAAAATAGCATTTCGAACTCATGAGGGTCATTATGAATTTTTGGTCATGCATTTTGGCCTTACCAATGCACCTTCTACATTTCAAGGGTTGATGAATTCCATTTTCAAACGCTTCCTTAGAAAATTTGTGCTAGTATTTTTTGATGATATACTAATCTACAACAGGTCTTGGAAGGATCATGTTGAACATGTTGACGGGGTGCTCAAACTATTGCAGGAGAAACAATTATATGCAAAAAAATCCAAATGTTTCTTTGGAGTACAAGAGGTGGAATATCTGGGTCATATTGTATCTCACGAGGGTGTTAAAGTAGACCCTAACAAAATCAAAGCCATTAAGGAATGGAAAGTCCCCACAACCATAAAGCAGTTGCGAGGATTTCTCGGGTTAACAGGGTATTATCGCAAGTTTGTTAAGAATTATGGGAGAATAGCAGCACCTCTAACAACATTATTGAAGAAGATGCATTTTCATGGACTCCTGAAGCAACTAAGGCCTTTGAACATCTTAAAGAGGCAATGTGCCTAGCACCGGTCTTAGCTACACCAGACTTCACAAAAACCTTTATTGTGGAATGTGATGCCTCAAGTAATGGAATTGGTGTTATTTTAATGCAGGAAGGAAGACCCATTGCTTTTGAAAGTCGTCCAATCAAAGGAAAGTATTTACAGAAACCTATTTATGAGAAGGAAATGTTAGCAATACTACATGCACTAAAGAAATGGCGAACTTACCTAATGGGAAGACTCTTCAAGGTAAAAACTGATCATGATAGTCTTAAACACTTTTTGGAACAAAGACTATCGTCAGAAGAACAACAAAAATGGGTCACAAAGATGTTGGGTTATGACTTTAAAATAATCTACAAAAAAGGAAAGTTGAATGTTGTTGCAGATGCACTCTCAAGAAAGAATGAAGAGGTGGAAGCATTGCTTTGTGCCATTTCTATTATCCAACCAGATTGGATAACTGAAGCAAGAGATGAATGGAAGGAAAAAGATGTATGGACACTCATTCAAAAGTTGCAGCAATATCCTAGTACATCTGATACATTTAGTTGGAAAAATGATTCCTTATGGTACAAAGATCGCTTATATCTTTGTAAGAATTCCCAACTAAAACAAAATATTCTTCTGGAATTGCACATTTCTCCTTTAGGAGGACACTCAGGATTTTTAAAAACTTACCACAGGGTGAAGAAAGAATTTTTTTGGGATGGCCTTAAATCTGATATTCAAAAGTTTGTGGCGGAATGTTTGGTTTGCCGGCAGAATAAAGTGGAAACAATTAAGACCCCGGGACTTCTACAACCTTTATCCATTCCAAGTCAACGTTGGGAGGAGATTTCAATGGATTTTATCACGGGTTTACCTAAGTCCGAAGGAAAGAGTGTCATCATGGTGGTAGTTGATAGACTTACCAAGTATGCACACTTTTGTGCATTATCTCATCCATTTAAAGCAAGTACAGTTGCTACTACATTTATGGATAGAATTCAAAAACTACATGGAAGCCCAAGGGTTATTGTGAGCGACAGAGAACCCATTTTTACTGGAAATTTTTGGACGGAGTTATTTTCTTGTTTGGGTACTCAATTAGCTCATAGCTCATCTTATCATCCTAAATATGATGGTCAAACTGAGATCGTAAATAAATGTTTGGAAGGATATCTTCGTTGTTTTGTATCTGATAAACAAACACAATGGGTCAAGTGGTTACCTCTTGCTGAATGGTGGAATAACACTTCCTTCCATACTGCAGCAAAAATGACCCCATTTATGGCACTTTATGGATATCATCCACCATCCATCACACATCTTTAAGAGAAAATTCTAAGGTTCAAGCAGTGGAAGATCACATCGAGCATCAGCAAGAAGTTCTCCAACTCTTAAAGGATAACCTGAATTTGGCACAAAATCGAATGAAACAACAGGCAGATCAACATCACAGCGAGAGAAGTTTTGACGTAGGAGATTGGGTATTTTTACGGCTACAACCATATAAACAAATGTCCCTCAAGCAAGCTAAGAAGGATAATAAATTATCGCCAAAGTACTATGGTCCTTACAAGGTGTTGCAAAAGATTGGTACTATGGCATACAAATTGGAGCTTCTTGTTTCTTCGCGAGTACATCCAGTTTTCCATGTTTCATGCTTAAAGAAGGTTATAGGTGAAAATATTCCAGTTCAAACAATATTTCCAGAACTTGATGAGGAAGGAAAAATCATATTGGAACCTGAAGCGGTCACGAAAACAAGAACTCGACAGCTACGGAATCGATCAATTTCAGAGTATCTCATAAAGTGGAAGAACTTACCCACTGAAGATTCTACATGGGAGGATGAAATTTTATACAGAAGCACCCAGAGCTACTCGAGCGTTGAGGACAACACTTTTTTGGAGGAGTGGGGCATGTTAGGTCCCTATATTACTAGTATAGTCCCTTATTGTTATTAGTGTAACCCCCTTATTGTTATTATTGTACCCTTGTAACCCCCATTTTGTTATTATTGTGCCCTTAAATTGTTATTGTTAGGTTGGCTAGGATTACATTGTGGCCCACTAGGATTACATTATGGCCCCATGGACTCCTATATATAGAAAGAAGGTTTTGTAAATTGTATCATCCAAGAATTGTTCATTTATGTAATGTATTGGACGTTGCCCCCTCGAAGTGGCTTATTTCTAAGGCGTTGATATCTCTTTTCTTCTATTTTTGGAGTTGGTTACATAACAATATATATTGTGACTTGTGGGAGATATTGTGATTGGTGGAAGATATTGTGACTTGTGGAGGTCGCATAGTCACATTCAAATGGAGGTTGCATTTTCTAATCACTTGTCTAAGACTCTGAAATTTTATTTTGTGACATGTAGTGTTGATAGAGTGATATATTCACAAATATGGAAAAGAAATATAGTGATTGTCCAAGTCATGTTTCAGAAGTGCGGCCTAATAAAACCGTGATCTAGAAGTGTGATTGTTTACATCGTAGTCCCTAAGATTGTTGTGAACCCAAAGACAATGACCATCCAAAAGAAACATCCATTGCTCTCTCTATCATCAATTTCGTTAACATGTTGGCCTTTGACATACAATCACCTCACAAATGGTCCCATGCTCTGGTCAGTTGGTTTTACGCTACTATTCTTGGGGAAGTTGTCTCACTCAAACACATCTTGGTATCAAGAAAAATATCACTCCAGAATGGGAGAAGGCCCCCGCCACATCATCCAACGCATTTTTTATGGTTTATAATACTTTTTTGAATCATCTTTTAGCGTAGTCCCTAAAAAATGTTGCAAAGGAATGGAATTCTATTTATTGGTTGAGGCCAAATCCTTTCAACACATTTGACATGTTTCTATGATTTAAACATAGAAACATTTGACATTTCACATTAAATTCATTCTTATTCCTTTAGTGATTTTAAACAATATGTTATAGTACCAACAAAATATGTTTCAAATATACAATAATTAGGGGATAAATTGGTGGAATAATACACCATTAACCTTAATCTCCCCCTAATTTTATTATAAATCTGAATTTTCTCACCAATTTTCCTCTTGATTATGTTCTTGTAAGACATGGTAGTATTGAATTTTGTGAATATGCCTTATTGTTGTCTACATCAATCTGGAATTGATGCTACAAAGTTTCCTATGGGTAATGGTTGTTTAATCATATGAATGATAATGATCCTAGAGTCATTAATCATAATGATTGAATTCATTCTTATTCCTTTAGTGATTTTAAACCCTTTTCAAAGTGCATATGCCTCTATTTGTCATTGGAAGTGATGCCTAATCCCCAAGTGAATAAGGCTTGTATTTCCAATCTCAGGACACCCCCCCCCCCCCCCCTCCCCCCACACACACACATGCCACCCTAGGATTTCAATTTTATGCTCCATCAATAAAATATAAAAGAATAATTCTAATCCTTCTTCCAATTTAAAAATTAGGATCCTTTGTTGAAGCTATTAATATGCTCTATAAACTAGTTTGAATAAATTTTCTCCTTAAATTGGAAATTTACCAAACCATTTCTCTTCATCTATATTGAAACATTGATGAGAGTTGAGTTGCTTTCCTTTGGAAATAATAATTTCATCTAAAAAATTTTGGATTTATTGCTACAAGGGGTGGGATATCTATCTCTTAATATAAAAGTGTGAAAACCATTACTAGCGAAACTTTCTAACATAAGAATTAATTCATAGCTAAACACAACTTTATGAATAGTTTTGTATTCTTGAATGTTCCTTTGTAGGATCTATTCCATGTTGTGAACAATATTTTCCAAGCACATGGAAAATAGAAACATGTCAAATGAACATAGAAACATTTGGCATTTGAAATTTGTAGGATACTTTGTTGAAGCTATCAATATACTCTATAAACTAGTTTGAATAAATTTTCTCCTTAAATTTGAAATTTACCAAACCATTTCTCTTCATCTATATTGAAACATTGATGAGAGTTGAGTTTTTTCCTTTGGAAATAATAATTTCATCTAAAAAATTTTGGATTTATTGCTACAAGGGGTGGGATATCTATTTCTTAATATAAAAGTGTGAAATCCATTACTAGTGAAACTTTCTAACATAAGAATTAATTCATAGTTAAACACACATTTATGAATAGTTTTGTATTCTTGAATGTTCCTTTGTAGGATCTATTCCATGTTGTGAACAATATTTTCCAAGCACATGGAAAATAGAAACATGTCAAATGAACATAGAAACATTTGAAATTTGACATTTGACATTTGTAGGATACTTTGTTGAAGCTATCAATATGCTTTATAAACTAGTTTGAATAAATTTTCTCTTTAAATTTGAAATTTACCAAACCATTTCTCTTCATCTATATTGAAACATTGATGAGAGTTGAGTTGTTTTCTTTTCGAAATAATAATTTCATCTAAACACTTCTGGATTTATTGCTACAAGGGGTGGGATATCTATCTATTAATATAAAAGTGTGAAACCATTACTAGCGAAACTTTCTAACATAAGAATTAATTCATAGCTAAACACAACTTTATGAATAGTTTTGTATTCTTGAATGTTCCTTTGTAGGATCTATTCCATGTTGTGAACAATATTTTCCAAGCACATGGAAAATAGAAACATGTCAAATGAACATAGAAACATTTGACATTTGACATTTGTAGAATACTTTGTTGAAGCTATCAATGTGATCTATAAACTAGTTTGAATAAATTTTCTCCTTAAATTTGAAATTTACCAAACCATTTCTCTTCATATATATTGAAACATTGATAAGAATTGAGTTTTTTTCCTTTGGAAATAATAATTTCATCTAAACACTTTTGGATTAATTGCTATAAGGGGTGGGATATCTATCTCTTAATATGAAAGTGTGAAATCCATTACTACCGAAACTTGCTAACATGAGAATTAATTCATAGCTAAACACACCTTTATGAATAGTTTTGTATTCTTGAATGTTCCTTTGTAGGATCTATTCCATGTTGTGAACAATGTTTTCCAAGCACATAGAAAATAGAAACATGTCAATAGAAAATAAAAGTAGGAGACCTCCATGATGAGAAGAGACAATAATGAAGAGATTAGCCACATCAAATATAAACTAATCTAAATTAATGAAGAGATGCAAAATATGATGAAATTTGATATCAAAACTAAACTAACAATACAATAATATACATGTAATTAAATATTCATTCATCACCATCATATCCATGCAAAAAAAGGGGCAAGTTAAGATCATCTAGGAGTAAACATCATGGACACATTAAATCACCATATCATAGACACATTAAATCACCATAAATTAATTATCTATCAAAGCACCCTTATCCAGTAGATCATAATATATTGTTCATACCAACACACATCTAACCATCCACATGTTCATTTATT
Organism: Pinus albicaulis; assembly: GCA_034641835.2. NCBI lineage: Eukaryota > Viridiplantae > Streptophyta > Pinopsida > Pinales > Pinaceae > Pinus > Pinus albicaulis. The sequence continues at coordinate 1,471,498,460 of CM076579.1, read as the reverse complement.
TGAAAGCAATCCACAATATAGTCTTAAACTATATAAAGTCTAATGAATTGTAGAAATCATATGTTCTAACCCTAGAATCAAAGTTCATTGTTCATCTTGAACAATGTGTTCCACTCATATGAAATGTGCTAGTGGAAAATTTTCCAGAATGGCATCATGATCATCTATCGATAACCTCCATTGTCGTTTTTTTCTACTCTTTACTTGCTTCAACTACAACCAAGTTGCTATGACCAAGTGACTATATTGGGCATAAATAACCTCTGGCTGGTAATCTTGAAAAATAATATGATCTTTACATTTCTTTACTTCTTCAAAGAAATGTCCCATTAACACCATTGAACCAATTGGGTATGTATAATTTGATGGATCATTATACTCTTGCAACAACATGGATTTAGACATAGTGCATCGTAATAAATAATAATGCACTTTTTCTTGATTATTTTCTGGTGCAATGACAACGAAGACATCACCTTCTCTAACCATATCAGAAACATGATCATAATCATTGTCAATCACAACCACTTCATTGTCCATTTCCTTGTCAGTCACATTTCCAAATGGGGGAAATGGTGTCAATTCTTCGTGTTTCCATGGTTTAACAAATTTCTTAATTTGGTTTTCACAGTCATCGATGGACTCTGTCTGATCAATACATGCAGAACAAAAGCAAGAGCACTTTCGTTTCTCAATGCAATGCATATTTGTCATGTTCTTACTCCTAATTGAGTGTAAAATTCTTGTTTGAGGGATTCCAAGGCAATTAAATGGCAACGATCTATCAACATCACCCATTGCAATATTCCAAAATTACTTGCTTGAGAAAAACACACACATGTATGAGTCAGATTTTGAACAATATTTAATATTTTTTTGATAACAAAATACACACATATATGTATGAACACATACATATCTCTAGACATGTATAATATATTGTTAGTTAAATGTGTACGCTTACCTGTGCATATCAGCCATCCTTGGGTTTGATACATGACTTAAATTGTCTTTGCACCAATTAACAACATCTAAAGAATTTGCAAGTCGGGAAGATGAGTGATTCAATTGATGCCTCCTAAGTGCATGTTTTACGCATGCCCCAACACCATCGTGCTCTCCTTTTCCATGCCCTGTCTCAAATAAATTCCATGTATGTCGAATGTTGGTTCTCTTATGAAGACGAGACAACCAAAAGAGCGATATTTCTAATTTAAATTGACCAACACAACCATCTAACCATATCCAATGTTTTTTAAAAGTGGCCCTTTGTTTCAACAATTCATTATAAATAATATTAAAACAATGTTGAACAAAACATGTATCATGTGTTCGATCATCATACTCCTTAATCACCTCATGATTATTTTCATCGCTATCAAAACCATCGATAACAAGCTCTGCATGTCTATACAAAATATGCACAAATATAGATACTTGGTCTGAATGATAATACTCACTTTGTATCTCCTTTTGTGGACTAAACGTGTAATTCTCAGCGAAATCAACCACTGATAATATTGTTCCTTTTGGGAACACCTCACGTGATTGCTTGAACTGTAAATCCTGCCATCGTGCTATATGACAATGCTTAATATATTTGTATATTTTCACCCTAAACTTCTCCATAAAATATGTCACTAGAATCTCGTCGTTAAGTAAAGTGATCTTTTTTATGTTGTGCTTGAATCTGCAATAGGAGTGTAAGTAACATTTTCATATCGCTTCTAATTCAGACTAAGATTTGACAGTCTGGGATCATTAGGATCAATGGGATACTTTGCATTGTAGAGTGCCAAATGAGAACATTCTGCGCATTTTCTTCCACCAACATATTCTTTTTTATAAAATAATTCATTATTCTCTCGTGCACATAATATCTTCGATAAAAATTCACGAACACTTGAAGGAGGGGGGTCATTTGACCAATATTTTATGCCAAAATTTACAAATGTCTCATAAAATAATTGGAATTCTACATGGTATCGACAACAACATGTGTCTCGAACAGTGATAGGCCTGACATACCATGGTTTAATCTTCACAAATGTGCTAAGGGAAATCTTCACATCAATATTACTCTCCATAAAGCTCTCGAATAATTCTACTTGACTGACCTGTGTTATATGTTTGGAATGAGATTCATAAACTCCCTTAGATATACGGCGTCGCAGTTGATCCTTTTCATTTGGCGACACACGAGAATTCGAATCCCAAAACTCTTTTACCCTATCCCTCACACCATTAGGAAGTCTATCATGATATGGACGCCTGCAGATATTAGCCCAACATGCAAGTTCATCATTCTCATCTAATTGAATTCTAAATTTTGTATGCCTCGATAAACTTTTTCTTGATGTTTTAAACAATTTTGAAGTTGTTGACATCAACTGACTTGATGAAGTTCGTTTCGCGACTAAACCTATTAAAAGTGCTTTACGAGCATTCTTTACAACTTGAGATCACTTTTTGGCTAGTGTGGCAAGCGTCGACGTCACATTTTTCGATACCATTTCATTTGCTAAAACCTCTTTCTCACTTTTAATGCCCAATAATTCCACAACATTTTTGAGAGATTTGTGCTTTAAAAATCCACGTAACATCTGAGCTTGTGCTATGATAGACTTACCTTCAAAAATATGTTTCAATCCAAAATTTACTTTATCTCGAACTGTCCTTTCAACTATTGGTGGTCCCAATTCTTCAATTTTAGTTGGATCCATATTTTCTAGAAACTTGTAGTTGTATACAACGTTCTTGGAACTTCCAATTAATTGTAGTGAAATTCGAGGTGTGGTAGTATCTTCTTGTGGTTCTGATGTTGTCCCTGCATAAAAAACAATATTAACTTCTAATTTGAAATTGACATATACATATTTTTAATTTTAAAACTATCTTGAACTACAATGTTTAAAAAAATATATACAAAATTCAAATTGAAGAAACTATTGACTCACCAGTGAGATCGATATCAATATTCTCTTGGACATTTGTGTTTTCAATATTGTTGTTGACAAGTTCCTCAACATTCTCTTCGATATTTGTGTTATAATTATTCTCGTTTACAAGTTCCTCAACATTTCTCATTTCCTTGTCATTGTCATGCACCTCTACACCTCTTTCACGATGCTCTACCTTCACATTTATTTCATGGCTTAATCTTTCCCTTTCCTCTCACCTTTTTTTTGTAATCTCTCATTATTTTCCGTTGAATTAATTCTTTTCGATAGTGCCTTGATTGGAAATTCCTTTTGTTTCCCATGTTCACAAAATTGGAAATCTAAAATCCAATTCTATTTGGACCAAATACCCAAAAAAACATAAAGACTTCAGAATAAGTACTTCATGCTTTCAATAAGAGAGAAAATTAAATAAATAATTAAATTCATAAAGACATTTTGAAAAAATACTTCATGCCTTCATGCACCCAAAATAAATTCAAAAAAACTTAAAAAAAAAAATCGCTAAAAAGAATTTTGCACCCAGAAAAAATTTGCACCTTCGAAGGAAAAATTTTCGCACCTTCGCACCTTCACTGGTTCAAAATGGTGTGTGGAATTAATCTTTTGAACGAGAGTATTTATATAGAACTCTCATTCGAAACATTGCGACGATACGATGAATCTTCACAAGATTCCGTCGGCCAGAGATAAAATGTTTCGATTAAAGTTTATTAAACTCTCGTCGAAACATTAAACTCTCGGGGACGGAAGTTATAAACTCTCGTCTCGAGAAAATCTGCCTTGGGTAAAATCTCGGGGTAAAACTCTCGGCAGAGTGTTTGCACAAATTTCGGACGAGGACAGCACGGATTCAAATTTAATATAGCCAGTTTAAACTCACAGTCGAAGTTTAAAATTTCTCGGTAAGTGTTTAATAAATGTCTCGCTCGAGAAATTATCTTGGCCGAGAGTTTCTGGTCAACGAAAACCCCATAAAATTATGCAATTTTCAGGAACGTGCAAATTTAGAGGGGCGGAACACCTACAAAAACAAAAATGTTATCTCTGAATATAGTTTCTAATGATGTAATATTTGTGGAGTTTCATTAAAAAATTTCAATTTGTTAGTAATTTTATAGTAAACTGTGTCACTGTGGAATTTCATTGTTCTGAAAATTGCAGTGAATGAAAATTCAATAACTTTAAAATGGAAATCCCCAAAAAATCAAAAAAATCATATTTCAATTCCTCTCCCTGTCTTCTTCAAAATGATATTCTCATATTTCTTATTGATGATCACATTGAAAAGAAAATCTAGGGCTCATAAGATTTACTGAAACATCACTGTTTTTTTGTCTTTTCCCATTTCAAAAAATAATTAAAAATAGTGATTTAATCTGAAAATTACTGAAAAATGGTCATTGCAATAGTGCAATCTATGTAGATTATGATGATATGGTTTATTTCCAAAAAATGAATAACCATCCCTAAAAAAAGTTAGGGTTCAAAAAGTGACTATTTATGTTTGCCTGAAAATTTCAAGTATATGCAGTTAGTAAACAACAAATTTACCCCTCTACATGTTTATATATATATATATATATATATATAATTAGAAAAATCATATTGCACTTCCTCTCCCTGTCTTCTTCAAAAGGGTATTCTGATTTTTATTATTGACGATCACATTGAAAAGAAAATCTAGGGTTCATAAAATGTACTGAAACATCATCATTTTCTTGTCTTCGTCCATTTCAAAAAATAATAAAAAATAGTGATTTAATCTGAAAATTAGTGAAAAATAGTCAGTGCACTAGTGCACTATATGCATATTATGATGATATGGTTTATTTCCAAAAAATGAATAACCTTCCCTAAAAAAAGTTAGGGTTCAAAAAGTGACTATTTATGTTTTCTTGAAAGTTTCAAGTATATGCAATTAGTAAACAACAAATTTACCCCTCTATATGTCAATATTATATATATATATATATATATATATATATATATGAGTATGGAGGTAAGACAATTATCTACAAATCTTGTTTTTATGTCAAAGTGTAATTTGCATTGAAAATCTGAGTTTAGTGGAGTTGAAGCTGAAAAAACATAGAAAATTACAATTTTCAACATCAAAAAAGGGCAAAGTGTTTCCCAACTTCATGTTTTCACCTTTAAAGGTAAAGTTATTAAATTTAATAATATTAATATTATAATATATTAATATAAATATTTATTTGATAATAATAATACTACTACTAATAATAATATTTTATATTAATGTTAGGGTTAATAATGTTTTTTTTTCATTGTATTAATAATAATTTGGTCCATTGTATTTGGCCCATAGGCTTCATAATGAGATGTTTATTTCTAATCCTATTTGATATATTTATATTTATTTATCTTACCTATTTATACCTCTTTTATATTAATTTATTTACTGTACCACTTTTATAAATATGGTATTTGGCCCATGGTATTTGTCCCATTGTATTAATAATAATTTTTCCCCATGGTATTTGCCCATAGGCTTCACCTAATAAAAACCTCTTTTTTGAGTTTTTATAAATAAAATTGTGGAGTAAATATTTATTACTTACCATACCTCTTTTTTATTTATATTTTTATTTATTTACCATATCTCTTTTGGAGTAAGTATAAAAAGAGGTTTTATATTTGTATTTATTTGCAATATCTCTTTTTTGAGTGTTTGCAAAACTCTTCATATTTTAAATCGATATTGTTTAAATTATTTTTAATTGTTTATTTATATGGTTATTAAGCCAATATTATTTAGATTTTACTTTTTAAATTTTCTTTAGTTTTTTTATTTTGGCTTCCGACATACTTACACATCGGGGTCATACTGGGCTTTAGAATGCGCCTCTCGGCGCAATAACGAAGATGCTAGACTCATTATTTTTAGGTTCAGGAGCAATGCACATTATTTTTTAGGTTCGAGAGTTTGAATTTTGAGTTTTAGGTTTTATCTTTTGTTTTTGGAATCAGTAGAAAATTTAAAATGTTGTTTTGGTTATTAAAAAAAGTATTGGTCATTTTGAATTTTGAGTTGTAAGTTATCTTTTGTTTTTGGAATCAGTAGAAAATTTAAAATGTTGTTTTGGTTATTAAAAAAAGTATTGGTTAATTATTAGTTTAAAGTAATTTTGTAGCAATTTGGACTCGTGTTTTGATTATTGACTATCTCTAGGTTTTTCGTTAGTATTAGAGTTTAGATCTTGCTTGCTATGATTTAATTTTTGACATGGTATCTAAGCATATTTGTTGAAATACTTAAATAATTAGTGTATGGGTGGTATTGTTGCTACTTGTGATAGGGAGTTTTTGAGAGGTTTTATGGGTGAGATGTTTGTGATCTATGCTTGAGAAAAACAATATGGACTTGTGATAGGTTGTTTTTAGGTTACTAACAATTTTTGTATTGCAGGGTCCTCCAATGCAGTGGTATGACTCCATTCAATCTCAAATACAAAGGTAGATTATAAGGTCCTTTTAATGTATTTCATGGAACTGTTGGGTATATAAGTGTTGTTGTAGGAACATGAAATTTGAGAATTCATGAAAACTAAGGCTGTAGAGTTAACCAATCCCATATTGTTGGTAGAACATAGAAGGAAGATGACTAAGAGAAAGCTAGTTATCCTTAAATTTGTCAAGGACCATTTGATCCCTCACATCATTGGGTTGAGAAAATTGTAGCAATTAGAGTGTAGGTCAAGAGTGAAGAGTTAGGACCCATAACCTCAGATATGATTTCTTCTTCTTCACAGCCTTTTCTACATGGGGCGTGTGCTTCAGAAAAGCTTCCCATCTTTGAGAAGTTATAAGAATTTGAATAGAATATGATCACACTAAATATTGTTGTTGGTATAGCTGAGGATGATTAAAATATTTCCTCTCATCAATAATATAAAGAAGGGTAGTAAATAAGGAGGCCCAAAGATGGGTCAAAAAGGGAAGACAAAGGATTTGGGGTCCTTTAACTAGGGAAGAAGCACTTGAGCCACATTAAGTGTTTCAAGCATGGAGTTTGGGCATTGTGCTTATGTGTCATGAGAAGAAGGGGAAGGGGAAGTGTGATAATTTTGGGTGCAATGCTTATTAGGTTGCAAGAGTGCAAAAGCATCAATTAGAGTGGATGAGGTTTTCCCCTACACGCGACCCCAATTTTCTGATCATTTTTTTTAATACCACTACAAAATGTTATTACACAATAGTACAACTTTAATACTCAATGCATACCTTCACTATTGAATTCTAAAACAAGTTTCAAAATATTAATGCATGTAATATAATGAAGAATGATCAAATGTTTTGAATTCCACTCTACAATATTATACACCAGAGGGAAACCATTCCAAGGAAGTTTATAAATATTACATTGATAACTGCAATTTACTACATCCATCATACAATTATTCAAGTTATGCATTTACTAAATAATTCATAAAACAAATTACAAGAGTTACTGTTCACCCAATTGAATGAAGAATCGTTAATGTAGGTTGTAATAATCTTCATTCCTTTCTCATTGTGGCTCTAACGATCAATCTTCTGCAATTCCCACTATGCTTGACTGAAGTTGCTAACCCACTTGGTTGTCCTCTCTACCAACTCCAAGCACTCACTACAAGGAAAAGACCCTCTAGCGGATGTTTTTGAGGAACCCCTTATAAAAATAGCCCATATATCCGTTTTTAGCAGAGCTCTCTAGAGGAGGTTGGCGGGTGGAGGTTTTTGCAGATGCTTTTTTTGCAGTGCGTTTCTCATCATAAACAGCATTGGTGCGTACTACAAATTGGCACACCGAGACATCGTGCTCACCGTACAAACCCACCCGGTGCGTCTAAGTACTATAGCACACCAGTTCTCTACGTATAAACAAGCCCGATGCATCTCCGTAATACAACACACTGTAATGACGTGCGATGCGCCATTGATAATACCGCCCGGTGAGTCTAAAAAACCCGTGCACCGAAATGAGGTTAAATAAAAAAAAATTACCAGCCATAAAAATGTCATTTTTACTTCTTCAGTGCTCTATATCCCTTAAGCATCGGTGTGAATTTGTCTTGTGTGAGGCACCCTGCCATCGGTGCTCCCATTGCATGCATTTTTGTCCTCCATTTCCCACCTTGTGGAGTTCAAATTTTCGAAAACGGTGGGAAAATTTGGTTTCTTCAATTCCTCAGCAAATATGCCTCCTTGACGCACAAATGTACAGGTATTCTACTTGTTTCTCAATAACTAAACATTTTAGTGGATTAGATTTTGAAAAAAAAAAAAAAATTAACCGTTAAAAAAATAAATAAATTGCATGGTGCACTCGAGTTTTTCGGCTCGCACCGTTCGCAGTTCTGCCTGTAAATTTACAAGCCGCACCGCGAACGATGTTAAGGTAAAATACACCAGAACATGGTGCGGTACCAAAAAAATACGCACCGTGAATAATATAAAAAATAACATGGTTGTATTAGTGTCGGGAGTGCGGTGCGTTGACCAAACTAATCGCCCCAGGGCAGATAGTTAGGTCAGCGCACCACCTTCCTGACAACATTACATAGTCAACGGTGTAGTTGTTTATAGGACCACACCGTTGACCATGTACTGTTGTTGAGCGGTTCGTTGACCAAACTATCTTCCCTGGGGCGGATAGTTAGGTCAATGCACCGCCCGCCCAACAACAGTACATGGTCAGCGGTGCGGTTGTTTATAGGACTGCACCGTTGACCATGTATTATTGTTGGGTGGCGCATTGACCAAACTATTTGCCCTGGGGTGGATAGTTTCGTCAACATACCGTAGAAAAATATTTCCATCTTTTGTGGTGCGCGAACATTTTCCATGCGCACCAAACACGTTGCACGATAAAAAAGTACACACTAGTACCGGTACGTGATTTTTTTTGGGGCGCACCGAATATTTTTTTTTTCAATATATATATATATATATATATATTTAAATACATTTATCATTTAATAAAAAAATGTATTTAATATGTGAATAATTCAACGACGTCAAAGGAGAGAACAAAGGGAACAACAAGAAAATATGGAGGACCAGTAATAACATGATTCACCTGTGGGAGGCATGAGAGAGGAAGAGACTTATGTACCCTCGCCCTATTACGAAAGCCACTTAGTTGCTCCTAATTGAGGTAGGCTTCCTCAAGTTCTACGAGGAGGCTACATACCTGAAGGGCCATAGTGGGTTATTGGGACAACTGGTCTCAGGTGGGATTCCCACCGAAAGGCTTTCTGGGTCGGCACTGGCCAGTGGTTCGTGCCCACTGAGGAGGAAATATATTTTATTACTGAACTATCTAGGAGAGGGCAATATTTTCCCCATTTCCCATATGTCCTCGTCAGCTATGCAGTAGGGAGTCAGTTCGTGTACTCCAAAAGATACATTAGGGACGATATATTTTCTCCTGCATATTTTTAGGTGTCTAGTGGTCAGTTACATATTGCTTCGTTTGGTGCAGAGGAGGTGAGGTGCCTCTCACTACTGCTGATAACCATTTCACACTATACCAATGACGGGAAATGCATTAGTTGCTCGCTTTTATTTTATGTTGATTCTTTATTCCAGGGGCCACAACTTGTGAAATGGTTTGCGAATTTTTTGCAACAATTTTGTACAACATTAGATAAATATCGTTCTGAGGCACATGGGAGGTTGACCTTCCCTTTTTCTTCAGAGTTTATTTTGTTTATTTTTTGAGATGTTTCCAGAGACGAGGCCTAATTTTGTTCGACAACCTCATAGGCCGATGCTGCATGTACATAAATATATGTGGGGCTAGATGATGCCCAAGAGGGGCCATTCCAGTGTTGATGATCACTCGTTCGTTCTGGTGTCATGCCCGTATGCTGGTTTGGATTGGCGAGGGTGTACAAACATCCTCTTCACACAGGATGAGCCACCGAATGCGAGAGATAATATTAGTGTTTTATTTAAATTAATATAATTTAATTTTATTGTCTTAATTAATTAATTAGAATTATCAAATTTATTCTAACATGTTCTTTAACTTGTTTTATTAAATTGTTTAATGAAAATGTCTAATTATTGTTGTGTACTGTATATTTTGTAGATATTGGGACATTCATTGGGGACATGATTCCACCCCCATCGAATGATCTAGGTTTAAATTTTGACGAGGAGATGGCAGAGGCAGAGGATTAGGGTGACAAACTTGATCATGATCGGGTGCAGATACCCGCAGGGGTGAGGCGTAGGTCGGACACTCGATTCACGATGGAGTTGAGAAACCAACTCTATCGACTCTTAGTTGATTAGGGAGTCTGCCTAGCTACGATCAGAGAGATCAAGGTTGATCGTAGGCTCATACAGCTCTAGAGAGGCATGCCCTGTGATATGTTGACCCTCATGCATCATATCGTTGGAGCTTCTAGATCATTGGCGCAGGCTAGGCGTCATGGAGATGCATGACAGAGCAACGCCTCATCTGATGATCATGATCATGAGGGGAGTGATCATCATTCTAGTACTCCACTTCCTCCTCCTTCACCTTGCGCCGAAGATCATGATGAGCAACCAACATGCAGACCTGATTAGCAGGCATTGTCTGAGTAGTCTACACCATATCAATAGACACCTAGTCCTGAGCAACTACCTAATCTTGAGCAGGCCGATCCATCTGAGGAGGCAGGTCCATCTGAGCAGGCCGCAACATCCACTTAGCAGGCTGCACCATCGATGAGTCATCAGCAGGCAGTTCTTGAGTAGAATTCACCATCGACTGATTAGCAACCACCTCCGAAGTAGGCACACCATCTATCTAAGCATGAGGTTGCACCATCGACTGAGCAGGCCTTGACTAGTACCAGTATTGATGTACCACCAGATATTTGAAATTTATATGTAGTTATATTATAGTTGTATATTTTCGACATATATAGTTACATATATATGGTACATGTATTTTATGTTCATGTTGATGTTCATCATGATGTGTATATTGTTAGGTTATGTTAGATATATTCATTTTATAATGTGCTTGCGGATAGATGTGTATGTGATAGCAGTTATTTGACATGAGATGTATATTTTATGTTTGTGTTGTGATGATGTTATAAAATGCTTGTGTTTTGTTAGATAGTTATGATCATGCTGATTAGATTATGTTAGTGAATTTGAATGTGTATTTTAGTCGAATATGATGTTTGTATGATGGTTATCATGATCATGATGTTTATTTTTAATATTAAATCATGATATTTATTAAATATTATGTCGTGGTTGTAATTAAAATTGTAATTTTAATTGTATGTAAAAATGTAAAATTGTAATTGTAATAGTTGTTGAGATTCAACAAGAAAATTTCAGCACCCATGCCTAGTTGCATTAAGCACCCAGACTAGGGTGGTGCCCACAGTGCTATTTTTGGGTGCATGTCTATTTTGGTTATCCCTTAATTAAGATGGACAATAAACTGTAATCTATTCTCAATGTAAGCTTGAAATAGTTAACTGAGAGTGATAAACTCAGTTAGCTAGTGGATTTCGAGTTAGAGGTAGTTGGTGAGGCATGTAGAGTAATTTTAGTTGTAACAGAGTTCGAAGTGTAGTGGTGCATTAGTTAATGCAAGTTGTAAATAGTTTAACTCAGTTGTGCTAGTTATAACTGAAGATACACTAGTGAGAGATCAAATTAATTAAATATTAATTAATTCATAATCAGTGATCTCACATGCAACTTAGGATTTACTATTATGAGCTAAATGCATGTCAGATCCAGTGGAGACCCAGTTGAGTTCTAGGTGAAAGGGAAGTTGAATATTAGTTGTAGGATAATTGGCTTGCACACATGCAACCAAACACCCATTGGAGTGCCCATAATACTTGCGCAGTCAAGGAAGGCAAGGATTCCTATCTTTTATGGATCTATTCCATTAGGGATTGCGCAAGAAAGGCAGGCTGTCTAGAGGCTGAGAATTGGCTATGTGTTGGTCATTTTTTCATATGACAGTGTGAGACAATTAGCTAAGTACTGGAGGGCTCTTGTGAGAAGAGTTTTTTATGTAATTGTTTCATGATCCATGCTTAATATACAATAGAAGATGGTGGGAGTTTTTTTAGCTGTAAGCTTTCCCCGGGAAATTATCTGTGTTGTGGTTGATTTGATTCTTCTTCATGTTCATGTGATTAGCGATTGTGTTTTTTAATTCCGCGAAATATTGTAGAAGTGATTTAGTATTTAACTTTAGTACATTGTTAGATCGGGTGAATCCAAGATATACATGCATGTTCTATAATTTCTACAATAGTATGTAAAATATTTGTAAAATTGTAATTGTAATTGTACGTATTCATGTAATGCTTCAATTTTATTAAAATTGTAAAATTTGTAAAATTCTAAAAATGTAATTGTAATTGTATGCATCGTGATTGTAATTGTATGTAAAATTGTAATTGTAATTGTATGTGAAATTGTAAAATTGTAATTGTAATTGTATGTAAAATATTTGTAAAATCGTAATTATATGTAAAATATTTGTAAAATTGTAATTGAATTGTAATTATATTGTGAAATTGTAAAATTTTAATTGTAATTGTATGTATTGTCATCATTAAATTTTATTAAAATTTGTAATGTTCGTTCCCTAAATTGCATTCTTTTTTACCATTCTTCCCTTTCCAAATCATAATCATTACCCTGTTTTACTTATCTTACGCGCCCTCATCCTACACTAGTGCGAGAACAATGACACATTTTGTATGAACTTCATATTTTAAATTTTTTAACTTAGCTTAGAATTTATTAACTATCTATTACGTGATTTCTTGCTTAGAATTACTTTTGTAACTTATCGTTACCTCCTATGCTATTTAATAGATGATCACTAATCTTGATTGCTAATTCTTAGCGCAAAACAGATCCCGCACCAGCACCAGTGTCATGGATCTTGGCAGCAAATCCGGATCACTTGGGTTGACTACCTATTTTGGATACAATCGATGAGGATACATCTGAAGGCAGCCAAATCCCAGCTATGACAGCAGGCAAATCGAGAGTAGATGAGATCAGAATTAAGATAAACGGATAGTTGGAGATAGCCGCGGCCTATTTTGTAAAAGCGATTTAATTTTGAAGGCCAAAAGCTTATTCTGCAAATCAGTTATGCAATTTGTTGTAACGATTTCTGTAATTGAATATGTAATGGTAAACGATCCTTTTGGCCTATGGCCAAAAGGATCTATATAAGAAGAAATGTAAATAGGACAAATAGTTAAATGTTTTGGAGAATCGAATAGAACCAGGAGGCGGTAACAAGACTATTGTGTTATTGCCCAAATCTGGGTTAGATATGCGATCATGTATGTAATTGATTTGAGAGTGTAATACGAAGAGCTCCGCCTCATGTTCTGTACATGTTATCTTTGGCTTAAATATTTGATGAATTAAATCTGAGTAGCGTTTTCAGTTGAAAGGGAAACGCGCTGGTTGGTCAAGGGCCCAACCAAACCAGCACGTTCTCCCTCCTTGTTGTTCTTGTGATTTATGATTAAACTGTTGTGTGTGATTTAATTTGAAGTCTTTGAATTTCTGTCTATGTGGAAAGAAGATCTGCTGCATGAAGTAATTAAGTTTTTTTTGCACGGTTGATTCCTTTCCTTTGCCTGGTTCGAGCAAGAGGAGTTACCTGCACCAGTGCACGTTGGTGTGCTATTTATTTTCTGCACGATCTGATTTATTTCTTTTGCCTGGTCTGTTTCTGCACCAGTGCACGTTGGTGTGTTTTCTATTTCCTGCACATTGGTTTGGTTTCTCCCTGGGGCAAGAAGGAGAACTGTTCTTGCACTAGCGTTAGATAATATAATGCAACAAGCCTTTTTAGCTTACTTCTAACAGCCTTCTTGCTTTCATTCATATTTCAATTAAAAGACTATTTTCTTATTCTTTATAGATATTCATCTTTATTGTTTTATCACATTGCAGTAATGGATTATTAATTTCAAGGATCATATGTTAAGTTGCAAGAAGCCTGGATTGAGTACAAGAACTAGTTTCTTGGTATTGGATCTGAGTGCTGCGGACTTGAGAAAGTTCAAAGCCCTTGCACGAAGAAAAGCCTTTTTAGTAAAGACATTACTTTACACTTCCTGAATAAAATGTTGAAGACTGCACTAGTGCAGGAAGACTGCACTAGTGCAAGATTGATTTTTCGCAAGAAGAATATCTTTATATATGCAGGATTGAAGGGGCCCATTTGTTGGAAACTGGTAAAGTGTCTTTGCTGAAAGAAATACATTCTCAGTAGCTAATCAATATTTGGCTAGAGTGATTAATCCTCTTTAATTTTGAATACTCTTTTGAAAGTACATTTATTCTTGTTCTAGCCTCAGATTGTTTTGATGATTTGAGTTTTAATATTTCTTCTCTAAAGATTGATTCTGCAATTCTTCTTCCCAAAAGTAGGAGTTGAAATTGGAAATATTCATACCATCTCTGGCATTGCCTGTGCTTCGTATCTAAGTTTACGAATCCCCCGGGTTGACAATTAAGTGTTGAGGATTTTTACTTAAGTGTAATTCATGCACCCAACATTTTGGCGCCGTTGTCGGGGAGGTGATTTGATTTGGTAAGAATTTTCTAACTGTATAATAGAGGTAAGTTTCCTTTATTTTTGCAAGAATTTTTGAAGGAGTTTTTACTGGTGTTGATTTATTTATGACAAGATTATTTATTAGAAATTGTTTTGATATTTTTCTTTCTTTTTTGAGATGAATGCATAGGAAAGGTAAGGGTTCGAAGCCCGCTAAGGGAAAAAAGAATTTTTCCAACATTGGGTCTCCTTCTGCAAGCAGGAAGCCCAATTCAATTCAAACCCATCACACAGGAACAATCCACCTAGATTCTGGTACTAACAGCTCAGGCGTGGATCAGCCTGTGGAAAGCGGTACAAGAAAAAAGGAAACAATGGCAGACCAAGGAGATCATTTGGAAGGGACTGGTGATAACTAGGTAAGTGAAGGGTAATCTAATTTTGTGTTTCCAATTGTGGATCCTGACATTGTGTCACAGATGAAGAACATTCCATCGTCAGCTCTCCCTCTTTTCCATGGTAAAGTTCATGAAGACCCTGACTCTTTTCTATTTGAGTTCGATATTTTGTGTAGAAGTTATGATTATGCAACTAAGGCTCAGAAGTTAAGACTATTTCATGTTACCCTCAAGGAATCAACTTTGCACTGGTTTATGGGGTTAGGAGGAAACACCATAAATTCTTGGGACCACATGAGGAGGGTATTTTTGTCTATATATTAAGAATATTGTAAAACTCGGGACATGCAGGATGAAATTTTTACAATCATACAAGATGATGATGAAATGCTTGAAGATTATTTGGAAATATTTATGTATATTTTACAAAGGTCAAAACTTAGGCTTGATCCCAACACTATTAGAACCTTGTTCTTAAGAGGACTTACTAATAGTGCTAGAAATAATTTGAATATGTTAGGACAAGGTGATATTTCGCAGCAAAATTTTGATCAAATTTGTGAATTATGTCGGAAATTTTCAAGGAATCAGTATAGATCCGGTAGAGGAGCTTGAAATAAAAATAGGAAAACTGAATCTACCGATGCTATGATTATTGGACTAGAAAATAAAATGGAAAACATGAAAATTGATATAATGAACACTGTCACTAAACAGTTAGACTCTTTAAAATTTCAACAAAAACTTATGAGGGAACAAGAGTCATTATGTATTTTCTGTCGTAAATGTAGAGACAAGCATCCCCCTAAAGAATGCCCTCTTAAATTGAAATAAACTAATAAGTGTGCTATTTGTGCAGAAGACCATACCACAAAAAAATGTCCCTCTATACTTGGACTTAAAGCAGTATTTACAGGAGGGCAGCCTGAATCTGAACAATTGTATGCTATGGGAGCAAGAAGGCATTGGCCTCAGGTAGGTGCAGTTATGGCTCCTGAATTTCCTCCACACTATTTTGGTTATAATCCACATGCATATTCATATCCTAACTCTCATCAGCAGTGGAAGTATGGAAATCAGTATCATCATGGGCAGCCTTCCCAACCATGGCAACAAGGTTGGAAAGGCCCAACTCATTCTTCATATTCCTACCAGCCACCTACACAGCCATACCCATCTACACATGTACCTTATCCAATCCCTCAACTTCCGAGTCAGACTACCCCATTACCTTTACCTCCACCCTTCCGACCTCCTCAATTGCCTGCTCAACCCACACCCAATCCTAATAATAATAATAATAATAATAATAAGGCAGTACAAATGATTCATGTAACAAACCCGCCTTTTCCATTCGAATACCAGTCTATTCCAGTTGGAGTTCATGATATTCAATTAAGATCAGGAAGGACTGTAATACCAGAAAATCAGAAACAACCTATGGTGATTGTTGAAGAGAAATGGGAAGAGGAAACTCTTAACCATTCTTCGAAAAATGTCACTAAGCAGCCCTTACCCTCTGAGTCCTTGCCATCTTCTTACGACCAGCCTCCCTTCCCAGAGAGGCTAGTAATGGAAATAAGAGAGCCTGTTTCTGAGGCTCATTTGGCATCGGAACTACGAAATCTTTTTATTAAGATACCTTTGCTCCAAGCCATTAAAGAGATCCCCATTTGTACCAAGATTATTAGGGAACTCTGTCTCAAGAAACCTGGGAGGAAGAGATTGGAACCCCAAACTATTCAATTTGTTGGTAGGGCAGTAGAGTTAATGACGGGATGTGTTTCTGTGGAAAAATATATTGATCTCGGAAACCATGTTGTCACAATTCAGATTGGTGATATCCTTGTCTCTAATGCTCTTATAGACCTGGGGGCAGCCATTAATGTAATGAATAAGCAAACCATGGATCAACTTCGGTTATATCGTCTTCGCCCTACTCCCACTGTGCTTGAATTAGCAGATAGATCCAAAATCAAGCTTGAAGGAGTATTGGACGATGTGATCATCTCATTGGATTCTTGGGAATATCCTGTTGATTTCATTGTGCTTTAGCCAAAGAACCCGGTAGGAGGACATCCCTTGATCTTGGGTTGACCATGGCTTGCTACAACCGATGCATATATTGGATGTCGTTCTGGAGATATGTATATTTAACATGGAGATTCTAGGAAGAAAATTACCTTATATCCCCTCGCCAGATCCATTCAGGACCTCCGAGACACTTTATGGTTGGACCAAAGCAGTGATGAGGAGACTTAGTCTATTTCTCTTATTCATCATTATACTGAGTCTTCACAAGAAGATGAAATTCAAGATTTCCTGAACAATCTAGACGCCATGCCTAACTTCGAGCCTTTGAGCCAGATTTTTAGCCTAGATTTTCAAGAAAACCATGATTCTCATTCTTCTATACCATTGTCTTTGACCACTCCTTTGAGTACTTCGGAGCCTAATACTACTCTTGTTGAGATTAGTCTTGGTAAGTCTTTGAATATCAGTTCAGATTTAGACCCATCTCAACAAGAACAACTTGTGAATTTATTGCAAAACCATCTTAGTGAATTTTCTTGGGGCTATGAAGACATGAAGGGTATCCCTCTTGAAACTTGTATACATCATATCTATATTCAGAAAGGAACCCGACTTGTCCGACAACTCCAAAGATGAATGAATCCATCCCTAAGAGATGTCGTGAAAGAAGAAATACAAAAGCTTTTAGATGTTGGTTTTATCTATCCTATTTCTGATAGTCAGTGGGTCTCTCCATTAGTGCTAGTGCCTAAGAAAGATGGAAGGTGGTGTATTTGCATTGATTATCGTGAATTAAAAAAATCCACTCTCAAAGATTACTTCCCTCTCCCTTTTATTGATCAGGTGCTTGATACCCTTGTAGGAAATAAATATTTCTCCTTTTTGGATGGTTTCAGTGGCTATAACTAGATACAGATTGCACCCGAAGATCAGGATAAAACTACTTTTACATGCCCATGGGGTACCTTTTCTTATAAAGTTCTTCCCTATGGATTATGTAATGCTTCGGTTACCTTTCAAAGGGAATTCTTGGCTATTTTTGTTGATCTTAATTTTGTAGAAATTTATATGGATGAATTTTCTGTATTTGGTAATTATTTTTAGGAAGCTCTCGAAAATTTGGAGAAATTACTTCTTCGTTGCCAAGAAGCCCACCTTGCTTTGAGTGACAAGAAATTTAGATTAATGTGAAAAGTAGGAGTGGTACTTGGCCATCTGATTTCTGACAAAGGTATCCAGGTTGATCCGGCAAAGATCGAAATCATTCTGCATCTTCCCGCACCCAAAACTCAAAGGGAAGTAAGAGGCTTTTTAGGACATGCTGGTTACTATAGAAGATTCATTGAAATTTTTTCTAAGATAAATGCCCCTCTTTTTCGACTTCTAGCTAAGGATAGTGAGTTTTCTTGGTCCACGGCTTGCCAACAGTCTTTTGAAGCACTGAAGGAAAAGTTGGTGCAGGCACCAGTCTTGAGAGGTCCAAACTGGTCCCTGCCCTTTCATATTTCCTCCAATGCTTCAGACCTGGTTGTTGGTGCAGCTTTGGGACAAGAGGAAGACAAGAAATCCTATGCTATTTATTATATTAGTAAGAATTTGTCTTCCGCTGAATTAAATTATACAGTTACAGAGAAAGAGTTTTTAGCTGTAATTTTCACAATCAATAAGTTCAGACACTATATCACAGGATATGAAGTATTTGTTCATACTGATCATTCCACAATTAAATACTTGATGACAAAACCATTGACTAGCGGTAGAGTGACTAGGTGGTTGCTATTGTTGTAGGAATTCAATATTACTATTGTTGATAGACCAGGAAAATCGAATGTTGTAGCAGATTTTATTTCTAGACTAGATAATCCTGGTGATGTAACTCCTGTTAATGATGATTTTCCAGATGAACATCTTTTTGCTGTGTCTACAGATTCTCCGTGGTTTGCTAACATCGCCAATTATTTGGTTACTGGAAAAACACCACCTCACTTTCCCGCTCGTGAAAAGCGGAATATTATTCAAAAAAGTGTTGCATACTCCTGGATTCAAGGAGACCTCTTTTACACTGGTCCAGATTTGATTATCCGTAGATGTGTAAGAGAGGAGGAAGTGTTTTACGTATTGAAATCTGCTCATGATGAACCTTGTGGAGGCCACTTTGCTGACAAGCGAACTGCATATAAAATATTATGTTCTAGCTACTTTTGGCCTTCCTTGTTTAAGGATGCCAAGCAGTATGTCAGGCGATGTGATAGTTGTCAACGAATGGGCCAACCTAATGAAACCAATGAAATGCCTTTGTATCGTCAAGTTATGATTGAGCCTTTTGAAAAATGGGCTATTGATTTTGTGGGGCCAATAAATCCAACATCATTAGGTAAAAATCATATTTTGGTTTGTACAGATTTTGTTACAAAATGGGTGGAAGCTAAAGCTGTTTCTTTTGCTACAGAAAAAGTTGTTGTTGATTTTCTCTTTTATGAAATATTTACTAGATTTGGTGTGCCTAGAGAAATTGTTTCTGACAATGGTCCGCAGTTTATTCCTAATCTAGTACAGGGAGTGATGGAGCAATACAATATCTAGCACCGAAATTCTACACCGTACCATCCGCAAGCAAATGGCCAGGTGGAATCTACAAATAAGGTGATCGAGTCCAGTCTCACAAAGACGGTGAACATGCATTGGAAAGATTGGGCTCAAAGATTACCAGAAGCTTTGTGGGCATACAGAACCACTTGGAGAGATAGTACGGGGCACACACCATATGAGCTGGTATACGACAAACAAGTTCTGTTACTGATTGAGTTCCAGATCAAAACTTTCAAAACTGCAGTTCAGCTAGGACTCGATCTCTCTGAGGCACAACAACAATGTCTTCTTCAATTAAATGAGTTATATGAATTTCGTAGAGATGTTTTTCAGCAAAACATATTAATCCAATAGCAACGAAAAAGGTGGCATGATAAATCCATTCATAAAAAGTAGTTCGGACCAGGTGATTTCGCCATTGCGACGTTTAGGTACCCGTCGCAATAGCGACGCTTTTTCCGCCGTCGGTATAACGACACTTATATGCGCGCCACATAAAAATACGAAACTTATATGCGCGATACATAAAAATTCTAAACTTATATGCGCGCTACATAAAAATTATTTTATTGTTTCGTATGCGTCGCAATAGCTACATTAACGTCTGATATTACGCGCGCATTCGCCCTCTGCTCTTGCAAAACAACATTCGCCCTCAGCTCTTGCAGAACAACATTTGCCCTCAGCATTCGCGCTCAGCTCTTGCAGAACAGCATTTGCCCTCAGCATTCGGCCTCAGCATTCGCCCTTAGCTCTTGCAGAACAGCATTCGCCCTCAGCTCTTGCAAAATGGTAAGTTCTTACTGCAGGCCCTTCCTCCTATAGTAGGGTTGACTCTATTTGGGTTTTTTTGGTCAATTCCATTGGATTGTGTTAGCCTGTAGGGTTCTCTCTAGATGTCAAGAATCAAGATTAAATACCCTCTATTATCTTCATCACCCAATACAAGATTTAAATTTTTCCCAAAGAAACGCTTATTAATTTGGCAGCCATTATTTCTCCCTGCTTTAAAAACCCTACATTTAAATGAAAACAAGCATTGCATTTCAAGTACAAAAATCTATTAGTGTTCAAATGTACATGTGTGCTACATTAACGTCCGATATCACGCGTGCATTCGCCCTCCGCTCTTGCAGAACAACATTCGCCCTCAGCATTTTCCCTCAGCTCTTGCAGAACAGCATTCGCCCTCAGCATTCACCCTGAGCTCTCGTGTAACAAAGATTCGCCCGACCCGCCTCGCCCTTTCATGTAACAAAGATTCGCCCCGCATTCGCCCTCGCCTTGCAACAGCATTTGCCCCCGCATTCGCCCTCGCCGTTCACCCTCAACTTCTGCAAAACAAAGATTCGCCCTCAGCTCTTGCAAATGGTAAGTTCTTACTGCAGGCCCTTCCTCCTATAGTAGGGTTGACTCTATTTGGGTTTTTTTGGTCAATTCCATTGGATTGTGTTAGGCTGTAGGGTTCTCTCTAGATGTCAAGAATCAATATTCAATACCCTCTATTATCTTCATCACCCAATACAAGATTTAAATTTTTCCCAAAGAAACGCTTATTAATTTGGCAGCCATTATTTCTCCCTGCTTTAAAAACCCTACATTTAAATGAAAACAAGCATTGCATTTCAACTACAAAAATCGATTAGTGTTCAAATGTACATGTGTGCATCACTTGTGTAGGGTATTCCTTTTCCACTTGCACATTATCCAAGAATGTGTGCAGTATAGTTCATATTTTTTGTGATTTAGATTGTCTTGAAAAAGGAAAGGTAAATTATTTCCCATGGAAAAAGAAGGTTTTCCCTTTTTATAGGTTGTCTGGACTTACGTGGAAAAATTTATGGTATGCCTTTCATATTATGTAGTTTAAATTTGAATTAACAGATTATTCTACATGAAAATATAATTACCTATGTGATGTCCTTCATCACTAATTAAAATTATAGGGTTTCAATTTCCTAGACTCTAACTCATCTCATGCTAAATTCTAGGTTCTCATTGGTGGATCACTCTTCCATTGATTTCCTTTCCCTCTGGATCTTGTCATACTTTAAAATTCATCAATGATACATATATTATTTTAGGTATCCCAAAAGGCTTTATAGTAGAACATATTGTGAAGTTTTTTTGACACTTGAGGATTCTTTTTAGAACTGCAACGTGGTCTATGCTATCGAGTTATATATCAAGCAACTTGTCCTTAATAACCACACTATGAGGTAGGTTCAACCAGTTTGAACTTGTTGGGACATAGCATATGAAGTTGTGTGATGAGTCCATATCACAGGTTTATTATGGTGAAAAAAGTGAAGACACGTAATGATAGTTATTATGTTAACATTACTAGAAACATTTTCGAAATTATCCATGCTATCAAGATGTCAAAATTCCAGGCATTAGGTGTCAATACTCGTAGCTAATAGATAATAATAATAATATAAAAAAAATCACATCTTTATTCTTGAAATATGATCGTTACACATTGGTAACCTAGTTCATGAGTTACTATCACCCAAAGATTGCAAAACAAACTTAAAATATAAATTAAACCAACATGAGAATCCAACTAAGGGTTTCTCGACAAAATCATGCCATAACCTGGCATTTTGAAACCCAAATTTGAATCCATCATAAGAAATACAATGCAAACTCAGATGGATTTTCAATGCATGTTTGCATGCTACACTTATTCTCTGTCTCGATATCATTTTTTAAATGGAACCATTAGTCAAGCCCACAGTCCTTTTTATGTGAAAATTTCAGCTCTATTTGAGCTCTTTTTTGCTCCACCACCTCCATAAACCAGTGTTACACGGGGTCTCGCCCCCCCACCTAGGGGTCTAGATTCCTTGCCCCCTCGCGCTCCGAGGTCTTGGGGATTTCTGGGGGATGTTTCCCTCACGCCCCCTCACGCCCCCGCACACCCCCTTTCACGCCCCCTCACGCCCCCTCACACCCCCCTTCACGCCCCCTCACGTCCCCTCACCGCCCCTTTTATTTTATGGTTTCATGTTAAAATTTGATGTGCCACTTAGCATATTTGAGAATCCAAGTGATTCCGATTTAGATGGTGACATGGTTGATCTTGATATATTCGTGCAGAAGTTGGATGCAGAGACTAGTGGGGCATTAACTTGAGCATTTATGCTCATTTATCATTATGATGATATCATTTGATATTCATATGTTATGTTTTATGTTTTATGTTTCAGACATAACTTATTTGCGTTTAAGTTTTATGTTTCAGACTTGAGTTGTAAACTTCAGCTTAAACTCTATTTTGAATCTTGATATAATATGTCATATGATATCTTAAACTTTATTTTCATTGTACATTGTTAGTAGTTACATTAATGATTATATAGTTACAAACTTACAAACTTACATGCATGATTGTATGATGTATGTTTTAACTTTTAACTTTTAAATTTGTTTCAATTATATGATTCATCATTCATCAATTTGTAATTTTATCATTTATGATTTATATTTCATGATGCAAGTGTATGATGACTGTATATACATTCCTTGCAAAAATATAGTTACATTTTAAATATTAAATTTTATAATTTTTATGACCCCGACGTCCCCCCACGTTTCCTGAAAATTGGTAGGGAGCTTTTGCATAGGCCTCTCCCGCGCTCCCTCGTCCCCTCGCTCCCACCTCCAGGGGACTTGGTGGAACATTGCCATAAACATATGCAAACATATATCATGATCTTGGAATTCCATTACATATGTATGTGCCAATGTTCCATAATCTTGCCCCATCATCAATTTAAGAAATTTCCATTGAATATCAAATTATGGAGGGGGGGAACTTTTTGCTACAACATTTGGCTCAAAATCAGGGACCATCTCCGTATGAGGTGAATGAGAACTATAGATATTTGAAGAAGTATATTAGTGCCTTTTCCTCTAGCCATGGAGTCATATACTGTCATCCATCACAAAAATTTGTCTTTGTTCATTCTCACCTTGAAAGTTGCAAAAATTCATGCCCTAATTGAAACGACACTAAATTTGAAAGATATAATAAAAATGCAAGCTAGAAGTGCCCTATTTATACAAAGAGAAAACCTTCCTACCTACCCTAACTGAGATAAATTTTGATTGAATAGGAAACATGATATTGCCAATGGAGTTGATCCAACAACTTGTTAAATGTATGGGACTAAATCATGCATTTGATTTCCAGGGAAACATGCACATGAAGAGAAAAAGTGCATAATTAATGGAAAATCCATACATGCCACTTATGAAAACTACACCGAAAGGTCAAAAAATACTTAAGGCCTTAACTTAATTTGAATCCAAAAATGACAAAACAGGATTAGTGAAAACACTAGAGTGGTGTGGGTGAACAACATAAATAAAAAGTGAAGATACCTTTCCCCAAGATGCCTTTGTCACCGTTGTATGAAAACATGTTTTCCTTTCCCTTTATACATGCAAGTGAATGCATTATAGGTATGGTGTTTTCCGAGAATAGGAGAAGCCTACTTAAATATATCATTCGTGGATTGAATGTTTGGGTGCCTTAATGTGCAATGACATGTTTCCAGGACTGAATTCAATGCAAGGCATATTTGAAACTCTAACTCTGTCTTCTGGTGTCTTATTATAAATTATTTCAGTTTTCATTTTGTGTTTTCAAGTTAGATATTGTTTTCAAGTTTTTACATTTATAATTTTATTGCAATGTGGCAGACTGATCAGAGCAGTGCAGGAACAACCCCGAGACGGGATGATCGCAGAAAGAGGCCAATGGAAGAACATGTAAAGTGCCAGCATTGCTCTATCTTCAGGTATTTTAGTTATTTACATAATTGAAATAATATTAATTTTGTTCAAATATGCAGACACCTAGCCATGGTACGCCCGATGATTCCCTCTTTGAGGAAGAGCTTTCTTCATCCCTATCTCCAGTGTTGTTGTTGCAAAAAAAGGCACGAGATGCAAGGTCGGAATTTAATGCTTTGATAGACGCGCCTCAAACACCTAAAACAGAAGAGAGGATACAACATCTTATGAGGCAGCTAAATAGATATCATGTAATAATAAAAAGTCAAAAGGATATTTTTTTTGTTCTGCATGAGATGAATTGTGATAGTTTGATTTTTAATTTTTACATTGACTAAACTAACAAAAAGTTCTTTTGTATGTAGCGTTTTCTGGCATTTGCTGAACCCGGTGTTGGTGGTAGTGGGACACAAGGGTAAGAGATTGCCCAACAACCCTCTCGTACACCTTCTACTCCTTCAGGTGCTAGCCAAGAAACACACTCTGCCCAAGTAGACACCCAGCCAACCGCTGAACGTGTTGGAAATGATGAGGATGATATGGCCAACTACATTATTGCGTTTCCTGGAGCTACACGTGTCAGCTCCACAGGGACCATTAATGGCACGTTGTTGGTGAACGATGAGGGTGTCCCTATAAAGCATGTACAAATCCCAGGTAAATTTTAATATTTTAACTATTTCATGTACTTTATCTAAAACATATTTATCATGAATTTTATTTTTAAATTAATGATAATATCTTCTTTTTCTTTTGGTTTTATTCTGTGTAGGAAACAATGAGTTCTACAGGATTCTGGAGAGCCATGCGTTGGTAATTCTTGGCCCAACCATACGTACAGGGTGGAATTCCCAGAATTCCAACCTGAAAAAAGAACTTTTAGATTATCTAGAAGCCCTTTTTGGGGTCGGCACATTTGACAGAAAAGCAGTGGCTCAGGTAGCCGGCAAATATTTGAAATATACCAGGGACACCTATAGGACGCAATTGCAATTTAACCCTAGATATGAGCGTCCTCTCGCAGTTTCAGAGAGTGATTGGAGAGCACTCATCCATGACGGAAAAGAGAAAAGGGCAAAGAAAGAAGGAAAAATGCCAACTGGACCCGCAAGGTAAATTACAACTTTAATTCAATAGCTTTAATTTTCTTTATGTCTAAAATAAAAGTGTGCTACGTCATATCTAACTTCAATATTTTGATGCTAGGTTGCCTGACACCTCAAAGGCAACCAAAGCTAGGATTGAAAAAAAGGGCCATCACAAGCTAGGCCAGGGCGGCTACTTGAAATTAGTCGCAAGAATTGTAATTAAGTAGCTAAACATCTTATAATTAATTGTATTGCCTTCCAACGTTTTTGTAATCCTATCAAATATGATTAAAATACACAATCATATGTAATGTAGGGTGATGACTTCGGAACAGAAACTACAGAGGAAGATAAAAATATCGCTTTCCATTTCGGCTATCAAGCTGTAGTTGAACGTCGCAGAAGCTTGGGGTAGGTCCCAAGATCCAGAATGCCTAATAAGGTAAAACATTAACCTTTCAATATGTTTGTTTTCGTCCATAAATTTAATGTCTAACAACTTTGTTTAAATCAGGGGAGAAACACTACCGACGAGGAAAATAACCCAGTTTTAGAGCCAGATGTAGATGATCCTCACGTGCAACCTGATCATTGTAGTGGGGACCAGGCCGACAATGCTACTATCAGTGAGGGCCGTGACGGTAATTAATTTCCACTTATATTTTTTTCTAATTATACCTTGATGGTTTTCCTTATAACATTTTTTGTTTAAATGACAGAGAATGTTTCCCTTGAGGATCTTACCACCAGAGAGGAAGACAGGGCAACAGTCCCAACGGCGACAACTGGTGCACCAGGTAAATAATCTCATTGCAATTCTTTTTATTAATATTACCGAACTAGTTCAATGATATTTAAAAACTGATAATTAAAATTTAATTATTATCTGTTTTTGGAGGCGATGCCCCGTCACTGGATGAGACCAGACATCGTGACAATGCAACTAGGTCAGCGGCGACAACTGGTGCACCAGGTAAATAATCTCATTGCAATTTTTCTTTATTAATATTACCGAACTAGTTCAATGATATTTAAAAACTGACAATTAAAATTTAATATTATCTGTTTTTGTAGGCGATGCCCCGTCACTGGATGAGCCCAGACATCGTGAATATGCAACTAGGTCAGTAGTGCGGGTTGAAAGGCACGAAACAGGAGCAGAGCACGATGATATTGATGATGTAATTAGGAGCTTTAAAAATAGGAAGAAGAAAAGAAAATTTGACAATGTAAAATATTGTATTATTATAAGACAAACGTTACCATACTTGGAACGTTTTTTGCGTTATATAAAAAACTCATTTATCATACTATTTTTATGTCAAGCATTAATTGCAATGTTTCCTTGCGTACTTTTTGTTGAATTGTGTTTTTTATTAGTTATTGAATATTTTTTTTTATGCTCATGAAAGTAAAAAATGAAATATAGATTGGGTATTGGGGAATTGAGAGTGATGTGAGGGGGGAGGGGCCATAAGAGCTTCCACCTTCACGTGGTTGGCCCTGTTTAGTAGAGAATAATTTATTGGAGCGAT
Organism: Pinus albicaulis; assembly: GCA_034641835.2. Classification (NCBI taxonomy): domain Eukaryota; kingdom Viridiplantae; phylum Streptophyta; class Pinopsida; order Pinales; family Pinaceae; genus Pinus; species Pinus albicaulis. The sequence goes on along the minus strand of CM076579.1, from coordinate 1,471,471,475 downwards.
TTAATCTTGGAGCAAACCTCCCTCGATCCAGTGTAGCAACAAAAGAGTCACCGTTGACTTAGTTGCTACTCTTTCAGATCGTGGGAGGCTTGTTCCAAGTTCATGCGACTCCAATAAATTTTTCTTGAAATGAAGAGGAGCTTATTCAGGTATGTTTTGACATTTTCAACATATGTTCTAACATTATCATAAGAATGCATCTTAGAGTAAAAAATACCACATCAATTACTTGTATTTATTGTATAGATAATGATGGATTTTGATTGACTTGGCAGTGCAGGTACAAATCCTCTTGCATCATGAGCAATACAACTTGTCAACCAAGGTCATGTCCAGGATATTTTTTCTTGTGCGCTTGGCCAGGTTCATAATGTCACATTTTGTAAGTTCCTTTACAGTTCATAATTCAATATTAAGCTTGTTCATGATTATTATCTAGGTTTTTTGTATGTGCTTTTTCATCTATTTGATTGTAAGCAACTCTGCATGTTTCCTGTTGTTCACTATGATTTCTCCCATTACCACTCCCAGGATGAATCCGACTTTATTGTTACATAGGTTACTTTATTGCTACTATGATTTCTCCATTTATGATTTCATAGGTTACATCATGTAAAGTTGTCAATCTCAAGTTGGTGATGAGCTTTAGTTCTCCAGATTTGGGGATTTTCTGATATTTTCTCCCTCATGTCATTCCTGCATCACCTTGTTGTTTGAGCATGCCAATTTTCTACCACTTGTACCAATTGGCACATGTCAATCTCTGAGTGGTGCCACATTTCACCTATTTTCAATGAGAGTTTAGGGTTTCTCTAACATAGCTTCAGAAATCCGATTCAGTGCCTGCTTGAATATCGTCACATAATACTCATGGTTTGGATTGATGAGCATGTTCTGAATGGTTGGTTGATTCGTAAGAACCACCCATATAGTCATCTTGAGATATTTCAGAAGTTTTCTCGGGTTTCCTTTTTCACCGTTTCTAGTGGGTGGGATGGTGTGGGGTGATCCATCAATACCGGTGCTCTTGTAGTAGGGAATTTGTTTTTGGGGATATAAAGGAGCATTTGATGTAGATATCCCATTGGATGCATTCATATATGGGCACGAGAGGTCAAGAATTTAAATTAAAAATATGCAACCTCTAGCATGGCAACCTAAAGGCCGCGAGAGACACTGGTTAAAGATTGTTTTGTGCTGGCCTTAATATAGTTGTGATTTCTTTCTATTATCTTAATGCAAATATATAGTTCGGTCTCATTAAAATGAGGATTGTGGTTGTATTTATCTTTGGTTGTTTCTCTCTTAATGCTCCAGAAGTTGCCAAAAGTTGCGATAGTTTTTTAGTTTGCCTGTTACAACTTAAAAGTGGTTTTTAGCAATGGGAGTCATGTTTTTTAAGGTTCATACTAATATGAAGATCTTGTAATTCTATATTCAAGATAAGAGAAGATGGCCTCTGCTTTGGGAAGTATGACAAAAATTGCCACATCTACCTCATTGGGTAACAATGGAAAGGGGAAGAAGTTGGGTGCAATGTTTGATAATTATGGCAGACAATTGTCTTCTCTTTCAATTTTTTCACCCATTTCCTTTAATCGCTCAAGCAGAAGAGGGACTCTAAGATTACGTGACAGAGAGAAGGTAGTTAATACAAGAGCTATGGAAAAGGAGTTGTACTTCAACAAGGATGGCTCAGTGACAAAAAAATTGCAGGTCAGAGAAAAATTATGTTTAAAGGAAGGTCACCTGCACGTGAAACTTCACTGCGGTGGATCTTTCCTTGTCCACTTATATTCGATTTTAATGTGTTATTTTAATTTTTCATGGAGGTTTGTTTTGGCATATGGTCTGGCATTCAATTGCACACTTACTGAAAGCATTGTCAATTTGTCTTGCAGGCGGTGTGAACAAAATTGTTGATCTTGTTGGAGTCAACCTTGGGGCGAAGGGCAAAATGTTGTCTTGGAGAGCAAGCATGGTTCTCCGAAAATAGTTAATGATGGTGTGACAGTAGCTAAGGAGGTAATTTGTAGATGTGTGCTCTGGTTTTATTTTTAACATTGTATTAGTTCCCCTCTTAAATGTCTTAGATTTGGTAGGCATAATTTGAAAACTCAAAGGTGAAAGGAAACATATTTGTTACCTAGTGGTCTACTTGGCCTATGGACTAGCCACATTAGAGTAATGCATAAAGCTTTTCACAAAAATAAAAGGAAAGGG